>CM076570.1:58694823-59167156 GCA_034641835.2 Pinus albicaulis
AGAAAACATAGAGAATAATCACATTTGAAAACAGAGTACAATTAAGCAAATTCTGTTTCAATCCTTTATGTTAACTATTCAGAAACGGATATGATGATAGCATAAACTAATATAAAATTTAAACACAAGGGTTGGAAAACTTATTGAACTGAAGTCCAACACATGAATCCTGCAACAAGTCCAGTGCTTCAAATCGTCATCCAGTAAGCCACAAGTAAATTTCTCCAAAAGCTTTTATTCCGAAAACCTCAATGTTACAGCAGAGTAATAGAATCCACCCCTCAAAACTCAATTTGAAGGCTTATTTATACAAAAATAATCTTAACAATCTTACTCTATCCTAGCCAAGAATTCAGGCTGACTTAAAGCGCATTTACAACAAACAAGAGACACATGGTCTCGAAAATAGAAAAATGAGTAACGGCTGATGTGCTGTTCCTTTCTTCATGGACGTGCTAAGGATAAGTGCTCTAAATAGGGCTTTGTGCTGTCCTTTGCGTATTCCTTTGACTTGTTGAATACTTTTACTTCTCACGGATACTCTTTACTCTTTCATCTGATACTCTTTCATCTGATACTCTTTCATCTGCATTTCTGTTTTTACCATTTACTTAATAGTAAAGATAAACTTTTGTCCTGACAACATTTTTTTACAAAATTTCCGGCATTTCCTTCCACCACTGATCATCTGGTATCATTGTTCTTCTGAGCTTCCTTAAAGTTTCATCGGCTTCAGTAAGTTTATAAAAAGTGGGCTCGTTCGGAAATAGATACTTTAACTCATGTTCCAGATGAAACAGATTTCTCACTTTTTCATAAATACTCTTCCCAGTTGGTACTGTAGGTTCTGATGAGCTAGTAGACCCTATACTAGTAGAACTTACAGATGTATGTTTAGCATGAGCTTTGATTCTTTTCTCATAAGTTTCCAAGTCTACTATTTGATCCTCTGTGAGCATGGGACTTGGCAAATCACTGTCCAGCAGAGCTTGAAATTTTTCTCTGAAAACGTTGATGTCGACCAAAATATCATTACACTTTCTTTCTAGATATTGCATGAAAGTTCTTTTTGTAAAAATTCTCTTTGCCTCCAAAACTACACCTGTTCTGTCATCAATTCCTAGCAATGCTAGCTGTTGTTTTGTTCTTGAATTCAAAAACTGAATGAGCTGCTGGGCTAGCTCTGGTTTGCCTCTTAATTCATGTCTAGTTTTGTTTATTTCCTCCTGGGCTATCTTGACTAACTCATTCTGTTCAAAAATAGCTTGAATGGAAGGCCAAATATCTATTATTAAATTAATGATGTTGTCCCAAAGAATATCATTTATTTCATTCAGAGGCTTTTCCAGTGTAAGATCTTTTTGCAAAGCCTCAACCAATTTTTCCAACCTTTTTATTTCTCTGAGGTTGTCAGCTACTGTCTTTTTGGATGTGTCATATTTTCCCTCCAATTTTGTTAATTGTAATTTTGTTTCTTGGAGTTCTGTGACCTTTAGCTGCAAACTCTCCATCTGTTTAATCAAATCATCAGAATTCAAATTAGAAATATTCACCTGAGATGATTGTTCCTGTTGTCCTGTAGTACCTGCTGCTGAAGCCTGTTTGAGAATTTCCTGTTTTTGCAATGCCTTTTCCAGCTCCTTCTCGGTTTCATTTAGTCGCTCTGTCAAATTTAAGAGCAACTCCATCATTTCTTCTTGCGAATTTCCTTTTATTACTTCCTGTGTCTGGGGGTGCCTTGAGGCTGGTATTTTCAACTGTTTTCTCAGTGCAGCTATATCATCCTCTTTCTTTTTTATCAGTGCCTCAATACCTTTAGTGTTTTTGGGATTGTGACCCAAACCAATAATGATCTCTTCCAGAGACTTTATTCTATTGTCCTTGGCCTGTGAGGAGGCCCTTTCAATTTTCAATGTTGCAGCAGTATTATTCAAGGAATCTTGTAGTGTTAAAGCTGCCATGGCTTTGTTGGTGCGAGTGGAATAAACCATTTCCCCTGTTTGCCTATGAAGCTCTATCTGATCCAAGGGATGGATATCCTTTGCTAACACTTCAAAATTGGTTCTGATGTAATCTGTTGCTGAAGTTGGCTTTGGCACTTTAGCTTTGAAGTGGCTCATTTGCATTTTACCTTGTGAAAGATCAAATGCTGACATCAACCTTTGCTGATTGTGAGGAGCCATCTTCATATACTGATCATAGACCTTCATTTTTAATGGTTCATTCCTTGTTTTGATATCAATGAAGGTTTTCTTTATGTCTCCAGTACCTTTCTTGGGCGGTCTGAAAGAAGATACTTCAGTGCTCAGTTGCTTTTGTATCCCTTTCTAGCTTATATTTGTTTCACTTGCTGTACCTGTTTGCTGACTATCTTCCCTGCCATCATCAAATATTTCATCTATGATCTCTACATCTGGAGGTAGATCAGATTTATGTTTTTTAGCTTGATAGACTTGTGGGGCTCCTTTTGAAGGTGTAGTATCTGGAGCTGACCTCTTTTTCCCTATTTCCACATTCAGTGGAGTTTGCATCTCTGGAGCTTGGATTTGCTTTGCTGGTGTTTGAGAAGCTTTAAATTGTTCTGGTGTTTTGGAACTCTGTGATTTTTCTGCCATGACCAGGGTTTCAATGACCTGAACTATAGGTTCTTTTCCTTTACATTTAGGCTCTGCTGTTACTGATGGGCTGTCTTCCTGTATAGCTTGTTGTAGAGTGGCTGTTGAAGATGTGCCAATATAGGGTACCTGCATTTGATCATATGTTTCTAGGTCAAATTTCTTCTCAACATCTTTCATAAGTTTATTCAATTTGTCAGCTCCACTTCCCTCTTCAATAAGTGTTCCTTTAACCCATTCATCTTGATTTGCATACTGTTCTATGTCAGGAATTCTGTGATGTATATAAGGAGATGACTTACTTTTTAACCTTCTTTCACAAATGAAACCAAAGGGGTCATAAGGGACCCAACGGAAAGATGTCTGGAATTTTCTCTCTAATATAAGTTCTGCATCTCTCTCGGCTTCTCTAGAATTGCAAATGAAAGGACCTAACTGGCTTTTGATCCTTAACTGTGCTTTCTTCTTTACATTGCAGAAATGGATTACATCTGAGTTATTCATCTGTCTAAAGTATTCCAAAGCAAAAATTCTCATTGGTAGATATCTGGGTAACTTGAATGGATGTAATTCACATCCATAAATCCTGATAACTGTATGGTTTTGGTACAAGTACCAATCCCCAACTTTGTAACTTTTTGACAATTGCGGGGTCTTTCTTATCTCAGTACTAAGCCTGGGGGGAGAAACTCCTGTTAACAAGGTTGTAGCAGGATGTACAAATTGATCAATGAATTCTGAATAAGAGTAGGGAGAATCAGAGGACAAATGAATGATGGGGGACCAAAAAATAACAGACCTGGGATTACCTTTAGCATCAAGTTTCTGAACAGGGAAAGGGAATTTGTTTGAGTGATAGAAAATTATGAGGTGATAGATAACTGAGGAGTACTTGAAAACCTTTTCATCATCTAGCCTTAAAAATTGATCATGGATTTTGTTGGCAATGAAGGAAGCATAGTCATACTTAATCTCAGGAGGCTGTCCAGGGGTGAAGATAGATAACAAAGCCAGAGTTATCTCGTCAACATACTCACTGGTATTGAATCCTAAGACAAAGGATATTACATTCACAATAAGCCTTCCCAATTGATTGAAAAAACAAAAACCATAGGGGGGAGTCCCTTTTGGCTGATGCTCAGGTAACATGAAGTACTGACACAGTGCTTTCAATTTCTCTGGAGTTAACAGTCTGGTTTTCTCAATTAGCCCTTCCATGGATAGAGGTGCTAATTCTTGTTCTGGCTCAAATTGTAACATAGCATTTATAGCCTGAGGTGTTATAGGGAACAAAACACTTTGATCAGGAGCTAATACAGCTCTTTGTATGGGATCATAATTTGCATGACAATAATGAATGATTTCGGGGAAAACGTGAACTGTAGGAATGAAATACCTTGGGAGATTGGATTCCCACAACCCTATAAGATCTTGCCCCTTTGAGTATTCGTCTCTGCAGCGACAGAAACTCAAACGGGGACTTTCATCAAAATGCAGGTCTTTTATTTGGAAATCTTCATCTATGAGAGGCAAGTAGTCTAGATCTCGGTGAGGAGCATTCAAAGGAGTGACATTTAGAGCGGTAGGGGCCTCCATTTTGGTTCTTGTGGATTCAAAATGGAGGTTTCAGTTTTTCTTGCAGACCGGACGGGATATCGGACAAAAGAAGAAATTGGGACAAATTGCAGGTTTGGGAAGTAAATTCACAGGTTTTAACTCTTCAATGAGGACTCAGAAAGGATTTTTAACCACTTTTTCAGAGAAAAACACAAGAAACTAAGCTTAACTTGCAGTCGGGGTGCGGAATGATAAATACCTGTTTTTTAATGAAAACTGGTTCTTCAACAGGTAATGGACAATGGCAGGAACGTTCTTCAACACGGGCGCGGCGGAATTTCTGAGTAATTTGGTGTATTTGCAGTGAATTTTGAAATTTGCAGCGGGAGCTTAGTCTCTTTCGAAAACCAAAATAACTAAAAAAACGCGGAAAATGGCTTAAAAACAAGTCAAAAGGGTTTTTGTCGTTTTCGAGGTGATGACGTCATTCGACGTACGGGGTGACGTAAGGGAGTGGGACCGGCGGTATTCGATAAGCGGTAAGCGGTGAGCCCGCACCGCTTATGGAGGAAGGCGGTAAAAATCGCAATGGCAGCGATTCCACAGGCTGCTTGCCACGTGGAATGCTGAATAGTCAAACCCGCTCATTCCCCGTTGGCTAAAAAACTCACATGCGATGGGCAGCGGGATTGATCGGGACCGTTGATCAATGGAGGAATGATCTGACGGCTGGAGGAAAGGGAAACTTGTGCGGTTTGGAAAGTGGGCCCGTCGGGGTTTAAACAAGTTTTGACGTGTAATCTAATCACCCCGGGGAGAAGCTAATAGGCGGGAATGGTTGTTAATTAGTCCAAATGACTAATTAACTCCGTGAATTGATAAAATGAATTGTGGCGGGGTTTGGCCATGTGGAATGCCACGTGGAATGCTGAGTATGGTGGCGCAGGATTCCGTCGTAGTCTTTTCTTATTTTTGGTGTTAAACACATATGTTATGTGCCTAACGCTTTTCTTCGTATATTTTATTATACGATGAATAATTAATATAATTAATTCATCATAGGGGCGGAATGTATATATAAGGTTAGAGTTTTACCAAAGGGCTTTATAAAGCGGGGTATTTATTTTAAATGTGCGGGACTATATATACTTTGGTAAAACATTATAATAAGAGGGTTTTGGGGATATTTATTAGAAAAGGGAGTTATATACATAGGAAAAAAGGGATTTCACTAGGGATTTAATATAATAGAGTTAGGTGTTAGTATGAAAAAGGACAAGGAAAATCAAAACATCTTTGTACATCTAAGAAAGTGATAACTTATGAAGTAAATTGCAACATTTTATCTTCAACACTTAAACTTAGAATAACAAGTTATTTTGAGGAATTTTATGGAATGTTGCATCAGTTTCCTAAGTAAAAAAGGATTTTACTTAGGAAGAAGTTAAAGATGGAAGATAACAATGATGAATTATCTCAAGTGCTTAGGTCTTTTTGATCATTAGGCCGAGGGTCCGGTCCCTCCAGAAGTCAAGGAAATGCCTTGAGCCCCTTTGATCTCAAATTACCTTAGTACTTTTGGGGAAAGTAGTAAAACTCTTGAGGGGGAAAAATGATGAGGGAGGTTAATGAATTTGACTTTGCTTGCTGTGATTTTCCAGTGTATTTCCTGCTTTAGTACTTGTGATGAAAGTAAATGATTAACCAACATGTAGCAGCACCATTCATCAGATAACACTTTGTAGCATCATCTACCTACCCTATCTACTTAACACTACCATTTTGTCTTCTTTATTAGGGTGCATTTAGACTTGCAAACCCTTTTCAATCTTTTTCTTTTTACATGATGAATCTATCTATTTCTACCCTTATTACATCCAAGGGCTCAGATTAAACTGGTGAGCACCTTTTATTCACTCTACCTAGCTACTTATCTGCCAAGATTAAACTGTTTGGCTAGATATTTATTCTCTAATCTAAAACATGAAATTGAAATATGACTAAGCCAAGTTTAAACGGTTTGACTTATTCATGAATTGTGGCAAAAGTTTCACAAGCTGCACACAATTATTTTATTACAACAGATGAAAAAAGTAGTGGCATTTAGACTTGCACACTTTCCTTGGTCTATTTTTTGCTTGGGGTTCATTTCTTTCTCTTTTTGACCATTTTTATTCTTCTTACCCTTTGATTTTTCTTTTAGGGTATACCCTCTTTACATTTTTTAAATTTTTTGATTTTTTGGTTTTTTTAAGAATATGGAACACCTTCGCTCAAGTAAGAAGGTTTGAACATATTCCACACTTCCATCAAGACAATCATGAAAGATGAAACCTATTGATATAGGAGGCTAACACGGGCTCCACTTGGGGATGGCTTTTCCTTGTGGAAAGTCAAGAACAGTAGATCAGATGCCTCAGAATGTCTTCAAACTGAAAGTAAGGAATTTTCCTTCTTTTGGTAGCTTTATTTACATATGATAGTAAAACTTTTTTGGAACTTAGGGCCTTCACTTCGGGCTTCAATTCCAAGAAGTCACCATCCAATCCAAACTGCAGTAACAAAAATATAACAAGCAAACAATATATTATGTACAAGTTAGGAACATTTTAAACATTCTAGTAAATTGGATCAAAATAATGCTTAAGCATTCGACCATTGACTGGTCCTTCTTCAACTTCTGAATTGTCCAAGTCCTTCAAAAAATAAGTATTGTTTCCCTGCAAGGCATGGATGATATAAGGCCCTTTCCACAAGAAATCAAACTTCCCATGTTTTCCTTTTTCTTCTCTTCTAGAATCCCATCTTAGGACCTTGTCTCCTAATTGAAAATCCTCTGCTTTAGTCCTTTTATCAAACATTTTCTTTAGCTTTTCCTGTAAAACTTGTGATCTTTGGTATACCTCTTCTCTGGTTTGTTGCAGGTGGATTGTCTGATTAATTCTTCTTTGAATGTCATTTGGCTCCACTTGAGCCTCTTGAAGTAATTTCATCACAGGGATTCCTAACGATGATGGGAATCTTGCCTCCAGACCATAAACTAACTCATAAGGACTAGTCCCAGTGGATTTCTTGGTTGTAAGTCTGTCTGCCCATAATGCATAGGTCAGTTTCTTATGCCAGTTCTTTTTATTCTCCTCCAACAATTTCTTAATGATATTGATCAAACTCTTATTGGAGGATTCTGCTAGTCCATTACCTTGGGGGTAATAGGCTGTTGAATGGCCTAGAGTAATATGATATTTATGGCAGAAATTTATCATTTTCTTTGATTTAAATGCAGCAGCATTGTCTGTTATGATCTTTTCTGGACATCCGAATCTTGAAAATATGTTGGTTTCAAGAAACCCTATGATTACAGAATCATTGGACTGTCTACATGGGATGGCTTCAATCCATTTGGTGAAATAGTCTGTAGCAGTTAAAATCCATCTATGTTGTCCTGAAGAAGGGGGGTGAATCTCTCCAATAAAATCTAAACCCCATTGTTGAAAGGGTCTTTATGTGGAAACTGGTTTTAAAGGCAGAGGTAACAACTTTCTTTTACCCTCAAATATCTGACATTTGTGACAGCTTGTTACAAATTTCTTTACATCAGAAAATAATGTTGGCCAGTAAAAACCAGCCCTTAAGATTTTGTCTGCAGTAGATTTCCAGTAGATATGTCCTCCACAATCCCCTGCATGAAATTCATTAAGCACTTTATCAGCTTCATCTTTTAAGAGACAATTCAATAAAATTCCTTCGTGATTCTTCCAAAATAAAGTGCTATCTAAAATACAATATTTCAAAGATGTCATCTTTAAAAATCTTTGCTTAGTTCTGGAAAACCCTGGAGGAGCTTGCAGGTTTAATAGAACATGAATTATATCAGTATACCAGGGTGAATCTAAGAAAGCTTGACTGATCTGGGGAGTCGCCATCTCCTTCTCGTTATCCAGTTCATTGATATCTAAGGCTTGGCAATTGGTTTCTGTCATGAGTTGTGCTAAGCCTTGGCCTTTTATCAGTTTGGTTGGCTTGATTTCAATATCATATTCCAAAATGGTAGCTATCCACTTACCTCGTTTACCTTCAATGCCATCTTGAGTTAAAATATCTTTAACTACTGCATTGGGCACATATGCTATCACATGAGAATATAATATGTAAACTCTAAAATCTTTGATTGCTTTTACCAATGCAAAAGCCTGTTTTTCCATAATATTGTACTTTAGAGGTGCATCCCTCGGTGCTTTACTAAAAAATGCTATTGGCTTTTCACACCCTTGGTCATCTTTTTGAAGTAAAACAGCTGCAACAGTATGTTCAGAAGCAAATGAAAAAATAATAAAGTCTCTATCAAATTTAGGACTGGTCAAAACTGGTGTCCTTGTTAAAGCCATCTTAATTTCCTCGAATGATTTCTTGGCTTCTACAGTCCAGTCAATGCTTGAATCTTTCCTCAACATGTTAGTTAGTAATCTAAGTAACTCTGCTAGACTAGAAATAAATCTTCTCAAGAAGTTGATTTTTCCTATAAATGCTTGCAATTCTTTTATGTTTCTGGGGTGGGGTATTTGCAAAATTGCTTGAATTCTTTCAGGATCAATCCTAATGCCATCTCTAGAAATGATATGTCCTAAAAGATTTCCTTCTTCCAAACCAAACAATGACTTTTTAGGGTTTAAAGAAATTCCATATTTTCTGCACTTTATAAATACTTGCCTTAGGTGACCTAAATGTTCTTGATCTGTTTTAGAGAAAACGGTCAAATCATCTAAGTAAATAGCCAGAAAATCATGTATCTCTTTAGCAAAAGCAATGTCCATCGCTCTTTGAAAGGTAGCTCCTGCATTCTTGAGTCCAAATGGCATTTTGACATATTTAAACGTACCCCATGGTGTGGTAAATGCTGTTTTATCCTGATCATCAGGATGAACCAGAATCTGGTTGTACCCTGAAAATCCATCCAGTAGTGATATTCTCGAAGATCCCACTACCCTTTGCAAAATGTGATCCATTTTAGGTAGAGGATAGTTGTCTTTTAAAGAAACTTTATTCAAATTTCTTAAATCAACACACAGTCTGATTTCTCCTGTCTTTTTTCTGGTTGGTACTAGGTTAGAAACCCATTCTGAAAATCTGATAGGAGATATAATCCCTGCTTCAAACATTCTTTTGATTTCCTTTTCAATTGAGGGTAATAAAACAGGATTAATTCTCCTAAGCTTTAGTTTAAAAGGTTTCTGGTCTGGTTTCAAAGGTATAGTATGTTGAATGATGGATGTATCATAAGACTTGAGGTCTTCATAACTCCAAGCAAAGACATCCTGGAATTCTTTTAATAGTTCAACATATTTTACCTTCTGATCTTTTGGAAGAGATTTAGACAACTTAACAATTTTTGGATGTTGTGGTGTTCCTAAGTTGCATTCCTCCATATCGGCTTTAACAGGTTCCATTTTAGGTCTGAATGGAATATCATTTGAGTCGAATAGATCTTCCAAAGGTGTTAATCCTTTGGGTAATTGATTATCTTTTAAATTGATGATTTCTGTCTCATCTACGACCTCATCAAATTCCATTTGTTTCAAATTTTGCATGTCTTTTTCAGTGAATGTGGTTGGATGCAGCATATGAATTACATTTTCTCTTGAAATTTCCATTTTTTGTTCTTTTTCTAGATCAAATTTATCAGCAGTCATGTCTTCATCTATATTACAGTTAGAAAACTCATTCTGAAGTGTCAAAAAACTATTGATTTGATGGTTATTCACAAATACTTGCCAATTCAAAACATTGTCGGGTATTGTAGGCCTGTGTCTTATCTCAACTGAAAACTGATGATTAGGATCAAAAGGCAACTTACATGTACTAGCAAACATTGCTAAACTGTGAGCATGCAAGTTTTGTTTCCTGGGAATCTTGGCAAGTTGGGCTTGTAGAAATGTGTTGAGAATCTCCACAACTGTCTCTCGGTATTGTTTCAATCTCATGTCTTTTGTTGCACATTCTCCTTTAATCTGTTGGATGATTAATTCAGAGTCGCCTATGATTGATACCCTAATGCCTCCTAACTTCTTGACATGTTTAAGCCCCAATAAAAGAGCTTCATACTCTGCCATGTTGTTAGTGCATTTGAAATTTAACCTATAAGCATGACCCCCTGCATGATTGTTCTCTACATTGTGTAACCAAATTCCAGCTCCTGCACCTAGTCTGTTTACTGAGCCATCAAACTCTAAATGCCATAGAATTTCATGTTCGTAATCTTCATCGATTGTTTTAATAGATTTTCTGACAAGAGCTAGTTGTTTAGTTGTTTCAGGTTTTTCTTGGTCATCTGGTGTTTCTTTGTTTTCAGATATTTCTTCAATTTTGACAGTGGTTTTGTTTATGATTTCCTTTTCAGGAGCTCCTATTTCAGTAGGAAGATCTGACTCAGCATTGTATAAAATAAAAGAATCCATGTCAGAATGTACTGAATAAACAGGGAAGTTTTCAGGCTTCTCATGGCTACTCACTAAGTACTTCATCAAAGTTTCTCTATATAATCTTTTAGGCTGACCAAATACTGAAATAGTCGCATAAGACATGTCTAATTGAATAGATCCTCCAAGTTTAGCACCCCAAGACCTAGACAATAACATACCATATTTGGGTGGAATATCAGCAACTACTATGTCCATTAAAACAGACTTAGCAGGGTATTGGACCAAAGTAACACACAGATCTTTAATTAAACCTAAACATTTTACCTGACTGGAATCAAATGAAAACAAATCTTTGTATGGTCTAGTAATATCTAGATTCAATCTTTCCATTACTGCTTTTGGCATCAAATTGTGAGATGCTCCCGAATCAAGCATTGCATTATGGAGTATCTTGTCATGAACATTCAGGCTTACATAAAATGGAGGAGTTCCCCCACTTTCTGGTTTGCCATTAACCTCAGGGCCAAAAAGAAGTTTGGGTTGATCATCAAGAATATTTACTGAATCATCCAATCCGGTAATGTTAATGTTTAAAGACTTGGAAATCTGATTCCTATAGACATCATGTTTAGCCAATTCTGATAAAGGAACAGCTATCTTGAGTTTGCCTATTTCAGCTTCTAGATTAAAGGGTTTTTCTGTTTGAGCTTTAGCGTTTTGCACAGTTGGATTTTCTCGGTTTACTGGATCTTCAATGTTTTTCTCTTTTTTATGAATGAAGTTTTGCTTTGAAGATGTTTCAGGACTAACTTCCACTGTTTCTTCTGCAGTTCCTACTTGAGGAGATGTATTAGATTGCTGTTTGTCAATTAGTTGGTTGTCAGAGACATCTTCAATTATTGGATTTGAAAAACTAGGAGTTATCCTAGGCAAAATTTGTATTTGGGGAATGTTTTGTACAGGGGAAGTATTTTGTACAGGGGGAATGTTTTGTTTTCCTTTGACATTTTGTTTTGTGGTTTTTTGTTTATTTTTCTCTGGTACATCTATCCGTCTAATTCTCAAGTTGTACTGCTTATGAACCTCGTAGATTGCTGTGTCATAGCCTTCTTTGAAATCAAAAGTCTCACCTGAATGAGTGTGGAATGTTTCAAGGATATGATTCTCTTGATCATCCTGAGATAGGAAGATTTCTGATTCATCTTTGTCCACATTGACATTGTTTATTTCTACATCTTCTGTAGGTCCTTCTGAGGTCGAACCTTCAACAAAGTTTTCTTGGAAAGGTGGTCTAATGTTTTGATCAGGGACATTCTTTCCAATATTTTGGTTCAGATTCCTCCTAAAGTTTGGGTTTCTTGCAACATTCTGGTTATCAGTAGCGGACTTTCTTTCAATGGTTTCCACTCTATCACCTAATCTTTCCATACCTTTAATGATTACATCCAGCTTCTTTTCAAAAGCTGAAGGTTCTTCCTTCATAGGCATTCTTCTCTCTGCCCTATCTCTGGCTCGTTTTTCTATCAGATTTGCTTCTACGCTCACCACTATGCTTTGCATTTCCTCTAGTGTTTGTGGAGCTCTTTCCCTAAGAGAATAAGCTATTTCAGAGTCAAAACCATCTGGAAATTTGACCAACACGTTATTAGGTGGGGGTCTTAGATT
Organism: Pinus albicaulis; assembly: GCA_034641835.2. NCBI lineage: Eukaryota > Viridiplantae > Streptophyta > Pinopsida > Pinales > Pinaceae > Pinus > Pinus albicaulis. Next base: position 58,707,077 of record CM076570.1, read on the forward strand.
CAGAGGAACTGCATGATATGATTCATTAAATCTTATGATGTAATCTTGTACGGTTTCATTTGGTCTTCTTCTTAATTTTTCAAATTCTGATAGGATCTGGAGAGGATCCTTCTTTTTCTCCCATCTGTTCAAAAATGCCCTATACAAAGCTTCTAGGTCAGCAATACTGTTCGGGGCGAGAGCCCTAAACCAAGTTCTAACTTCTCCGGTAATACTTTGTACAAAAATTCTCATACGGATATCATCAGTATCAATCTCATAAAACTCAAAGTAATCTGTCATCCTTTTGGTGTGTTGTTGAGCTGTGTAGGTACCTGATCCGTCAAAAGGTGTGATCTTACTTTGGTAATCTGGTGGTAAAGCTGGAGGGTTGGCTGGTAATATTAAAGGGGCATATCGATTGGCCATTGGAAGATAAAGTGGAGTAACAAGAGTAGCCGGTCTAGTAGGAGGAGATGGAGGTCTGACAGGTGGAGATGGAGGTCTGACAGGTGTTTGAAAAGTGGCTGAGTTCGGAGATGCTTCGGTTATTACAGAAATGTTTGAGCTTTCTTCAAAGGCTTGCTCAGATTGAATGGAGTTATGAAATTCTCTGTCAAGATGATGCGAAACAAATCTATATTGCAATTCTTCAATGAACCAAGGATTTGGAATCAACCTAGATAATTCAGTCTCAGAAAAATTTACAAACAAAGATGTTTCAAATCTCGCGTCAAAAGGAACGTCGTCAATATAAATAGTGGGACAAGATGCGGATCTGAGAATTGATGCAGAGCTTCTGTGCTACGACTTCCTTGTCTTCTAAGAATCCTAGGGATCAGATTTGGATTTTCAAAAATTGGTGGTGGATTTGGGTCAGGGTTTGACCTAGTATGTCGAATCCTTTTTGAAGCCAGTTTTCTTAGAATATGTGTTTTTGAATTTTGGGTTTTACTTGAAAAATAAATACAACTTCTACAAATTCTTTAAGAAATAATGATATGTGATTAAGATTTCCTCAAAGATCTGTTTAAACTAGAGATTCTGATTGAAAAATTTGAAACTAAGATTCAATTTATAAGCTAAATCAGAGATAGACTGAAACAACATTTATTTACTTTTGCAATTGCATAGCAAAAGCAATTTCAAAGGCTTCCTGGCTGATTTTCAGACTCTATCTGTAGATTATAAATCAAACAATAGTATCAATAAAATGATTCAGATCCCCAGTATGGTCGCCACTATGTTATCACACAGGTTTTCCTAGAAGTTGTGTAAGAGGAAAGTGTACCCGAGGTAACCACAAACCAACCTTTTAGATGCAGAATCTAGCCAATCTGCATCCAGAGAGGGCTCTCTCTTTATGATTTATCTTTGTTTTTGAATGATTTTAGGCTAGTTATAGATTTCGAAGTTTGTTTTGGGAAAATGGTGGAATCCACAAACTAAGGGCAAGGTTGAGGGCTTTCAGTCCATTGGGCTATGGAGTCTAAGGATGGCTTTACTGGATTTCTTTTCTGAACACAAGATGGTATTACAGGGCAAGATAGCTAGACGGAGAACAATCCTTAAAATTTAAAGTGGATGGATGGTCTTGAAGGGATGAAAGGAAAATAAGAATCTTTCACCATATTCAAGAGGAAGAAGGAAAATGATTACAAGCAAAGAGCAATGAAGGATTCTTTGTTACAGTAATCAACAATATTGAATCAGCAAAACATGAGCAATTAAGAATTCATGCTTATAACTAATCCAGAAGAAAACATCGAGAATAATCACATTTGGAAACAGAGTACAATTAAGCAAATTCTGTTTCAATCCTTTATGTAAACTATTCAGAAACGGATATGATGATAGCATAAACTAATATAAAATGTAAACACAAGGGTTGGAAAACTTATTGAACTGAAGTCCAACACATGAATCCTGCAACAAGTCTAGTGCTTCAAAACGTCATCCAGTAAGCCACAAGTAAATTTGTCCAAAAGCTTTTTATTCAGAAAACCTCAATGTTACAGCAGAGTAATAGAATCCACCCTTCAAAACTCTCTTTGAAGGCTTATTTATACAAAAATAATCTTAACAATCTTACTCTATCCTAGCCAATAATTCAGGCTGACTTAAAGTGTATTTACAACAAACAAGAGACACATGGTCTCGAAAATAGAATAATGAGTAACGGCTGATGTGTTGTTCCTTTCTTCATGGACGTGCTAAGGATAAGTGCTCTAAATAGGGCTCTGTGCTGTCCTTTGCGTATTCCTTTGACTTGTTGAATACTTTTACTTTTCACGGATACTCTTTACTCTTTCATCTGATATTCTTTCATCTGCATTTTTGTTTTTACCATTTACTCAATAGTAAAGATAAACTTTTATCCTGACAACATTTTTTTACAAAATTTCCAGCATTTCCTTCCACCACTGATCATCTGGTATCATTGTTCTTCTGAGCTTCCTTAAAGTCTCATCGGCTTCAGTAAGTTTATAAAAAGTGGGCTCGTTCGGAAATAGATACTTTAACTCATGTTCCAGATGAAACAGATTTCTCACTTTTTCATAAATACTCTTCCCAGTTGGTACTGTAGGTTCTGATGAGCTAGTAGAACTTATACTAGTAGAACTTACAGCTGTATGTTTAGCATGAGCTTTGATTCTTTTCTCATAAGTGTCCAAGTCTACTATTTGATCCTCTGTGAGCATGGGACTTGGCAAATCACTGTCCAGCAGAGCTTGAAATTTTTCTCTGAAAACGTTGATGTCGACCAAAATATCATTACACTTTCTTTCTAGATTTTGCATGAAAGTTCTTTTTGTGAAAATTCTCTTTGCCTCCAAAACTACACCTGTTCTGTCATCAATTCCTAGTAATGCTAGCTGTTGTTTTGTTCTGGAATTCAAAAACTGAATGAGCTGCTGGGCTAGCTCTGGCTTGCCTCTTAATTCATGTCTAGTTTTGTTTATTTCCTCCTGGGCTATCTTGACTAACTCATTCTGTTCAAAAATAGCTTGAATGGAAGGCCAAATATCTCTTATTAAATTGATGATGTTGTCCCAAAGAATATCATTTATTTCATTCAGAGGCTTTTCCAGTGTAAGATCTTTTTGCAAAGCCTCAACCAATTTTTCCAACCTTTTTATTTCTCTGAGGTTGTCAGCTACTGTCTTTTTGGATGTGTCATATTTTCCTTCCAATTTTGTTAATTGTAATTTTACTTCTTGGAGTTCTGTGACCTTTAGCTGCAAACTCTCCATTTGTTTAATCAAATCATCAGAATTCAAATTAGAAATATTCACCTGAGATGATTGTTCCTGTTGTCCTGTAGTACCTGCTGCTGAAGCCTGTTTGAGAATTTCCTGTTCCTGCAATGCCTTTTCCGGCTCCTTCTCGGTTTCATTTAGTCGCTCTGTCAAGTTTAAGAGCAACTCCATCATTTCTTCTTGTGAATTTCCTTTTATTATTTCCTGTGTCTGGGGGTGCCTTGAGGCTGGTATTTTCAACTGTTTTCTCAGTGCAACTATATCATCCTCTTTCTTTTTTATCAGTGCCTCAATACCTTTAGTGTCTTTGGGATTGTGACCCAAACCAATAATGATCTCTTCCAGAGACTTTATTCTATTGTCCTTGGCCTGTGAGGAGGCCCTTTCAATCTTTAATGTTGCAGTAGTATTATTCAAGGAATCTTGTAGTGTTAAAGCTGCCATGGCTTTGTTGGTGAGAGTGGAATAAACCATTTCTCCTGTTTGCCTATGAAGCTCTATCTGATCCAAGGGATGGATATCTTTTGCTAACACTTCAAAATTGGTTCTGATGTAATCTGTTGCTGAAGTTGGCTTTGGCACTTTAGCTTTGAAGTGGCTCATTTGCATTTTACCTTGTGAAAGATCAAATGCGGACATCAACCTTTGCTGATTGTGAGGAGCCATCTTCATATACTGATCATAGACCTTCATTTTTAATGGTTCATTCCTTGTTTTGATATCAATGAAGGTTTTCTTTATGTCTCCAGTATCTGTCTTGGGCGGTCTGAAAGAAGATACTTCATTGCTCAGTTGCTTTTGTATCCCTTTCTGGCTTATATTTGTTTCACTTGCTGTACCTGTTTGCTGACTATCTTTCCTGCCATCATCAAATATTTCATCTATGATCTCTACATCTGGAGGTAGATCAGATTTATGTTTTTTAGCTTGATAGACTTGTGGGGCTCCTTTTGAAGGTGTGGTATCTGGAGCTGACCTCTTTTTCCCTATTTCCACATTCAATGGAGTTTGCATCTCTGGAGCTTGGATTTGCTTTGCTGGTGTTTGAGAAGCTTTAGATTGTTCTGGTGTTTTGGAACTCTGTGATTTTTCTGCCATGACCGGGGTTTCAATGACCTGAACTATAGGTTCTTTTCCTTTACCTTTAGGCTCTGCTGTTACTGATGGGCTGTCTTCCTGTATAGCTTGTTGTAGAGTGGCTGTTGAAGATGTGCCAATATAGGGTACCTGCATTTGATCATATGTTTCTAGGTCAAATTTCTTCTCAGCATCTTTCATAAGTTTATTCAATTTGTCAGCTCCACTTCCCTCTTGAATAAGTGTTCCTTTAACCCATTCATCTTGATTTGCATACTGTTCTATGTCAGGAATTCTGTGATGTATATAAGGAGATGACTTATTTTTTAACCTTCTTTCACAAATGAAACCAAAGGGGTCATAAGGGACCCAACGGAAAGATGTATGGAATTTTTTCTCTAATATAAGTTCAGCATCTCTTTCAGCTTCCCTAGAATTGCAAATGAAAGGACCTAACTGGCTTTTGATCCTTAACTGTGCTTTCTTCTTTACATTGCAGAAATGGATTACATCTGAGTTATTCATCTGTCTAAAGTATTCCAAAGCGAAAATTCTCATTGGTACATATCTGGGTAACTTGAATGGATGTAATTCACATTCATAAATCCTGATGACTGTATGGTTTTGGTACAAGTACCAATCCCCAACTTTATAACTTTTTGACAATTGCAGGGTCTTTTTAATCTCAGTACTAAGCCTGGGGGGAGAAACTCCTGTTAACAAGGTTGTAGCAGGGTGTACGAACTGATCAATGAATTCTGAATAAGAGTAGGGAGAATCAGAGGACAAATGAATGATGGGGGACCAAAAAATAATAGACCTGGGATTACCTTTAGCATCAAGTTTCTGAACAGGGAAAGGGAATCTGTCTGAGTGATAGAAAATTATGAGATGATAGATAACTGAGGATTACTTGAAAACCTTTTCATCATCTAGCCTTAAAAATTGATCATGGATTTTGTTGGCAATGAAGGAAGCATAATCATACTTAATCTCGGGGAGAGTTTGTCAGGGGGTGAAGATAGATGCATGGCTTGACTTTGCTTGTCGAAGCATACTCAACGGTATTGAATCTAAGACAAGGATATTACATTCACAATAAGCCTTCCCAATTGATTGAAAAAACAAAAACCATAGGGAGTCCCTTTTAGGTGATGCTCGGGTAACATGGAGTACGCGACACACATTGCTTTCAATTTTTACGGAGTTAACGAGTGCGAACCTCGGTGTTAAGCCCCTCCATGGATAGAGGTGCTAACTCTTGTTCTGGCTCAAATTGTAACATAGCATTGATGGCCTGAGGTGTGATAGGGAACAAAACACTTTGATCAGGAGCCAACACAGCTCTTTGTGTGGGATCATAATTTGCATGACAGTAATGAATGATTTCAGGGAAAACGTGGACTGTAGGAATGAAATACCTTGGGAGATTGGATTCCCACAACCCTATAAGATCTTGCCCTTTTGAGTATTCGTCTCTGCAGCGACAGAAACTCAAACGGGGACTTTCATCGAAATGCAGGTCTTTTATTTGGAAATCTTCATCTATGAGAGGCAAGTAGTCTAGATCTCGGTGAGGAGCATTCAAAGGAGTGACGTTTAGAGCAGTAGGGGCCTCCATTTTGGTTCTTGTGGATTCAAAATGGAGGTTTCAGTTTTTCTTGTAGACCGGACGGGATATCGGACAAAGAAGAAATTGGGACAAATTGCAGGTTTTGGGAAGTAAATTCACAGGTTTTAACTCTTCAATGAGGACTCAGAGAGGATTTTTAACCACTTTTTCAGAGAAAAACACAAGAAACTAAGCTTAACTTGCAGTCGGGGTGCGGAATGATAAATACCTGTTTTTTAATGAAAATTGGTTCTTCAACAGGTAATGGACAATGGCAGGAACGTTCTTCAACACGGGCGCAGCGGAATTTCTGAGTAATTTGGTGTATTTGCAGTGAATTTTGAAATTTGCGGCGGGAGCTTAGTCTCTTTCGAAAACCAAAATAACTAAAAAAACGCGAAAAATGGCTTAAAAACAAGTCAAAAGGGTTTTTGTCGTTTTCGAGGTGATGACGTCATTCGACGTACGGGGTGACGTAAGGGAGTGGGACCGGTGATATTCGATAAGCGGTAAGCGGTGAGCCCGCACCGCTTATGGAGGAAGGCGGTAAAAATCGCAATGGCAGCGATTCCACAGGCTGCTTGCCACGTGGAATGATGAATAGTCAAACCCGCTCATTCCCCGCTGGCTAAAAAACTCACATGCGATGGGCAGCGGGATTGATCGGGACCGTTGATCAATGGAGGAATGATCTGACGGCTGGAGGAAAGGGAAACTTGTGCGGTTTCGAAAGTGGGCCCGCCGGGGTTTAAACAAGTTTTGACGTGTAATCTAATCACCCCGGGGAGAAGCTAATAGGCGGGAATGGTTGTTAATTAGTCCAAATGACTAATTAACCCCGTGAATTTATAAAATGAATTGCGGCGGGGTTTGGCCATGTGGAATGCCACGTGGAATGCCACGTGGAATGCTGAGTATGGTGGCGCAGGATTCCGTCGTAGTCTTTTCTTTTTTTTGGTGTTAAACACATATGTTATGTGCCTAACGCTTTTCTTCGTATATTTTATTATACGATGAATAAATTAATATAATTAATTCATCATAGGGGCGGAATGTATATATAAGGTTAGAGTTTTACCAAAGGGCTTTATAAAAGCGGGGTATTTATTTTAAATGTGCGGGACTATATATACTTTGGTAAAACATTATAATAAGAGGGTTTTGGGGATATTTATTAGAAAAGGGAGTTATATACATAGGAAAAAGGGATTTCACTAGGGATTTAATATAATAGAGTTAGGTGTTAATATGAAAAAGGACGAGGAAAATCAAAACACCTTTGTACATCTAAGAAAGTGAAAACTTATGAAGTAAATTGCACATTTTTATCTTCAACACTTAAACTTAGAATAACAAGTTGTTTTGAGGAATTTTATGGAATGTTGCATCAGTTTCCTAAGTAAAATAGGATTTTACTTAGGAAAAGTTAAATTTTACTTAGGAAAAGTTAAAAATGGAAGATAATCAATGATGGATTATTTCAAGTGCTTAGGTCTTTTGATCATTAGGCCGAGGGTCCGGTCCCTCCAGAAGTCAAGGAAATGCCTTGAGCCCCTTCGATCTCAAATTACCTTAGTACTTTTGGGGAAATTAGTAAAACTCTTGAGGGGAAAAAAATGATGAGGGAGGTTAATGAATTTGACTTTGCTTGCTGTGATTTTCCAGTGTATTTCCTGCTTTAGTACTTGTGATGAAAGTAAATGATTAACCAACATGTAGCAGCACCATTCATCAGATAACACTTTGTAGCACCATCTACCTACCCTATCTACTTAACACTACCATTTTGTCTTCTTTATTAGGGTGCATTTAGACTTGCAAACCCTGATCAATCTTTTCTTTTACATGATGAATCTATCTATTTCTACCCTTATTACATCCAAGGGCTCAGATTAAACTGTTGAGCACCTTTTATTCACTCTACCTAGCTACTTATCTGCCAAGATTAAACTGTTTGGCTAGATATTTATTCTCTAATCTAAAACATGAAATTGAAATATGACTAAAACAAGTTTAAACAGTTTGACTTATTCATGAATTGTGGCAAAAGTTTCACAAGCTGCACACAATTATTTTATTACAATAGATGAAAAAGTAGTGGCGGCATATTTGAAACTCTAACTCTGTCTTCCGGTGTCTTATTAGAAATTATTTCAGTTTTCATTTTGTGTTTTCAAGTTAGATATTGTTTTCAAGTTTTTACATCTATAATTTTATTGCAATGTGGCAGACTGATCAGGGCAGTACAGGAACAACCCCGAGACAGGATGATCATGGAAAGAGGCCAACGAAAGAAAATGTAAAGTGCTAGCATTTCTCTATCTTCAGGTATTTTAGTTATTTACATAATTGAAATAATATTAATTTTTTTCAAATATGCAGACACCTAGCCATGTTACGCCTGATGATTCCCTCTTTGAGGAAGAGCTTTCTTCATCCCTATCTCCAGCGCTCTTGTTGCGAAAAAAGGAACGAGATGCAAGGTCGAAATTTAATACTTTGATAGACACGCCTCAAACACCTGAAATCGAAGAGAGGATAAAAAAACTTATGACCCAACTAGAAACATATCAGGTAATAATAAAAAGTCAAAAGGATATTTTTTTTGTTCTGCATGAGATGAATTGTGATAGTTTTATTTTTAATTTTTACATTGACTAAACTAACAAAAAGTTCTTTTGTATGTAGCATTTTCTGGCACTTGCTGAACCCAGTGTTGGTGGTAGTGGGACACAAGGGCAAGAGATTGCCCAACAAACCTCTCGTACACCTTCTACTCCTTTAGGTGCCAGCCAAGAAACACACCCTGCCCAAGCAGACACCCAGCCAACCGCTGAACGTGTTGGCAGTGATGAGGCTGATATGGCCAACTACATTATTGCATTTCCTGGAGCTACACGTGTCAGCTCCACGGGGACCATTAATGGCACGTTGTTGGTGAACAATGAAGGTGTCCCTATAAAGCACGTACAACTCCTAGGTAAGTTTTAATATTTTAACTATTTCATGTACTCTATCTAAAACATATTTTATCATGATTTTTATTTTTAAATTAATGATAATATTTTTTTTTTCTGTGTAGGAAACAATGAGTTCTACAGGTTTTTGGAGAGCCATGCGTTGGTAATTTTTGGCCCAACCATATGCACAAGGTGGAATTCCTAGAATTCCAACCTGAAAAAAGAACTTCTAGATTATCTAGAAGCCCTTTTTGGGGTCGGCACATTTGACAGAGCAACAATGCCTCAGGTAGCCGACAAATATTTGAAATATACCAGGGACACCTATAGGACACAATTGAAATTTAACCCTAGATACGAGCGTCCTCTCACAGTTTCAGAGAGTGAGTGGAGAGCACTCATCCATGATGGAAAAGAGAAAAGGGAAAAGAAAGAAGGAAAAATGGCAACTGGACCCGCAAGGTAAATTACAACTTTAATTCAATAGCTTTAATTTTATCTATGTCTAAAATAAAAGTGTGCTACGTCATATCTGACTTCAATATTTTGATGCTAGGTTTCCTGACACCTCGAAGGCAACCAAAGCTATGATTGAAAAAAAGGGCCATCACAAGCTAGGCCAGGGCGGCTACTTGAAATTAGTTGCAAGAATTGTAATTAAGTAGCTAAACATCTTATAATTAATTGTATCTCCTTCCAACGTTTTTGTAATCCTATCAAATATGATTAAAAATAGACAATCATATGTAATGTAGGGTGATGACTTCGGAACAAAAACTACAGAGGAAGATAAAAATATCGCTTTCCATTTCAGCTATCAAGCCGTTGTTGAACGTCGCAGAAGCTTGGGGCAGGTCCCAAGATCCAGAATGCCTGATAAGGTAAAACATTAACCTTTCAATATGTTTGTTTTTGTTCATAAATTTAATGTCTAACAACTTTGTTTAAATCAGGGGAGCAGCACTATCGATGATGTAAATAACCCAGTTTTAGAGCCAGATGTAGATGCTCCTCACGTGCAACCTAATCATTGTAGTGGGGACCAGGCCGACAATGCTACTATCAGTGAGGGCCGTGACGGTAATTAATTTCCATTTATAATTTTTTCTAAGTATACCTTGATGGTTGTCCTTATAACGTTTTTTGTTTGAATGACAGAGAATTTTTCCCTTGAGGATCCTACCACCAGAGAGGAAGACAGGGCAACAGTCCCAACGGCGACAACTGGTGCACCAGGTAAATAATCTCATTGCAAATTTTTGTATTAATATTACCGAACTAGTTCAATGATATTTAAAAAATGACAATTAAAATTTAATATTATCTGTTTTTGTAGGCGATGCCTCATCACTGGATGAGACTAGACATCATGACTATGCAAATAAGTCAGCAGTGCGGGTCGAAAGGCACGAAACAGGAGCAGAGCACAATGATATTGATGATGTAATTAGGAGCTTTAGAAATAGGAAGAAGAAAAAGAAAATTTGACAATGTAAAATATTGTATTATTATAAGACAAACGTTACCATACTTGGAACGTTTTTTGCGTTATATAAAAAACTCATTTATCATACTATTTTTATGTCAAGCATTAATTTAAATCTTCATACATTACTCATTCAATTATTTTTATTAGTTATTGAATATTTTTATCGACTTCCACCTTCACGTGGTTGGCCCTGTTTAGTAGAGAATAATTTATTGGAGCGATTTAATCTTGGAGCAAAACTCCCTTGATCCAGCGTAGCAACAAAAAAGTCACTGTTGACTTAGTTACTACTCTTTCAAATCGTGGGAGGCTTGTTCCAAGTTCATGCGACTCCAATAAATTTTTCTTGAAATGAAGAGGAGCTTATTCAGGTATGTTTTGACATTTTCAACATATGTTCTAACATTATCATAAGAATGCATCTTAGAGTAAAAAATACTACATCAATTACTTGTATTTATTGTATAGATAGTGATGGATTTTGATTGACTTGGCAGTGCAGGTACAAATCCTCTTGCATCATGAGAAATACAACTTGTCAACTAGGGTCATGTCCAGGATATTTTTGCTTGTGCGCTTGACCAGGTTCGTAATGTCACATTTTGTAAGTTCCTTTACAATTCATAATTCAATATTAAGCTTGTTCATGATTATTATCTAGGTTTTTTGTATGTGTTTTTTCATCTATTTGATTGTAAGCAACTCTACATGTTTCCTGTTGTTCATTATGATTTCTCCCATTACCACTCCCAGGATGAATCCGAATTTATTGTTACATAGGTTACTTTATTGTTACTATGATTTCTCCATTTACGATTTCATAGGTTACATCATGTAAATTTGTCAATCTCAGGTTGGTGATGAGCTTTAGTTCTCCAGATTTGGGGCTTTTCTGATATTTTCTCCCTCATGTTATTCCTGCATCACCTCGTTGTTTGAGCATGCCAATTGTCTACCACTTGTACCAATTGGCACATGTCAATCTCTGAGTGGTGCCACATTTCACCTATTTTCGACCCACTCGACCACCTGAAAAACTCAAATCCACACACCATGTGTCTTTATCATGGAGTGACACATGTCCTAGATATTTAGGCTGATAAGCTTTCTGTTATGAAAGAGATCAATTTTTTTTTCGTCAACACTTCTTATCTAGGCACGACACCTATTACTTGTTTAATCTGACAATCATAGTCTCTTGGGTTACCTTCTAGGTTTGACATACCACTGGTTTTTGGTATATTTCCATGGAATCGGTCTGAAAATACCAACAACAATCCACACACCTGCAACCATCAACAGACCTGCCGTTTTAGTAGCTGCATTTCCGCAACTGCCAATACACCTGCCATTTTTGTTGCTGCATTTCAACAGCTGCCAATACACCTACCGTTTCATTCTCCTGGACTCTGTGTATGCATATTTTTCATATAATTTTATCACGAATTTGGCTGCAGTGCTTTGACATGCCTTTGAATATTTTTGCAGGTTAGAAGACATTTTAGGCCAGAGCTATTGAATAGACTTGATGAGATAGTTGTATTTGATCCTCTTTCTCGTGATGAGCTCAGAAAATTTGCTAGACTACATATGAAAGATGTAGTGATTCGTCTTGCAGAGATAGGTGTTGCTTTAGGGGTTACAGATGATGCTCTGGATCTTGTTCTTCAGGAAGCCTATGATCCTGTAAGTAATCACTTTGTTTTTCTTTCTTTCTTATTCAGAGTCTATCTTGCCAGGAGATGTGCCCGTTATGGTTTGTTATGAGACCGTTGTCAATTTCATCACCGTCCCTCATAATATGTTTGATTGTGTTTATAAATAATAAACAATTATTACACCAAACAATAAACAATTAACTGTACCATGAGTAATATGATATCTTGAAATAATTCTCATTATAATTTCATAACCTCTGCTCTCACTTGGTGGTGTCTATATCACTAAGTGTGTCTTCTTTAAAATTATAGTTACAACAGACAATGAACAATCAATTGCACTGTGAGTGATATCTTGTAATAATTCTTATTATAATTTCCTAACCTCTATTCTCACTAGGTGTCTATATCACTAGGTGTATCTATTTTAAAATTATAGTTTCAATGGTAGATAAATTGTTATCTTAAAATTATAGCTTTGATGGTGATACCTTGTGATTGATAATGCAGTTTGAAGCAACTTTGGCTTTGACTAATATAGTCTCAGGAACCTCTGAGAATACAAAGGTTGTGATTGATTATGGGGCAATGCCTATATTTGTGGAACTTCTTACCTCTGGGAATGATAATGTTCGAGAATAGGTAGCACGTTTATTTTAGAGGCATAAAATTATTCTTCCCAACTATCTTTATATGTCTGTAATTTTGGAATTTGATTTAAAAAACTAGTACCCAACTTTGAGTTCAACTGGTGTTCGTGTAAGGCTATTTGGGCTTTGGGAAATATTGCTGGAGACTCTGCAACATTTAGGGATCTTGCCCTCAGTCATGGAGCTCTGAGGCAGGTGCTTGCCTAGTTGAATTACACTGCCAGAATTTCAATGATAAGAAATGCTACATGGGCTCTGTCAATTTTTTTCCGTGACATAAACCCCAACCACTATTCGAACAGGTAAGCAGAAAAAATTTTCTGCCTCTTCTTCTTAGTTCTCAGATACTATGGATTTTTTTTATAGATCTTGGTGCTTGGTAGATTTGGACGTAATATGGACCTAGGCGCTTGTTCATTACAATGAATCTGTCATCAGGTTTTAGAAAATGCTCAGAAATTTGGGTTTCACAAGGGGATTACCCTTGCTTGCAATTATCGATTATCATTCACATTCAAAAAAAGTCTTTCATAGCATTGCTGAGCTCTTTGTAGGTGAATTTCCAAGGCAATTTCACAATATCTAAACTAAATTTGTCTGTCCTTTTTAATACTCTGCGCTTGTAACAAAACCAGACAAACAATCTAGTGGTCAATGCAACAACAACAACACCTCCTGTTGCAATTCCTGCAATTCACCCTCTCTGCACACATGAATGACTATGGCACCCTCTTTTGTGAAAAGGTATTGGTTTCCATTAGGATCGTGGAATTCAACATCCAAAATAGTATCAAATTCCACTGCAATAGTATTCCCCGGCGAGGGCAACAGTTCATTGAGACCTATTGGACTCATCACCCCCAAATAGCCTCCGGGGCTACCTAGAGTGTGATTATCTAGAGCAATAAAAAATTCTGATCCATCCCCAATTGAAACAAGAACAGGTCCCACATTGGTTACAGAAAACGAGAAACACGTTTTGAAAGAAGAAGAAACTTTTGCATTAGGGTCCAGAAATCTAACTGGTCTATTGTACAATGCCCTACCTGCACTTCAAATTGGTACTCCAAACTCCATGCTAAGGATCACTGTGCCATTCTTCAGATGAGAATCTTAACCTGAAGTTTGATTCGGAAAAACCCAAGTCCCCTGTTCTATGCCCAAGACCTCTGTTACAACGTGATGTTTCTATTTCCCAACCTGAGTTATCTGCCTGTGGATTGAATATCTCACAATACAATCATTCATTTCCTAAATGTCTACACCATGAATCATGATAATTAAAGTGAAACAAATGTTAAATAGATCAAGGTCTGTATTTGTTCCCACAATAGAGAATTTCCATAGTAATCCACTTGTAATGTTGTCCTTGCAGAGTTTATCACCTCGATGTAACCAGAATATCTCCAAACTGATGCATCAAATAATCATAAATTATTTTGCTTTAGTATATAAACTATTGGTGATTATGTATTTTGTATAGTTCTGACACCCTGAGTGCATGGTTGATTTTATTTAGCTATATGTGAAATGACCGAACATTCAGTGTAAGGATATGGAAGGTTTAAGGTTTAAGGAAACCTTGTATATTGCACAGTAATTCTCTGTATCATTCTCATCATTTTTTGGATTTCTCTTTTATACTGCGTTTCTACAATGTTGTCTTTCTGCCGAGTTTTTAATAAGACTTAGAATGCAAATTTATAGATTAAAGGCCATTTTGCACTTCTGGATTAATTTATGCATTAGGCTGAAATAAATTAGGAACAAATCCATAGATTCTGGTTTTTGGACTGATATCTGTCAAATCGTTGCTCAAAATAAGCTTATATATCGACCAAGGTCTTGCTAACTATGAACTAGCACACAACCTACAATAAGCAGATTACTATGATTTATTTTAAGTGACTTTGGTAGAAAAGTATTAATTGAAGTTATTGAGGACATATCAAGCAGTGTGAAGCAGTCCTCTGATTATAAACAGATGGTGAGTTACAATAGTGGTTATAATAATTTGGCTATGTATATTAACATCTGGTATTGTTCTTCTTAGCATTAAAACTAAATTTTCCTTTTGGATATCCTATACATGAGTTAATCTCTTTTTCTTCATTATTTAAACCACATTCTCGATCTCGGATTGCACTTTCAGAAAATAGCAATTTTTTTCTGGTAATAGAGTTAATATACCATTTCTGAGGTGCAGAGATCTCTTCAAGCCGAGTTCTACTGTCTATTTTTTTATAACAGCTTAACTAAAATCCGATGAATATTTCATGCCCGTGAGCATATTTAGAATTTTCTTGAAAAATATGGCTTGGAAGGCTTTGGAATTTCCCTGATACAGACTCTGTAAAGCTCACCTAATGCATTATACCAACATTACTGTTCAAGAGGCAGTCTTACAAAGTTGTACGGCTTTTTTATTTAACCTTTTCGTAAGGCATCAACCTCAAGGGTAACCCTGACTGATGTGTTTGTCCCTTTTCTTTCGTTAAACATATCTATAAATGCCTCGGGGATATTTTTTACATTGTTATGCAGTTTTTATTTCCTGCCCTTGTCTAGCAGACAATGAAAACTTTAACATGTTAAATCTATAATATATTATCCTCAAAGGTCATTGACTACATGTATGCTAGATTCATTAGCATTTTGGTTAGACTTTTGTTGTTTAGGTCATTGAGTAAATTAATGTGTTGTGATACTTCACAACCCTCCATTTGTTCTAGGTAATATAACATGTTAAGTCATGGGTTGTAAGTGTTTTTGTTTTGGCAGTTAGTGGCAAGCCAATAGTTTCCAATTTTCATAGAATTCACTCGTGGAGTTTTCGGCATGGAGATCTCATTATAAATACTCATCTTTAGGATATGATTTAATAAGTAGAACTTGTATTTGATTTGAGTATGGAAACATATTACTGTTTATATCTACTTAGCTCATGTCATCCTCGTTGAGTTCTTTTGTTCCTATTTCTGATGTCTCATTTAGGAGGTCCTTTTGCTCATCTCTCTCTCTTATGTAGTGTATCCAAGGTGGGTGATAAGGTTTGATCAACCTAAATCTTTCATTTTCTGTCACATTATTTTATCTTCTCCTTAATATTTCCTTCTTTTCTCTTATTTTCATAAAATTCAAATGCATTCGTCATTGTTATAAAACAACACAAAAAAAAGTTGAAAATGCATTCTTAGTTTTTGTTCTGCCTTTCTTTTTCATTCTCCTGTTACACATATCTAATGAATTTCAGGTGTTAACCAATACTCATGTAACCCTGTTACATCTTTACAATTATTTCACAGCGAAGCAATGGTGCTATTCTATTTGTTGATTGGCCCTCAAACAAGTTGTTATCCTAATAACTAATGTGTAAGTTGTGGCACTCTTCTGGGTTAGCTAATGACGGTTCATTCCTTGGAAGATATTAGTTTCTTTGTAGGTTTCTAGGGATATACAAGACTGTGGTTGTGCTTTTGATCATGTTAATGTTTTTGAGAGACAGATATAGACCTGAGGAAGGCACCTTTTCAGCATGCTGTTCAGTCAGGCGTGGTTTAAAGAGAATGGCCCATTGCTTTTTTGCCTACAAGACCGTGACAGTGGTTTTGATAATATTTACATCTTTGAGACTATGATACAAACCTGTGGAAGGCATCTTTTCAGCATGTTGCTCAAGCATGGTTCAAAGAAAATGGTCTATTGTTTTATTTACATTGCACAGAGAAAATATGCCAAGCACTACCGTGATCTTGTAGAATCCTGCATTTGAATTTGAGAGTCACTTGAACTTGTTGTGGAAGAAGTTTAGGTTACAGACCAAGTTTAGAGTTGTTTTAGGTTTCCCACCTGATACATATTTAAATATATTTAAATTTGGATATACTTAAGATATTTTTTTTGTTATATTGGAAGTCTAAAGTTGTAGATGGATTATATCTGACTTTTCAATTGAGGGCATTTTTTCTAAAATTCCAAATTTGACAGTTTTTGAATGGATTTCTTGTTATTTCTTTCATAATTTATTTTTTTGAAGTATCTCCTTATTTAAATAGTGTATATGGAAATTCAGAGTTTCCCTTAATATTTCTTTCACATTATTCTATCCCTACCCAATTGTATAGGTGTTGCATAATTTGTGTTGGTTTCTTAAAAGGAAATGGAAAATTTTTGGGTTTATGTTCAGGAAACTGTTCCGATTCATCATCACTGACATAATCTTGAACAATGTCACCCACCTGTCCTCGCATGTGTTGACCTTCTGTATACTTGCTATTGCAATGTAATTTTCTAATTGTGTAGTGTTCCATATTTTATTTGTCCAGTGAACATGGCATGCGTTGAATTTTTGCATAATGACATTACTCTACATGCTGAGTTTCATATCCCCTCAAGAGTCCTAAAGCAGCCTTATGTGCAGATATTAGTGTTGGTTTATCAAAATCCGGGAATTGATTTTCTTTATATTAACAATAATCCCCGATTTGAATTTGTAGCACTAATATTGGGTATCTTCGTTTATCATGCCTCAAACTTTAGTGATGTTAATCAACACAAGCTTCAGTTTGTGGCAATCAATATCAATTCCATTTCTAGAGGCTTGAGAGGGATTGACAACCATTTCTGTATCCTTCTACTCAAATAGGTCAATGAGCCTCACTAATGCGAGCTAAAGTAATGTTATTGCCTCCTTTCAGCATTGCCTTGCACCTCCTGGTGCAATTGCAAGTAATAAAATTTACAACTACATTTCGAAACAGGCTCACAACCCTTTTATTTTATATGCAACACATATATTAAAAACATAACAAACCTATGCAAATAACAAATCTATTAAAATGCTCCTGGGGTCCACAATTTATAAATGTTTTAATATATATATGAAATATATATATAAAACATATATAAGTCGCATTTAAAAAAAAATATTACCAAAACTAGTGTGGGACCTTAACAAACAATAAAAATATTCCGCCGCGCGTTATATAAAATAAAATATATAAGAAAAACTTTGTCAAAACTTCAAACGAACCCTTTAGCCGTGGAGCCCGCCGGACTTCAAACGGTGATAAACCATAATTCAAACCAAATTTGCATTCCAAAATAGCCTGCTGACGTCGGCCAATTTTGTGACGCGAAAACCAAATGAATTCTGCCCTAATATTTTTTGGGTCCAAATTTGGGCTGGCGTACGGAGAGAGAGTTGTGCCGCCAATTTCTTATCAAATTCACCCTAATATTTTTCGGGTATGGATTTCCACTACACGAGCGGCCCAAACAAAGATCTGCTCCAAAGAATGCATCGGTATTGCGACGCTTTTGGGATGCGTCGGTCTTGTGACACTTTTGCAATGCGTCAGTCTTGCGACACTGTTGTACGGTTTCGGTCTTGCAACACTTTTGTACGGCGTCGGAATTGCGACAACATAAAAACATCGGAAGAGCGACAATATAAAAACGTCGGAAGAGCGACGTTCAGAATGTCGGACCACATTTCGTCGGAATTGCGATAGTTTACAAACGTCGGAAGAGCGACATTCAAAACGTTGGACCACATTTCGTCGGAATTGCGACAGTTTACAAACGTCGGAAGAACGTCGTTCAAAATGTCAGACCACATTTCGTCTGATTTGCGACAGTTTACAAACGTCGGAAGCGCAAAGGCTTGGGAAACGTTGGAAGAGCGACGCTTGTTTGGAAGCGACGGAAAAAGTGTCGGTAGTGTGACACTTTGTCAGTGCGTCGGAATTGCGACGTAATAATAAACCACGTTTTTCTTGTCCTCGAACTGTCGCTCTTGCGATGACTATGTGTCAGAATAGCGACGAAGTGGCCGTCGGAAATTGGGCCAAATTTTCTAGTGCTCTTAGCTTCAACTGTCC
Organism: Pinus albicaulis; assembly: GCA_034641835.2. Classification (NCBI taxonomy): domain Eukaryota; kingdom Viridiplantae; phylum Streptophyta; class Pinopsida; order Pinales; family Pinaceae; genus Pinus; species Pinus albicaulis. Next base: position 58,725,644 of record CM076570.1, read on the forward strand.
ACTTTACTTCATTTATTTTCTTAACATGTTGGTGATAATCTTCACGATCTTTGCAAAGATCGAGATGAACCTTCTCAAAAATTTAACCTTACCAAGAAAGGATTGCACTTCCATTTTGCTTCTTCGAGATTCAATTTTTGGATTGTTTCCACTCTACCGGGGTCTATTTTAATCCCATATCTAGATATTACATGCCCCAACAATTTTCCTTATTGCATATCAAAATTAGAATTTTTAGGATTCAAGGAAATGCCAAATGTCCTACCTTTTAGGAACACTTGTTTCAAATGTTTAAGATTCTCATAACCATATTTGGAAAAAAATTGTAATATCATCCAAATATATGACAATAAAATTATCTTTTGTGAAAGCTATGTCCACAACTTGCTAGAAAGTAGCCCCTGCATTCATCAATCCAAATGAAATCTTTGCATACATAATTTTTCCCCATGGTGTAATAATGGTTGTTTTCTCCTCATCATCCATATGCACCAAAATTTGATTGTACCCTGCAAAACCATCAAGCATTGACACTCTTTCTTCTCCAACAACACTTTGAAGTATGCGATCCATCTTAGGAAGGGGATAGTTGTATTTCAAATATACTTTATTCAAATTCCTGAAATATACACATGATCTTATTTCCCCACTCTTTTTCTTGACTAGGACTAAATTTTCTACCCACTTACAAAATCTTATTGAAGCTATAATTTTTGCATCAAACAAGTTTTTCAATTATTTTTGAATAAGGGGAAAGAGTAGTGGGTTCATCCTTTTGAGCTTCTACCTAAATGGCTTCTGATCATTTTTTATTGGAATTGTGTGTTGAATAATACTTTTGTGATACACCTTCAATTCCTCATAGTTCCATGCAAAAGAATCTACAAATTCTTTCATTACTCCAATATACTTATCTTTGTTTTTAGGAGTTAAATATCTAGATACTTTAATCATTTTTGGTTTTTGCCTTGTTCCAATATTATAATATTATATCCCATTTTCATTAGGAATGACCTTAGGGTTTTTTGCCACATCATTATTGTGAAACAATTCCTTTAAAGGAACCAATCCTTTAGGAATGCAGTTTTTTTTTCAGTTGAATTATTTATTTTCCTCCTATAACATTCAAGAATTCTTGTGCATTTGGGGAAAACCCTGCTATATTTTCAACAAATTCCTGATATTCCCAATTTTGATTCTCTTTATCAATGTGTGCATTAGTAAACACACCTATCATTTCTAGAAATCTCTTAATCTATTGGTAATCTTTAAAAACCTTCCAATGTTCCTTGTTATTAGGAATGATTGTTTGTGTATGAACTCATTTTGATATCTCTTATTTGGGTAAATATGGATCTTAAAAACATTGGCTGAGGTGGCTAGGGAATTTTTTGTTTTATTTTGATCTCGTGGTATGACTGAAATACTATGCTATGTGGACAAGTTTTCAAAAAGATCCCAAACTGCATTTATGTATGTTATCATCCCTAGGTGTTTGGTTTGATAAAGTCCATTCACCTAATTAATCACCATGTACAATTATCCTTTTAGCTTTCAGATTTTTCAGAATATTTAACACTAGCATTAGGGCCTCATATTTAACAACGTTGTTTGAACAAGCAAAAGCTAGCTTAAAAGAATTATGTTTGAATTCATTTTCTGGAGGAATGATACAAATACCTGCTCCATATCCCTCTTTACTAACAACTCCAACAAAACTCATGTTCCACAAACCTTCGACACTATGTGCTTCTCTTAAAATCTGTTCCACCTCCAACTCCTCACTACTTTCCTTAAGAATATAATTTCAGTTTTGGTTTTCTTCTTCAAAATGAGAATCATTATAAAGATTTGATAGATCAAAATTTGTATCAACAACATATAAATGGTGATTATCAGGTTTGGTTGGGCTACTAACTATATATGTTGGTTTCACTTCTCTGTAGATTCTTCTCTGTTCACCAAAAATCAGAATTGTTGCGTAAGACATATCCATTTGTAGGGTACCTTTCAACTTTGATCCCCAAGATCTTGAAAGCAACATCCCAAACTTAGGTGGAATATCAACAACCACCACATCCATAAGAACACTTTTTGCAAGAATTTTGGCTAATGACACAACTAAGTCCTTAATTAAACCCAAACATTTCACTTTCTGTAATTCAAAAGATAACAAATCTTTGTACAACCTTGTAATTCCCAATCCAAGACTATCCATGACAATTTTTGGCATCATATTCCTAAACCAAAAATTTCCTTGTGTAAATTCATGTCATGAACATTTAGGATAATATAAAAAGGAGGTACTTATTCATCAAATTTGTTCTCAACATGAAGGCCAAATAAGAAGGTAGAGGTATCAACTTCAAGATTTAGAATATTCGTCTGTTGTTCATCTTCTGGTATTTTCACCATTTTAATGATCTATTTTTATACTCTAAATTCTTCAAAAGCTCATGGAAAGGGATGGAAATTTTAAGTTTAAATATTTCATTTTCAAGACTAAAAGGGAGAAAAACCTTTTCTGATTCTTGTATATTAACCTCCTTTTTCCCTTATTCAACTTTCTTCTGTACATATTTCTTTGGGTTATACTTGTTTTGTTGGCTTATTGAAGGTTGATCAGTAGGAGGCTTGTTCATTTTAACATGAATATTCCTATTTCTAAGATTTTATTTCCTATGAATATCTACAATTGCATTTTAATACCCTTTTTTATATTGATCCGATTGCATAATCAACAACTCACTATATTTTTCATGATCCTCTCTGTCATACTATTCTTTTTCATGTTCTTCTTTAGTTAAATAGACTTTAGATTCATTCTCATCAAAATGATTGATTTTTTCTTCAGGTCCGTCAACACCTTATTCAACAACAAAGTTCTCTGGAAGAGGAGGTTTGACATGTCGGTCATTTGGATTCCTTTGTTCTCTGTATTATTTGTGGAACTATAGGCCTTCTGAAATTTGGGTTTTTGATTTGAGGCTTTGGTGGATTCCGGACAACACGTCTATTTTCCAGTGATAATTTATCAAAAATTATTTCCATAATGTTCAGCATGATATCGAATTTAGAATCTACAGATTGAGAAGAAGAAGGCTCATCTTTAACCCTTTTTGTTTTAGGTTCAGATTTCTATTTCATCTTTCCTGATGCTAGTAAATACACTTCCACCTCTATATCACCATTCTGCATATCAGCTAAGGTGGGAGACCTTCTTTCTCTTAGCTAGTAAATAAAAATCACTATAAAAAACATCAAAATAATGAATTTGGGAAGCTCCAGGGGGGTTTGATATGGGATGGAATTGAATTATATAATTTCATGAACCTGGCAGAAAATTCTTGCTCTGATTCACCACTACTCCTTTTCAAATTATTGTACTAAGTTAAAACTTGTAACAGATTTTTCTTGTCTTCCCATATCCTAAGGAAAAGATCTTCAAATTATTGGAAATTATCAATGCTTCCTACATGAAGCCCTCTAAACCATTTCTTCACTTCACCAGAAAAAATTTGCGCAAATAATATCATTTCAACATCCTCATGATCAACTTCTTCCAAGTCTAAGAAATCATTAAACATGTCTAAGTGTCGTTGAGCTGAAATGTCTCCTTCTCCATTATAAATGACAATACATTGACCATATTTTTGGGGAAGACCATATAATGGAGTAGGAAGAGCAAGGGGAACAAACCCGATAGCCATAATTATTGAAGGTGGGGTTGGAACTTTTGAAGTAAAATGAATATGTGATACAAGGATTTGCAACATTGCAGTATGTGATACAAGAATATATGGAGGTACTACTTGACCTAAGTATGACTCTTATTTATATCTGAACAATGACCGCTCAAAATGTATTCAATGTTTTTAACTTATTTATGTAAGGAGAAGGGTCTTTCTAATTGAAAAGTACCTGATTCAATTTTGACATTTTTTTTCCGAAGGAGCTTTTCAATACTTGAAGCAACTTCTAAAGGATCATGATATCGATTCTTCCTCATGTAAATTCTTTTAGGAGTCATAGTTATTCAGTGGAGTCACCTTGATTATTGAGACAATGGAATCACCAAGGTAAATTGAACAACCAATCTCTATGTCTAAAATTTTTTTTACCCTAAAAAATTAGATCTCAACAATATTAATTGTTTATGGGGAAAATAATTCTCTCGCTCCCCAGTATGGTTGCTAAAATGTTAGCTCTTAGTAATTTCCTTGGTTGTAACAAAAACTTGCTAGAGTAACATGAAACCAATATTTTAGATTAGAAGTTAGCTCTTCCAACCCAGAGAGGGATCTCTTTACAAATATATGAACCAGTGTTACTATGATAATAATATGCAAATTTAAATTAATGAATATATCTTCTATATGTGTTATATTTTTGAAAACTATGGTTAGGTCGAGAAAAAATCCATTAGGCATGGAATCATGTGATTTGAAATTTCATCAAAGGTCTATTGGATACTTAGTAATTCGAACAAAGGTTAATAAAAGGTAGGGTAGAAATTCTTTCTTCGATATAAAATCATATTAGCTGAAGGTTGAAAAGAGAGATATTCCATTAAAGTAGAGCACCTAGCAAGGGTTAATTCTAAAGTAACTTTAGAAGGAAAAACTTAAAATACTTGATTCGTATGTATTTAGAGCATCTTACTTGGAAGAGTTCCAAAAAATTTGCCTTTAATCAAATATTGAAGATAAACATGATATGAATTGCTTGATGAAGGAAACAATCACATACGAAGAAGACACAAACTGAAAGTCATAACCATAGGAATCGTTGAGGCTAAAGTTATGGTACTTCTGATATAGAAAATTTCAATTGATCTCAAAATATTGCAAGTTTACACAATATTTTTTTTCTCAAATCCAAACCCTTATTTCATGTAAAACACATTTTCCATAGATTGATAAAGTTAACCCCCTATCTCTGATTTCAATCCACACACTAAAAGACAAATTTGTAAACTGTTGTTAGAAATATCGCCTTGTTTGAGTTGGAATCAATTCCCCTTGTATTTGGAATGATCTACTTGGTTGATTTTCTGCCATTTTTACTCAATAATTGATGATTTACTTCCTAATTGATGATTCACTGCTAACTGTCTATCTTTCCGAGCTCCAAATACTTTCCATAACCTTCGTACACTTGGTCATTCAAAATACCAGATATGAATACAAGTTTTGGTTGGGAATTCTCCACGTGAGAATTTGGAGATAATCTACGACATCGAGGCACTTGAAATTTTTGAAATGGCACCCCAAGGGGGTTTCTAATTTAATTTTCCCTTAATTAAATTGGAAGATAAATTGTAATTTCATCTCATGGAAACTTGTATTAGTTAAATAAGTAAGAATGACTAAGTTAGCTTAGGAAATTCGAGTTTAGGGTCAGAGAGGAGGCATGTAGAGTTATCCCATGATTTAAGGGGGTCCAATTATGGTTATTTGGGAGTTTTAATTAGTTAACTCAAGAAATTGAGTTAAGATAAATTTAACTAGTTCTAATTGAATGATGAGAAAGTGAGAGGTCTAGTGAATTAAATATGATTTAATTCAAAAGTAGTGATCAATCAGTTAAATGATAATTCACTATAAATAGTTGTTTCATGTCAGTTCTAAGGAAGGCCTAGTTGAGACTTAGGTTAAAGGGATGATAACTATAAGTTATATAATTGGAAAATTGTATAGGTATGTTATAGAGTCATGTGGAGGCCAAGGATGTATTGAGAAATAAATTAAAGGGAATTTCTATTTAATATGGAAAAAATTCCTCCAAGAATGCGTGAGCAAGGCAGGCTGAGCAGAGGCTGAGAATTGGTGAAGTAATTGACTGATTTTTCCTAGATCAATGTAAGACAGTTGGAAAAGTGTAGGAAATTCTCAGAGAGAGAAAATCATTGTATTGTTTCTTGAACTTGACTTTATACAATATAAAAATAGCAGGGTTTTAGGCAGTGTTCTTTCCCCAGATACATATTGTGTTGTGAGATTGATTTTCTCTTTTTCTTACTTGTTATGTGATTGTGCGATCGTGTTTTCTTTCTGCAAATTGTAGAAGGATTCAATATTTTGTTTTAATACATTACAATATTAGATTGAATCTCGTTGTTAGATTTTATACATGGTATCAGAGCACCAAGAATCACAATAATAAGAGAGGAACATAGTTTGTTTTGATTAGGTTTTAATTTGTAGATTTATTCTTCAGGTTCCAACAACAGATCAACATGTATTTCAATGGCTTGAGACTCGAATATGAACTCTAGGGTAATTTGAATAACATTGCATGGAAGGACAGGATGGAGGTAGTGCTCGAGGACAAAAAAACTAAAGGATTTCATAGCTATTGATGTCCCGTAGCCCGCACCAACATATGCTCAAAATCTTGATGCATGGAAGAAGAAAAACAAAGGATAGAAGGATGTTATTAGTTGAAGTTCGAGATCATATTGTATCGAGTATCCATAGGAAGGAAAATTCATATGATATGTGGAAGGACTTGACATATTTGTGTCATAATTACAACAACCACAGGAAGTTGGTGCTGAAAGAAAATCTCAATAAGATAAAAATGGAGAAGGGCGACATGATCAAAAAATACTTGACGAATTTCATTTAGTGTTGAGAAGGGTTTGGAAGTGTTGGGATAACAGTTTCCTCAGATGATTTGGTGAGCTTAACTCTTCTAGGCCTTCCCAAGAGATGGCATAGCTACTAGGACTCTTTGAATGGGAGGGAGAAGCTACTAGATTGGGAGTGACTATGGTCCGATATGGCACAAGAAGAAATTCAACAGAGCACAAGAGATGTATCCTCACTAAAGACTCATGATGAGGAAAACTGTGCCTTGGCTAGAAAGGCGAAGAAAAATTGTGCCTTGGCTAGAAAGGCGAAGAAAGGAAATGGGAAGGCATCCCATTCCAAATCTGAGTCTGGAAAGGTAGGAAGGAAGCGAGACTTGTCAAAGGTAAAATGTTTCAACTTTCATGAGCATGGACAATATGCAACAAATTTTCCACAAAAGAATACCAACAAGAAGGCCTCAGGAGGAGTAGTAGGTGAAGCACTGGATTCACTGTTTGAGTTGTATTTCACTCTCATCTCATGCATGGTGTCATTGGTAATGAGTTCTATGTGGTACTTAGATAGTGAAGCTTCATTCCATATGACCGTCAACAAAGAATTCTTTAGTAGCTTGGAGGAGAAGGATATCCAGATGCACATTGAGATGGGTGATGATGGGAGGTATCATGCTACCAGTGTAGGTACAATTAATTTTCATAGGGATTTAGGTAATCCACTCACATTGAAAGATGTCATGTATGTTCTTGGTTTACATAGGAATTTTGTTTTTGTTTCTATGTTGGAAGATCATGGCTATGATGTGATCTTCAGTGAAGGAAATGTGTTACTTCGTCACAGAGCCACGGGACAAGTGAAAAAGATTGGGGTTCGAGTAAAGAATCTCTACAAAATAGATGTGGAAGATTGCGTAGCACTAAGCACTAAAGAAGAGAAGGTGGAGAGTCAAGACATCGATGAGTTATGGCACAGAAGGTTGGGCCATCTACACCACAATGCTTTGATGATCATGCAACATATTTCTACAGGACTTCAAAAGGGTGCGCTTGCATAGAGAGACACATGAAAAGGGTGTATATTGGGGAAGTATACCAAAGCCACCTCTTACGATAAGAAAATTAGAGCCAAGGAAATCTTTGAGAGAGTTTACTCAGACATGTGTGGACCGTTCTCAACAACTTCCACAACAAAGCACAATTAATATGCCATTTTTCTTGAGGATTTTTCAAGAAAGAGTTGGATTTTATTCATGCAGAAGAAATATCAGATGTTCTCCAATTTTTGTGAGTTCAAGTGACTTGTTGAGAAATATACAGGGAAGAAGGTGAAGGCTTCGAGGAGAAAACATGGTGGATAATACATATCTAACGAATTCAAGAACTTATGTGCCTCAAAAGGAATTCGAGGAGAATTTATTACACCTCCTAACCCACAACAGAAGTGGGTTGCAGAAAGGAAAAACAAAATGATTGTGGGAGAAGCACAATCTATGTTTCATGATCAAGGCCTACCATTGCATTTATGGGTGGAAGCATGCAGTACAACAATATTTGTGCAGAACATAAGTCCTCATCAGATACTTGGGATGAGTACACCAGAGGAGGATTTTTTACGTAGGAGACCGGATGTGTCATATTTTAAATTTTTTGGTTCATCTGTTTATTTCCATGAGACCAAATATGCTAGGAAGAAGCTAGAGCCAACAAAAGAGTTGTGTATATTTATGGGGTACATTGATACACCTCACAACTATTTGGTGTACTTTCCAGCACACAAGATGAAAGTAGTAGGAAGAGATGTGAAATTTGATGAAGAGAAAGCCATGCGAAATTCCCTTGAGAGGGAGATGAGTTGCATGGAGTTGAGGAGATATTGACTCCAAGGGATGAAACTAAGGATGTGGAGCAACTAGTAAAGCAGAGGAAAAAAGAGTGGTAGAAACCACTCATGTAAAGCCATCCACTAGAGATAGAAGGAAGCGCACCAAAGAGGCTGACATATTATTATTGGATGTGAGAGAGAATGTGGGGGAACCCACATCACAACGTAGGTAGAGAAGGTCCCCAGAGCGGTACACTAGATTCATGGCTCTTATGAGCGAAGGTATTGAGATAAAACCATCCTATTTGAAGTAATCAGTGTAGTATCCAGTGTGGGTTAATGCAATGGTTGAGGATTATGACTCCATCATCAACAACGGTGCATGGGAAATTTTCCCAAGACTAGTGGGGAAGTCCGTTGTATGATCCAGGTGGGTCTACAAGGTGAAGCAGGCAACAAATGGGAGTGTGGAGAAGCAAAAGGATATATTTATGGCAAGGGAGTTATCTCAGGTGGAGGGGATTCACTATGATGAGACTTTTGCACTAGTCGCAAGGTACTCATCTATAAGATCCATCCTTGCACTCTCAGTGCAAATGGGATGGAAGATAAATCAGATGGATGTAAAGACAACCTTTCTCAATGGATTCATTTAGGAATAAGTGTACATTGAGAAGCCAAAAGGTTTTAAGACCTTAGATAGGGAGTCACATGTGTGCAGACTCAAGAGAGCACTGTATGGGCTAAAGAAAGCACCACGTGCTAGGTACACTAGGATTGACAACTATTTCATCGGGTTGGGCTTCACTAAGAGTGAAGCGGATGAAAACCTATGCCATATTTTGGTTGATGGTAAGATTTTGATTATTGTAATTTATGTAGATGATCTGATATTGATAGGTGATGAGCAACTCATAAATTATTGCAAAGAGGATATTGCAAGAAAATTTGAGATGAATGACATGGGGCTATTTTACTATTTCCTTGGATTGGAAATATGGCAAAGATATGGAGAAATATTTGTATCTCAGGGCAAGTATGCCAAGGATATTATGAGGAAGTTCCAAATGGAGGGAAACAAACCCATGGAGACTCCTCTAGCAGGAAACTGGAGGAAGGAGGATGCTACTTCGGGTGAAGTAGTGGATGCAACTGTTTACAAGAAGCTTGTGGATTCACCCATGTATTTGGTGAAAACAAGACCAGACATATGCTACACAGATAACCAACTGAGCCAAGCTATGGTTAATCCTACCAAGCTCTTTTGGAAGGCAGGAAATCATGCGTTGAGATATCTAAGAGGAACTGAAAAGTATGGATTATGGTACAAATAGAAAGAGGGAGTGAAGCTTCAAGGCTTCATCGATTTATATTGGGCAGGGAGTCAATCTGATAGGAATAGCACATCAATAGGCATCTTTAATATAGGATCAACGGTAGTTTCTTGGTACAACAAGAAACAAAGCTCGACTGCACTTAGTTTAGCAGAGTCAAAGTACATGGAAACTAGTAAGGCAACATGTGAGGCCATCTGAATGAGGAAGAGACTTGCTAGTTTGTTTGGACAATAGATGGATCCGATGGTGATACAGTGTGATAACTAGAGTTGCATCAAACTCTTGATTAATCCAATATTCCATGATAGGTCCAAGCATATTGATATCTGGTATCACCATCTTAAAGATTGTGTTTAGAGGAAGATTACGTCATTAGATTACATTCCCACGGAGGAGCAGGATGCAAACATCCTGACGAAGGCGCTAGGAAGAAGAAAATTTGAATTCGACAGAGACAAGATTGGGGTAGAAGATAATCCCTTTCTTGTTGAGAGGGAGTATTGAAATGACACCAAGAAATGGAACCCTAAGGGGGATTCTGATTTAATTTTCTCTTAATTAAATTAGAAGATAAATTTTAATTTCATCTCATGACAACTTGTATTAGTTAACTAAGTCAGAATGACTGAGTTAGCTTAGGAAATTCTAGTTGAGGGTTAGAGAGGAGGCATGTAGAGTTCTCCCACGATTTAAGGAGGCCAGTTAATATTATTTGTGAGTTGTAATTAGTTAACTCAAGAAATTGAGTAAAAATCAGTTTAACTAGTTCTAATTGAGTGGTGCGCTAGTGAGAGGTCCAATGAATTAACTTTGACTTAATTCACAAGTAGTGATCAATTAGTTAACTGATAATTCACTATAAATAACTATTGCATGTCATTTATAAGGAATGCCTAGTTGAGACTGATGTTAAAGTGATGATAACTATCAATTGTATAATTAGAAAATTGTACAGGCTAGTTATATATTCATGTGGAGGCCAAGGATGCATTGCACAATAAATTCAAGGGAATTTCCTATTTAATAGAGTGACAATTCCTTCAAGGATGTGTGAGAAAGGCAGGTTGAGAATTGGTTAAGTAATTGACTGGTTTTTCCTAGATCAAAGTGAGACAGTTAGCAAAGTGCAAGAGTTTCTCTGAGAGAGAAAAGAAAAAATTGTTTCATGAACTTGAATTTATACAATATATAGATAGAGGGGTTTTAGGCAGTGCGCTTTCACCAGATACATCTTGTGTTGTGCAATTTATTGTCTCTTTCTCTTACTTGTTATGTGATTATGCGATTGTGTTTTGTTTCCGCAAATTGTAGAAGGATTCAATATTTTGTTTTAGTACATTGCAAGATCAAATTGAATCCCATTGTTAGATTTTCTATAGAAACTTTAGATTTTCTTCTGATGACACCTCCAAAAAATTTTCTACATAGATGGACACCTCTGCATAAACTGGTATTCAATTTGGACCTTTGGGCACTGTCTTGTTTTTATAATTTTTTGTCTCAATCACAATCTTGTATCCTTTGATTTTCACTCCTTGTAGGGACCAATATAGACTCCTTCTCAGTGCATTGGGGCTAAACCAATACCAAAATTCTATCATGACAAAAAATATTACAAAGTCTTAGTTGAAATGAAGAGCGAAAATACTTTGAAATTTATTCACTTTAATCAACGATGTTTAAATTGATTTCATATACCAAACAAAACGTTGGAACTACATGTTTAAACATCCATTTTTTTTTAAATTGTAGAAACAATCTCTCTCTTTTCCTGTGCTTGTGTTATATATTAACACCCAATTTTGATCCTTGATGGCATACTAACTGAACGATTATAATCATTCCATCACGTGTTCATTTAATTTAACAACGACCCCTGTTTGAGATGATATGTGTTAATTAATGTATTTTGAATTGGCAGTGCCTCTGTTTATATTAGGGTCACCACTTGTTGTGTTTTGATTTGGAAACGCCCTTTACTTATATCATGACAATGAGCGCTTCCAAATTAAAAGGAAATGCTAATTAAAACTTAGTAGAGTTTAGAATTTATGAACCCAGACTAAAATGTAAAACCGAGGAGAGATGATTTCATTAGAAATATTGCATGTGATAACAAAATAGTTGAAAAATTCATTATTTTGAGAGAAATAACTCTCATCCCAACTTATTTGCAAGGGGAGATTCTCTAAAAATCTCGATAATGGATTGTTGTGTCCCCTGCTTTACCTCTGAGGAGGCCTACTTCATGGCTATGGAAATAAGGGACTTCATTTCCTAGGAAACGCTTTAAGTAATTTAATTGTCCCACATAATAATACTCCTTAGTGTCTCTGGAGTGAAAACCTCGCGGGGTAGACTATAATTGAGAGGGAGAGAAGACTGCAATCTCATGTTATAGGTCTGGGGGGTAACAAAGGTGGGAGGAGGCATTAGAGAACTTTTGAGGTCTAAACTAGGCCTCCTAAGAAAAATGTACAACCAAAATAAACTTTATAAGAACCAATAGGATTCAATATGATGATGTCAACCATGGGGGATGATTCACCATTTTTGGGGTAAAAAAGTACAAATATTAAAAAATAATAAAACAATAAAAGTACTTTTTCAACTTGTATTTCAACTTATCTCCCTACGATTTTACTAAAATTTCGAGTGGGAGTAATTTTTGGATGCAAAATTTAATTCCTCATCTAAGGAGTACCCATGTTGCATACTTTCGATTGACCCTACTACATGAAAAATGAGAAATACATCAAAAAATGTGATTGCAATAACGTTTTTCATGTATTTATCATTTTTCGTGTAGCATGGTGCATAGAAAATATGCAACATGGGTACTCCTTGGATGAGGAATCAAAATATTCATCCAACAAGTGTTCCCACTCAAAATTTGAGTAAACCCATAGGGAGATAAGTTGAAAATACGAGATGAAAAAGTAGTTTTTTCTTATTTCCCTCTAAAAATTGATGATGTAATATAATCTTATTATATTATTTCCACTATTATTTTATAATTTCCTTAGGATGCCCATATTAGACCTAAAAATTCCCCTAATGGAGGTTTTTGATTTGGATAAGTGACATGTTTGATAAGAGAGATAAGGGTTTTGAAGGAATAGAGGAGGAGCAAGAAGTAATGGAAATGGGAGGGGGGTGAAGGATATATTTTGTGGTTTTGATAATGGAAAATGGTAGGATGAAGTCATTATGGGGAGGGAACCAGAGGAGAATAGGGAATTTAAAACATCAAAAGAAAAAGAAGGGGAGGGGGCAACGATGAGGAATTCATACCTGTCAACGAAGCCACTGTATTCGATTTGTGTGAATACTTGAACGTGAGGGTTGGCTCTAGAGGATCTATTGGCATGGATTATAGTGTATCCTTCTATTCTATTAAACATTCAATCGATTCAAAAGAGGGCGTGAGGCACTTTTTCCCTAAGCTCTATGTACCCCTAGCTAACTTCCGCAATGGGTAACTTCTAGAGTTTGACCCCCCTAGTGATTTCTCACCCCATATTTTTTTGACCTTCCCTTGGCGACAATATTCCCTAATATGTTCATAGGACTGACATATCACACATTTATATGGAATCCCTTAATAATCGAGAGGTTGTTTATGGATCTTGGACCCAATTGAAATTGAGGTGGAGTTTGGAATCCCATGAGCCATATTTACTCCCATAATAATCCTTGCCATAATCATGTCTCCCGTTTCTTTGTAATATGTGTCTGCTTCATAAAATAAACCTTATATTTTTCCAATCTATTGTAAAACTTCTTCCAATCATAACTCTAATGGAAGGTCGAGGAGGCCAAGAAAAATGAGAACCACCAAGAGATTTTTAGTTATGGTATCAAAATCTGTTGACCATTTTTTTAGAAATAAATCCTGTGATCCCCACTAATAGTTTCCCTGAAGGAGATTTTTCACGTCTTCCTTCAATTATGTGATCCATCCTATCCAACCGTTGGAAAGGATAAGACTACGAGGAGAGTATCCCAGAATAAGAGAGAAATGCTTAGTCTTCTAGTTCTGCATAACTTCCATGACCCTCATTTTATTGGTGAAACGTTCGACCATAATGGTCTCCTCTATTTTTGCAATGTTATTTAGCTTAAATCTAGATCATAGGAGTAGGTTAGCCTTTCCTCTGTTTTTTTATTATTGCATTTCTTGCTAGGTTTTGAAGCCTCCAATTGGAATGTGAAAAACCCTTGCTTTGCATTTTTGACGTAAGGAGGTTGCATGGAAAACTAGAAGGATAAGGGTGGGGGGTGTTAGTGTTAGTATTTTCATCGTGTCACCAATGATCAAAATCCTCTTTTCATATCATTTTAGGAGTCCCACTCAGGAATTTTTTATCATTCCAGTAGGTCATGCAAAATCTTAGTCACTGGTGGTATCCCTAGTCCAAAAACATCACTCTTTCTCAAATTTTATTACTTGTTGGCATATTTCATCTTGTTGATTATACATCATCCATAAATCTAATGTCATCATGAAAACCATTCTTTCAAAGTCTCATGAGGTTTTTAGGGTTTTTTTAAGGTTTAATTAGGTTTCTAGGTTTTTTCAAAGTCCAATAAACACATCATTTCCATTGCACTAAGCCTTCAAAGTAAAAGAGTGAACAAAATAACATCTCTTTACCATGTAAAGATAATTTGCAAAGATGTAATTCTGATTCCAAAGTTGTGATTAAAATGTAATTTTTATTCCAAAAGGATGTAACTTTTATTTTTATTTTGTAATTTTATGTCATTTAATATGTAAGAAGCACAAGGTTCCCAAGCTGTCAACTCAGAGTTCCACATGCCAACAAAGAAAATATCAAAATGCAAAGAGTTCCTAGTCCATAAAAATGATCAATTGTCAAAAGAAAGAAATCAAAGTGAAAGGGTTTAATTGTGAAGTTTAAAGGTGAATTTGAACATAGAAAAGTGGGCTCCAAAAGCATAAAAATCACAATTCACCAAGTATAAAGGCAAGCTCAATACATCAAATCCATCCTCATTTGTCCCCTACAACATTAAGCAACCATCTCCACAACATTATTTTCAAGTTTAGATAGCGAAATTGGGAGAAAGGTGGCAGCGCTACACTCCTGGAAAGGTCGCACTGCGCATACCCTTCAATCGTTATTCATAGCCTTCAGGCGTTGCGCTCTTGGAAGATGAGGCAATGTGCTCCTCCCACAAGCGCTGCACACCTGCCTGACTTGCTCAGCAAGCTCCAAAACAAAGTGCCATCGCTCTAAACCTTCAACATTGGTTGCCTTCACCCTCCAAAAAGTAAGTAACACCTAATTGCAATCTCCTAGCATTCCTCAACTCAAATTTTCATGGTGTTTGAATGTCCTATACAAAATTTGGTGTCTTCTTTGTTATAAACCCTAGTTCCATTCCTAATTTTCAATTACACTTCCTAAGACTTCCACTACCCTTCCCACATTAAAATTAACCTTTCCCAACCCCTATTTCACTATATCCCTTTCCCCAAAGCCCTTTATCCCCTAAAACCTAAGACCTAGGCATGTAAATTTCCTAGGCTCCTGTAATAGAATTCCTATTCCCAAATCCCACAACATTTCTGCTCCTTGTCACCTCCCTCAATTTAATAACCCCTTCCCCCATCTCCATAATTTTTTCCATCCCATTCCCCTCTCCCCAAACCTACATTTCACTCCCAATTCATCTCCCTAGGGTTTCTAGCCAAGACATTATGGAAGAATAAAACAAAGAATTCAGTGAGGAAGAGGAAAGGGAAGAGAGGAGGCCACGCAAAGGAGGGAGGATCCTCAGAATTGAACCTACAAACCCCCATGACTATGACATGTTTCAAGTATGTAGGATGCTTTGAATTTTGTGAAAAAATACAAAAGGTCAAACATAACCCTATTTTGAGTAGGCTTTTCATCTATAATATTCATGACAACTAGGTAACCCTTTCCGTTGTCACTTTCATAGTATCCAAAACCATCATAGCAGCTGCCATGGAATTCCAAATGTTGGTGAAAAGTGGTACAAGGAAAAAGACTTGGAGAATCATTACTATGAGCCATTATAGCCATACATCAAGCCAAGGTACAAGAATGAAGGAAAAAGGGTCTTTCTTTTCTCTTACCTCCTGGATAGGTATCTCCCCATGATGAAAATCATCATGAAGTACTTTTCTTGTGAAGGAAGGTTTTCTAGACTCTACACCTATCATATCCGATTATTAATGCACTTCACAAGGCTCAAAATTCTCAACATACCTTATTATCTCTTTAGGAACTTTGAAAAGATGGCATACATTTTTTAAAAGAGAGATTATGACCACCAGATGAAAATTATTTTTGACCACTCTCTCATAAAGATCATTTTCCTCCATCACCTCGATCAATTGAACATCTCATGGGACAATTTCATTGCTAATGGCATCTTTACTGCTCCACCAATTCAACATGCTCAAGTTGTGCCTCCACCATATCATCCTTCCACATCCATTCCTCCATCTCATCCCATAGTACCTACTTCTTCATCAACTCAAACTACTTCAACCATTTCACCACCATCATCACCATTTCACATCAGATTGGGTCATCTAGCAGAGCTAAGATCAGTGAGCTTCAAAAGACCAAAGTGGTTGAGATAGAGACATTGGAAAAAACATATCAAAGAGGTCATAGGAAAGTGTTTGTTACATAGATTGTGGAAGGGGCCTTACCTTCTTCATCGAAAAAGCAGGTAGACAAAGGAAAGCAAAATATGACAGAGGCAGATATTCAAGAAGAGATTAGGCATGATAAGGGAAATCTTCATGAGACAGAAATGAAGTTTGACCTTGTTGACTTGGATCAACAAGATGATTATGAGATCACTAGCATAGTCATCAAGGAAAAATAAGCCAAGATTAGAGAGCTACAAACTAATCTTAATATATCTAAATTTGTCTTACCTTTCTTGAACAAGAGAATTAACAGCTAAAGACCAAACACTTCATTGATGAAGTGAAATTCGTCAAAGCTCAAAGAGAGGCAGAAAAATATAAAGTTTTGCTTAAAGAGATGCTAGAAAATTATGTTGTGCTAGATGAACCAGAAGAACAAGTTCCAAAAATAAGGCTAAGAACTAGAGGTTTGAAGAGAGCCATAGAACTAGAAAGGCAGAAAAAAAGAGAACTAGCAGATGAGATCACTCTTAATGAGAAATTTTCAGTTGTAATTAATGAGAATAAATAAGGTTAGCTTCAGGAAATAAATGACCACCTTGAGAAGCTGTTGAAAAGGGCCAAGAAAGACAATGATATTTATAGAAGGATGGCAAAGCACTATACTAAGAGAAACAAACTTGTAAGGTCAAAACTTAAAAAAGCCAATGCAAAAATTGAAACCCTAACCATGCAAGAAGAGAAAGGAAGGATTGATATCCTTTCTTAAGCCTCAATCCATGGCTAACCCTCATCATCAACCACCGTTCAACAACTTTTTGCAAATTTTGATACATTTTTGCAAATTTTTGAAGTTTTTGTGCATTCCTGGATAGTCATGTGACAGTTGGACTGCCAGGAGCTCAACGCCCTAGGTGTTGAACTCCTGATTCTGTTTGGGGAATATTTTGGTCAAAAGGAGACCACCATTGGATTTTGAGCAGAGAAAAAATGCAGGACAACCAATTTTATAGTCTTGTTTGGTCAAATTGGCAAGTAAAAAAGTCAAAAAACACTCATAAAATCACATTTCTACCTCCTTTTTCATCTTGGCATTGCGCTCCTAAGCAGTCTTGGGAGAATCACTTTTTGGGAGGTAAAATAAAGTCAAATCTACAAACCAAGCACATATTTTGAAAGTAGACTAGATAAGCTTTCCAATGAGATATCTTGAGCTCAGTTTGGACACATGAAACCCATCCAAAACTCAGCTGCAAGATGGAGGGCGCTCTTGACACTGGCGCTACGCACCTAACATGGGCGTTGCGCTCCTGACCAGTGTCTGATTTTTCTGAGTTTTCTCTGCAATTTTGATTTTCACCATGAGAATAAAGTTTTTACTTATGTAATTGATGGAATTAAATGTAATTATGTTTTTTTTACACTTACCTTGGGAAAATACATTAGGTGAAATTTTTTGATGACATGTAATGAATCAGTTTGCAGAAAGTGAGCGATGACTCAGTTTGACCTCCCTACACTCTAGGTATTCAGCTCAGATTTTGGTGGAACTGCTCCTCCTCTCATGGATTTGACCCCTGAGGTTGAAAGAGGTTTTTTGATGTCTATATCTTGTACTTTTTGACTCATTTCACAGGTTGGATTTTGATGCATTTATTAGGGACTCTAGTGTAATCTATTTGGCAGGAAATTAATGAAAAGTTTGTAGATATTTCTTTGGGATATTTGTGGTATGGAAATTTAACATTGTTCTTCTTATGTCTCATTATGTATGAATGTTTTGTTTCATGATCCATTTTAGTTATATGATATGTTGGTTTTCAAGTTGATAAGCATAATTCATCTCTCATGCTTTGTCTTTGGGAAAACCTTCATAGTTTGTTCATTTTCTTAAGTTTAGAAAGAATTCATGCTTAGCCTTGCTCTTTCTATCTCCTCCCCTTTCTGATCCTTCCCACTCAAAAAAACCTAAAGTGTTAGGTTTTCTTCCTACCTTGCCCCATTCAATCTCTAAAACCATAATCTTATTTTCCCTAACCTAGCCTCTTTGACCTAATCCTCATCCAACAACCCAATTCAACAACAAATCCCTGTACTTATACCTATTCTAAAACTCTAATTCATCCAGCCCTTTTGGCTGTGACTTTGTGGAGAGAGCCCTCTCCAGCTTGGTAGGGCTAGCTACCAAGCTAAAATATTGGTCTGTGGTTTCCTCAGTTTGGACTCTTTCTCATCCTTAGAGATCTAGCGGAGAGATAACATACTAGTGCTCTTGTTGGGGAGGTGAAAAGACAAATCTTCCCCGGGAAAGAATGACAAAGATCCGATTTGATTGCTAATGGTGAACATCGATCAGGAACAAGAAGGTTGTGCATTATTAACCTAGCGACTCTAGTGTCGAAGAATCCAAAGGTTTGTAATTTTCATGGCGACTCCACTTTTCAAGAACCGGTAGTTTGCAGATATTCTTCGTGACCTCACTTTTGTCAAAATGGATTCGATTTCTCAAAGGTATGCTCCTATGAATCAAGCTCATATTCTTGGTTATCCAAACCGTATTCCTTGTATAGATTGGCAGTCAGGACTGTCAAAGTTTAAGGGTCAGGATGGTGAAGATGCTAGTTTTCATTTGGTCAAATTTCATTTTCATATTCACAGACTAAAGATTGAGTTTCCTGAAGATTTTCTAATGAATATGTTTATGGCTACCTTGGAGGAAAAAGCGATATCATGGTATGAGAGTCTACCAGCTGCTAGTTTATATTCTCTAAAGGACTTTCATTTAGTTTTCTTTCAAAATTATCAAAGCTCTAATTCTTCTTTGTCGATGATTGATAGTTGTTGTGAGATCTATGATAATTTCATTGAGTTTCTTGAAAATTTGCACGGGGATGAAGAGTTTCTAGATGATGAGATCATAGAAGCCCTATATGATTTTTCCTCCCAACAAGAGTCAGTAGTTTCCTCCTTGGATGAAAAAGACCAGGACCTAGAAAGAGAAATGCCTATTCCTGATCTTGAAAATGAGAATCATCAAGCAAATGTTAATTTTTGTAAAACTCAGTTTTCTCCTTTGTCTGAAGATGAGATAGATCAACTCCTGAACAATCATATTACAACCCAAGATAATGCAGGTTTGCAGTGTTTACATAGTCAAGAATGTGTTCGTGAAACTTCTTCCATCATTGAAAATGAAAATCTTGGTTTAAATGATGACAGTCATGATATTGATCATGATTCTACAAAGAGATCAGCTAATAGAGACCGTTGTCTTTCATGAAGAGGATAATGCTGTCATGTTTAACAATCTTGAATAATGTTTTCTATTCAAAGATCATTTAGAATATGAATGGAAGGAGAATGAGTCTGAGAGAGACAATGTGCTAGAGATAGAATCAGATTTTCTCATGCTTGAGGAATTTAAAGCCAACACTTAGATAGTAGAAATTCATACTCCCCTATGGATTCCTATGGATCAACAACCAAGTGTTATTTCAGATTAGAATGAAGGGTCTGCTTGTGTTTTTGCTGGATCTCGAGACAAGGTAACATTTCATATTCTTGAAGGTACTTTTACTAATTTGCTATAGTTAGCAAGGAAGATGTATGTTCTTATTTTCATGGACCAGAAGCACATGTTCAGTAGACACTTGGAGTGGCCTAGTTTTTGTTTTTTCTGCCTGCTCAAGGAAAGTGCGAGCATGATTCAAGTAAGTAGCCACCTGCTGGATTGGTTACACTGGAAGGATCACTTCACATGATTGTACATATGTATTCAGTAGGAAGGTGGTTGTTTGATCTGAAAATGGTCTGGATAAATTTTATGTATTCAAGAACCTACCACTCAGTTTAAATTAAATGATCTAGCTTGTACTTGAAAATTTTGCAGAATTATTTACTTGAAAGTGGTGTATGAATTTTTACTGTTTATGTGTCTTAAGTTCATTTGTTCTTGCTGAATTTTAACATGTATGACAGCAACATAATGCAGCAAATAATAATTCAAACACAACAACAATTTTAATCTAGGAGTTCACTCGAAATCTCGTGGGCTACATCTCCTTTGAGCTTTGTCATCTTGACTCGACTCTTTGGGATTATGGTAAGTTTTTTTACAAGTAAATATTTAACTCCAATGAATACAAAAATTATCCCAAGGACTGAAAATACCATTTAAATCCCTCTAATGGCTGTCCAAACTTTGTAAATAGCTTTAAGCTCTTGTTGACACAATTCCTTTTGTTGGTGCACTAAGCTACTCTGAGCTTCTAAATGGCACAAAATCCCTCAGAATTCTATTTCTGTCACTGAAACCACTAATTATATATCCAATACACATCATACACCAAATATCAACTGATAAATCACTCAAATCGAGCACTGCATCCCCAAAATAGTCTATCCTCCACGATTTGTCCAGGGCTGCCTAAAACTTCACATCAGCTTCTCAAACTCTATAAGTTCTCAAAATTTTTTAAAACCACTTCCATTGGTTCCAAAATGTCTTAAATAGTCAATATAGACTTTTCATTCATCAAAAATGGCCTCCGACTGCTCCGGTTTCGCCTCAATCACCTATCGGCACCCCCTAGCACTAGGGTCAACGAAATCTTCTCTGTTGATTTTTGGACCTCTAGAAGTCTTCAAAAATTTCTGAGACCTCTGTCATTAGATTCAGAATGATGTTTTCAATCAATAATTACCACTGATTCATAGCATATGGTCTCAAGCAGCTCTGGCTAAGCCCTGCACTGCTGCTGGAAAAAGCTGGCACTAATGGCCCCGGGAATTTTACTGAAGATTTTAAGCCTTCAAACGTTCTCTACAGGCTCTTCAAACCATATCAAAAGATTCATAACATCTGAATTATCCAATTTAGACTATTGGAACTTTGGAAAAGGATTCTAGCTCCCCTGGCTAGGCCTCAAACTAAATTTGTCTCATGGTGGCCCTAATGGTCCCTTAATCTTCCTCGAAGAAAAAACTGCTAAAGATGACCTCTGTTCGACCTAAAACCCATGCCAAACTACTCAAAAGGTCGAAGAGACCCAAAATTGACTAAAATTTCACTCAATTTGGTTCAATAATGAGGGAGTTATGGCAAAAACCAATTTTGTCCAATATCCCTAAAAAAACTCCACCAAATGTGGAGAAACTGCTAGATAGCGCTCCAAAAAAAGTAGATACATTGAAAATGTCAGAGGCGCTCCAAACTAGGCGGAAATATTTAATGTCATGATAACTATTAAGTGGGCGCATATGATCGGTTCTGTCTAAATCGTCGGCGGAAATGTTTGGCCGTTACAGTTTTAATCGTGGCATTTAATTGCTACATAAATGTGACTGCATGGTGGTTGACAACCATTTCATCCCGCGGTTTAAGGCCTTAGGCCAGGGTTCTCACGCCGGATCATATGGAGGGGTCAGGCTAGCCCCTTAAATTTTCCGTCCAGTTATATTTCAAGCCATATATAGAACCTTTACCCTTAGCTATATAAGAACTAATGTTTGGTGGAGACGGTTGGGCCTTTGCGTTTGTGGGCAGAAGACCCGTGGTAAAATCCTACTGCTTGCCAAAAAAATTTGCAACACAAAAATTCCACTGGCCTGGGACCATGTGGCGGCCTCCGGGCCTGCCACGTGGCAGCTCGTGATAGGCCAATAAACTCCAAAGTCAAACAAACATCCAACCCCAAGCTGCCATTTGTCCTCGTTTGATTCAACCGAATGGAATATTCCAAGGAATATTCTAGGGAATATTCTTGAAATATTCTTTTTAAAAAATTTCCAAAGTTAAAAAGTCAAACTTGGTCAACTGAATTTTGGAGTTTACTGGAGATTTCAAACCTCAATAAATTTTGCATACGACCTCGGTTTTGAGAACCGTTCATGGCGCCAGAATCACAGCGACGAGACCTTTCCAGTCATTTAGATTGCAACCAATTTTGAACACTTTCATTTTTGAGAAATTTGCATAACTTGGACATGATCTCCTGATCATTGTCATCAAGATTTGAAGCCCTCAAGTCTCGTTGATATGCTGCCATCAATAAGTTTAGTAAGTTTTTTGTTTTTTTTGTTTTTTTTTTTTTCAGTCGGTATTGAGTCAATTTTCAGACATTTGAGTTTGTCTTGAGTCAGTCTACTTCATCTGAGTTATCAGTTTTCAGTCATGTTTACTAGTTTGAGTTTTTGACCATATTGGCCCAATGGATAAGGCACTGATCTGCAAAATCTAGAGTTTTGTGGTTCTTGACACCTCTTTCAGAGCTATCATCCCCAATAAGGCCAATGTTAGTGTCAGTTTTTTCATCTTGCCATCAGTGATCAAAATCCTCTTTTCATATCATTTCAGGAGTCCCACTTAGAATTTTTTTTATCATTCCAGTAGGTCATGCAAAAAATTAGTCATTGATGGTAGCCCTAGTCCAAAAACATCACTCTACCTCATATTTTATTACTTGTTGGCATATTTCATACCTTGCTGATTGTACATCATCCATAAAGCTAATGTCATCACGAAAATCATTCTTTCAAAGTCTCATTAGGTTTTTAGGTTTTTTTTTAAAGTTTTCATTAGGTTTCTAGGGTTTTTCAAGGTCCAATAAACACATCATTTCCATTTCATTACGCCAAAAAAGTAAAAGAGTGAACAGAATAACATCTCTTTACCATGTAAAGATGATTTTCAAAGACGTAATTCTTATTCCAAAGTTTTGATTTTCATTCTAAAATGTAATTTTTATTCCAAAAGGATGTAAACTTTATTTTTATTTTGTAATTTTATGTCATTTAATATGTAATAAGGACAAGGTTCCCAAGAAACCAACTAAGAGGTCCACATGCCAACAAAGAAAATATCAAAATGCAAAGAGTTCGTAGTCCATCAAAATGATCAATTTTCAAAAGAAATAAATCAAAGTGAAAGGGTTTAATTGTGAAGTTTAAAGGTGAATTTGAACATAGCAAAGTGGGTTCCAAAAGCATAAAAATCACAATTCACCAAGTATAAATGCCCTCAAGACATCAAATCCATCCTCATTTGTCCCTTACATCACCGAGCAACCATTTCCACAACACGATTTTCAAGTTTAGAGAGTGAAATTGGGAAAAAAGTGGCAGCGCCGTGCTCCTGGATGGGCCGCGCTGCACATAGCCTTCAGGTGCTGCGCTCCTGGAAGAGGAGGCACCACGCTCCTCCCACAGGCGTTGCGCACCTGCCCGACTTTCTCAACAAGCTCCTAAACAAAGTTTCATCACTCAAAACCTTCAACATTGGTTGCATTCACCCTCCAACAAGTAAGTAACACCTAATTGCAATCTCCTAGCACTCCTCAAGTCAAATTTTCATGGTGTTTGAATGTCCTATACAAAATTTGGTGTCTTCTTTGCTATAAACCCTAGTTCCATTCCTAATTTTCAATTACACTTTCTAATACTTCCACTACCCTTCCCACATTACAATTAACCTTTCCCAACCCCTATTTCACTATATCCCTTTCCCCAAATCCCTTTATCCCCTAAACCCTAAGACCTAGGCACATTAATTTCGTAGGCTCCCAAATCCCCATACATGTAATAAAATTCCTATTCCCAAATACCACAACATTTCTACTCCCTGTCACCTCCCTAAATTTAATAATCCCTTCCCCCATCTCCCTAATTTTTTCCATTCCATTCCCCACTCCCCAAACCTAAATTTCACTCCCAATTTATCTCCCTTGGGTTTCTAACAAAGACACTGTGGAAGAAGAAAACAAATAATTCAGTGAGGAAGAAGAAGGGGAAGAGAGGATGCCACACAAAGGAGGGAGGATCCATAGACTTGAACCTACAAACACCAAAGAACTCATGGCCTCTCCCATTACTATGGCATGTTTCAAGTATGTAGGATGCTTTGACTTTTGTGAAAAAATACAAGAGGTCCAACATCACCCTATTTTGACTAGGATTTTCATCTCTAATATTCATGACAACCAGGTAACCCTTGCTGGTGTCACTTTCATAGTATTCACAACCATCATATCAGTTGCCACTGGAATTCCAAATGTTGGTGAAAAGTGGTACAAGGAAAAAGACTTGGAGAATCATTACTATGAGCCATACATCAAGCCAAGGTACAAGAATGAAGGAAAAAGGGTATTTCCTTTCTCTTACCTCTTGGATAGGTATGTCCCCATGATGAAAATCATCATTAAGTACTTTTCTTGTGAAGGAAGGTTCTCTAGGCTATACACCTACCATATCCGGTTATTAATGCACTTCACAAGGGTCATAATGCTCAACATTCCTTATTATATCTTTAGGAACATTGAAAAAATGACATACATTGTTAAAAAGAGAGATTATGACCACAAAATGAAAAGTATTTTTTACCACTCTATCATCAAGATCATTGTCCTCCATCACCTTGATCAATTGAACATCTCATGGGACACTTTCATAGCTAATGACATCTTTATTGCTCCACCAATTCAACATGCTCAAGCTGTGCCTCCACCATCTCATCCTTACACATCCATTCATCCATATCAGCCCACAATACCTACTTCTTCATCAGCTCAAAACGATTCACCCATTTCACCACCATAATCAACATTTCACACTCAGATTGGGTCATCTAGCAGAGCTAGGATCAGTGAGCTTCAAAAGACCAAAGTGGCTGAGATAGAGACATTGGAAAAAACATATCAGAGAGGTCATAGGCAAGTGTTTTCTCCACAGATTGTGGAAGGGGCATTTCCTTCTTCAATTTCAAATCAGGTAGAGAAAAGAAAGCAAAAGATGACAGAGGAAGATATTCAGGAAGAGATTAGGCATGAGGAGGGAAATCTTCATTAGACAGAAATGGAGTTTGACGTTGTTGACTTGGATCAACAAGATTATTCTGAGATCGCTAGCATAGTCATCAAGGAAAAAGAATCCAAGATTATAGAGCTACAAACTAATCTTGATATATATGAATTTTTCATTACCTTTTTTGAAAAAGAGAACCAACAGCTAAAGACCAAACACTTCATTGATGAAGTGAAATTCACCAAAGTTCAAAGAGAGGTAGAAAAATCCAAAGTCTTGCTTGAAGAGACACTAGAAAAATATGTTGTGCTAGATGAACCAGAAGAACAAGTGCCAAAAAGAAGGCCAAGAACTAGAGGTTTGAAGAGATCCCTAGAACTATAAAGGCAGAAAGAAAGAGAACTAGCAGATGAGGTCACTCTTAATGAGCAATTTGCAATTGTAATCAATGAGAATAAAGAAGGTTGGCTTCAGGCAATAAATGACCACCTTGAGAAGCTGTTGAAAAGGGCCAATAAAGACAATGATATTCAGAGAAGGATGGAAAAGCACTATGCCAAGAGAAACTAAATTGCAAGGTCAAAACTTAAGAAATCCAATGCAAAAATTGAAACCTTGACCATGCAAGAAGAGAAAAGAAGGCTTGATATCCTTGCTAAAGCCTCACTCCATGCCTAACTCTCATCATTAGCGACCATTCAACAAATTTTTGCAAGTTTTGATACATTTTTTCATTTTTTTGAAGTTCTTATGCATTCTTGGATAGTCATGTGAAAGTTGGACTATCAGGAGTGCAACGCCCTAGGCACTGCGTTTTTGTTTGGGGCATATTTTGGTAAAAAGGAGACCACCTTTGGATTCAGAGCAGTGAAAGCATGCAGGAAAACCACTTTTATAGTCTTGTTTGGTCAAACTGGCAGGTGAAAAAGTCAAAAAACACTTAGAAAATCATAGTTCTGCCTCCTTTTTCATTGTAATATTCAAAAATTAGCTTGTAGCTAATTGGAATATTAATTTTTTCTTGTATCATTTAGGTAGATGCATAAGTGGGTAGGGAGACCTATAAATCTCTTTAGTAGAAATAAATTCACTCTTAATGTGAATAAGAGTCATTTTGATAGCTGGGTAAAGCACCCTCATGTGTGAACAAGGGCTAAAGCATGTGGACAAGGTCAATGTTGACCAAATCAACAACGCTAGTATGAAGAGAGTGGAACATCAATGAGAGACAACACAGTGTTAATGGGAGAAAGTCTCCATGAGGGTAGTGGCTTTAATGAGTGGTACCCAAGGTGAGAAGGCTCACAATGCATATAAGGAAGGGGAAGGAAACCATAGATGTTATGATGTTATTAATTATTGATTTTGTGGTCTGTATGACTATTTTCACTCTTCAGCTGTTTAGCGGAGTCAATTGTGCTGTTTAGCACTAGGGTGTTCCCGAGTGGGAATCCCACACTCATCCTCGAGGGACTTCGAGTGCCTACTCAGGATATTTTATTGAGCTGCATAGTCCACATTCTGGCATCAGGCCAAGCTTCAGTCTTCCGCTACATCGCTATTTCTTCCAGAGTTGTGTTATGTTGCAGGGTAGAAGAAGTGGACGATTGTTAGGGCCACTTTCAATGTTTTTTTTTTTCAGTGAAGAGGTTGCCTTTCCATTGGGAGGCCAGAAAGGAATATCCCTGGAATTTATTTCATATCTTGGCACCAGGCCAAACTGTTACCACCATCTACAACGCAGTTCCACTCTCAAATTGCATTATTTTGTTGAGCATATGTAGTGGAGGTTTTAGTGCCACTTTTTGAGGGTTAGACTTTCAGTGAGGGGATCAACCTTTCAGTTGGAGGATTAGTTGGAGGATATCTATTAATTTCTACATCAGTTTCAGCCAGCTCCTTTCTAGTATTCAGTTGAAACTTCTATTCAGCCCTTGGGCTGCATTCCGACAATGTGGTATTTTGGGTATTTCCGGAAACCCTTTCTGGGTTGTCTTGGAAATGTGTTTGGGAGCCTAGATCTCTCTCCTCAGTACCTTTTGAGATATATAAAATTAGATCCATATCATTGTACACATCCAGTAGTAGTAGAATCACTAAAACTGTGCTGTATTGGCTCATGGAATTTGTATAGCAGTTATGTTTCATGTATTGGCATATTAGCTTATTGGAGGCTTGTGTTGTATTGCTTGAGTGACTTGATCTTCAATATCTTGTGCTCATTATTGCTGATATGTTTAATAAGATGGCTCTACATTTGTCTCATATATTGGTGCATTGATATTCACTTCTATTTTCCATTATTTTGTTCTATAGTCATGTCTTTTCCATTTTGGAATATCACATTCATCTTGGCACTGCGCTCCTGAGCAGTCTAGGGAGAATCATTTTTTGGGAGGTCAAATAAAGTTAAATATACAAACCAAGCACATATTTGGAAATTAGACTAGATAAGATTTCCAATGATCTATCCTAACCTCAGTTTGGACACTTTCAACCCACCTAAAACTCAACTGCAAGATGGAGGGTGCTCTTGACACTGGTGCTGCACACCTGACACTAGCGCTGCGCTCCTGACCAATGTCTGATTTTTCTGACTTTTCTCTGCAATTTTGATTTTCACCTTGATAAATCATGTTTTTACTTATGTAATTGATGGAAGTAAATGTAATTATGATTTTTTTACACTTACCGAGGGTAAATACATTAGGTGAAATTTTTTGATGAGAATCCGTTTGTAAAAAGTGAGGGAAGAGTCAGTTTGACCTCCCTACACTCTAGGTATTCAGCTCATATTTTGCAGGAACTACTCCTCCTCTCATGGATTCTACCCCTGAGGTTGAAAGAGGTTTTTTGAGGCCTATATGTTGTACTTTTTGACTCATTTTAGAGGTTGAATGTTAATACATTGATCAGAGACTCTACTGTAATCTATTTGGTAGGAAATTAATGAAAATGTTGTAGCTATTTATTTGGGATACCTGTGGTATGGAAATTTAGCATTGTTATTCTTATGTCTCATTATGTATGAATTTTTTTTTTCATGCTCCATTTCATTTCTATGATATGCTGGTTTTCAAGTTGATAAGCAGAATTCATCTCTCATGCTCTGTCTTTGGGAAAACCTTCATAGTTTGTTCATCTTCTTAAGTTTAGAAATAATTCATGATTAGCCTTGCTCTTTCTAGCTCCTCAGCTGTCTGATCCATCCCACTCAAGAAACCCTAAAGTGTTAGGTTTTCTACCTACCTTGCCTCATTGAATCTCTGCAACCTTGATCTTATTTTCTTGACCTAGCCTCTTTGACCTAATCCTCATCTAGCAACCCAATTCAAACAACAAACCCATGTACTTATACCTAGCCTAAAACCCTAATTCATCCAGCCCTCTTGGCTTGGTACTAAGCTAAAAGATTGGTCTGTGGTTACCTCTTTTTGGACTCTTTCTCGGGCTTAGAGATCTGGTGGAGGGATAATAGGGGGTGCAATAGGAGGTTACGAGCATGAAAGTGGGGAGAGAATTTGGGTCCATTAATTCATAGATAGCTCAAGGAGAGAATGTGAATGATGGAAGTGAAAAGTATAGCTTTACAAAATAAACAGGTAAATTTAGATCTAGAGCAAGGTGGGGAGGGTGGAGGTCCTTTGTCTAGGAGAGAATGGAGGATAGAGGAGGGAAAATGGGATCATATTTGGGAGTATGTGTCACGTGAATAGGAGGCGTGGGGTTAGAAAAAGAGATTCATACCAAGAGGAGAGTGCAAACTCGTCAAAGGCATCTTCCCAAGTGTCAAGTGTGAGAGCAATGTGGAAACTATCAGGTGGGACCGAATTTGGATTCCCTCATACGAGTCCTTCAAATAATCAATCAATTCTCCCCCATTAAGTCCAGTGTATCTCTTCACTCTTTGTTTAGGAGTAGAAGGAATTTTCCATGGTAGGCCCCGGATCGGGGTAGGGGAAACCATAGCTTACATGCATTTAGAGTCGCAGAGCTCAAATCTCAAAGTTCCTTTCGTTTAGTTTTAAAATATCATATTATGGACATTATATATATATATATATATATATATATATATATATATATATATATATATATTAAAAAGTTCAGTTATGATATATTCATTCAAAAAAAGCGGGGGAGATAAAATCCGAGATACAAAATAGTTAAACATATCAGAAAGGAATATTGGAAAAAATTCCTTGATCTATTGTTTCCTGCTTTCACATGGAGCTTGTAAATTACTAACTTTCCTACTACATTTAACTTGTAAAGTATAACATACTATTGAAGTAAAAGATTACATTTACTATTCATGACTAGCTAAAGAGAGGTTCTAATGAGTAGAAGAGTGCATTCTGATTGTGAGAAAAGAAAATTCTGATAAGTTTTGGAACTGTCTCTTTCTTTCACTCTTCGTTGATCGATTTTTCCTCATTCTGCTAGAACCTGATACACCGATCCATAGAGTTTGAGTTTTCCCCAAACTTCTTACCCACCTTTTCTTGCAGACTCTGTAGGGCATGCTCGACGTGAGCACAATGCTCATTAAGCTTATCAATGGATTTTTTGTGCTAGTTACATTAAAAGTTGAGATAACCAATTTCAGTTTTACATCAATCCTTCGATTGATTGTGCAGAGACCTGATATGTTATGGCACCATTTTGATTGATTTACAATAAGGAAAACACTAATTCGGATCGATAGAGTAAGGATCATGGAATCAGAAGTATTGGAAGAAAAAATAGGAGAAAGAGGAGGATGGGCGCTGCAGGGAAATCAAGGGAAGAAAAGGGAAGGCCCACATAGAGGTAGTGAGGGTAAGGGAGTCCCACTTCTAGGAGGAGTAAGGAGAGCGCGTGAAGGGTCGAAGAAATAAGAAACATAGAGAAATGCAAAGTAGAGAAGAGAGCATGGAGGATTTAAAGGGCGCAATGGTTCGAAGAGGAACTCGTAATCCCATCGATTCTCTATACCTTTGAAATCGATATGCATAAGAGACATGGGAAGAAAAAATGAGGAGGGTCTCTTATCAATTTGGAGGAAGGAGATTTGACTGAGATATTTCGAAGAGATTATGAAAATGACAAGCCTTGGGAAGGAGGGGATTTATTATGGATTTTTCTGGGGTCCAATTGTGCATGCAATGGGAAGGAAAATTATGGTATGGATTTTAAAAATATTTGCTGATTTATTGAGGCCTCTCCTTGTGGCTTGATGCAATATTTACTTGTAATATCATCAAATATTTTTTTTTTCTTTGAGAACATGGAATAATGTGACCTCTCTAATATTTTTCAAATAATGTTGAACTCTAGAACTATTTGGGCTAGATTAACATTCTTGGGTTTCATATTCTTGACCATTTGCTGGATAATAATAACAGAGTAAAAAAAAATAATTGGATTCATATAATTTCCATTGCTAATAATTTGTGATCCCATCAAGAAACCATAGGCCTCCACCCTATTATTTGATTCAATACCCAAACCCCACTCAAATGTAATTGAATTTGATCCCAAATGATCAATTATAATTCCTCCAACTCCTGCATAACTGAGATTTGAATTATAGGCACCATCAAAGAAAAGACAACGCCTCTTGTGAGTTTTTAGCTAAGATGAGAATTCCTACTCTTTCATTCGAACCTTCCAATTATCAGATTTGAGGGGAGTTATTCTAGGAAGACAAACCAAATTTGGTAGACAATCCAGAACGAATTTGAGCTAAATTTTCTTCCTCTTGAAGTATATTTTCATCCATTTTTTTCGTCCCTTTTGATAGGATGAATTCCATTGACAAGCTCCAAGTTTTTTCCAAGATTTTACGATATTCTGGCCTTATACTTTGAAAAATGTACTTGTTTATTTCTAACCAAATCTTCCAGCATAAGAAGGAAGGAAGGCACATCCATAATATCTTCAATATGTTTTTTTTGAAGGTGTAGGGATAGCTAGAGTTTCACTTAGCAAAAAAATCAGATAAGCTGAGACTAGAGTTGATATGGAAATCAAGAGGGTTGACCAAGATTTTCCAACATTTAGCAGAGAATGTACAAGTCATAAAAATATGATGAATGATTTCTTCTTCTCTAGAGAACAGGGGACAGATGGAGGGGCCTTTAATACCTCTTTTTCTAAGATTATCTGCTCTAAAAAATCCCCCCTTAAGCATGGTACAAATAAAAACTTTGATTTTATGGAGACTCAATTTTACATACTAATTTCTAGAGAGGCCCATCAGGTTGTTGAAGGTCTTCCTGTAGCTTTCCATACCCATACTTAACTGAATATTGACCACCTATCAAATTCCATTTAAATTTATCTTGTTTTTTGAAACTAATTGCGTTTGCTCCATTTATATGATGGAGAAGAAAATTCCATTGATTAAGAAGCTCAGAAGGAAGAGATGGGGGTTTCCAACCATCCAAAGAGTTATCTTGTTGATTCCAAGAGGATGTTTGTTCGAGAGTAATATAACTTTTATTTTCATCCAGGTCTTGAGAGGGAGGATGCCTTGAATATTAGAGAGAGGATTTTCCCATGATGTTGTCACTCCAAATATTAATGTCATTTCCTCCCCCAAGAATTATGGAGGTGTTACATTGATTAAGGGCATAGATTTTTTACATAGTTTCTATATTTGTGAGCATGGTATGGTGGGAAATTGTATAGAAAGAAGATGTTTCCGAGAAGAGTTTATATATTTGATCTCAAGCACCTGTTTCCACCAAGAATTCTCGCCTGAAATACGCCTCCATATAAGTTTTTCTTCAAAATAAATATTCATAAATTCAGGGAGTCGAATAGAAGTTCCTCCCTTCTCATAAGGGTTAGTAACTTGTTTCCAACTGACCAAACTGAATTTCTTAGTCTCTCTTGCCTCCCTGTTTAAAAAAATTTCTTACTATTAATTCTATTCGCTTTTGGATTCCTGTAGGAACTTGAATAACTGTGAATTGATATAAAGGGAGGGATGATACGATATATTTAATCAGAGTTATTCTCCTAGCCAAATTGAGCCATTACATTCCCTAGTTTTTCATTTTCTTCTTCATTTTGTCTACTATAACATACCAGACCTCGACCTTCATAACATCTTTTGATATTGGCAAGCCTAAATGTTTGATGTGAGACCAATTTGATTTGAAGGGGATACTAGAAATTTGAGAGATGTGTTGAAGAGTTATAATTGGGGTATTCCATGCAAATATACTACTCTTTGCATTGTTTGTATTTCCTCCTGAGGCCTTCATAAATTGATCCAGAATGACTTTAAATATTCTAGGCACAATGCAAGAATCTCCCCCCATGAATATGGTATCATAGAAAAATTGAGAGTAATTCATACTCTTAAATCCTCTGCTAAATCAGATCCCAGTGATAAGTCCGCACTTCCTGTTGTGCTCTAATTTATTTCTTAGTGAATCAACCCTTATAATATAGATAAAGGGAGAAATAGGGAAGCCTTTCCTGGGGCCTGTAGAGCTTTGAAAAAAATTCCCCGGTCTTCCATTAATTAATGGGGCAATCCAAGGCCCTTGTATACAAGATTTTATAATGTCAAGTAAGTCAGGGGAATTTTTTTTTTTTGGATGAAAACTATAAGGAAGGGATGGTTAACTCTATCAAAGGAATTTCCCATGTCGAGCTTCAAAATGAAGCCTTTCTCTTTCCTGGATAGGCTAGAATGGATAAATTCTTGAACCAATGAAATATTGTTGACTATTTGTCTATTTGGAACAAAGCCTCCTTGATTTTTAGAAATCAAGAGAGGGAGGAGGTTTTTGAGTCTATTTGCTAAAATATTAGTTTTGATATTATAAGATGAATTGCACAAGGATATTGGTCTAAATCGATAGAAAGAGGAGGGTTTGGTTTCTTTAGGAATAAGGGACAAGTAGGTAGAATTGGTATTACCTCCAATTTTTCTCTTTTGAAAGACCCAATGAATAATTTTTAACAGATTTTTCTTATGAGCTCCCTGAATGAGAAATAGAAGGAAATAGAAAACCATCTGGCCCTGGAGCTTTATCGGGATGAAGGTTTTGTATTATAATTTGGAGTTCCTCTTATTCTACATGCTTAGTATGAGAAACATTATCCTCATTTGAAACTAAGTTTGGAATATTTCTAATGAATTTATCATAATTTATGCTCCCTTATTCAACAATAAACAATATTTTGAAATGATGGTGTGCTTTTTCTTTAATTTCTTCTTTCCCTTTGATTTCATAATTCCCTTCACCCATGATTTTCTCAATGTGATTATTAACACTTCACATTTTGGTAGTGTTATGAAAGAAAGACGTATTCTTGTCTGCATCCTGAATCCATAAATTCCTAGATTTTAATCTCTAGGATTCCTCCTCTCTTCTATTAGTATTGTAGATTTCCCAGTCGATCTATTTTTATTTCAGTTGCATTTCTTTTGTATCCTCTCTAACTTCCATACTTCCTTGGACCTGATCTGACTCCAGTTGAAGCTCAAGTTTCTTTTGTTTTGGCTCTTTATAGTGCGATCTAACCCACTCTTTTAACTCAGTCCTAGATTTCTTTAGCTTGGTTTCCAAATTGTAACTCGGGGTTCCCTTGATGCTTATATTCCATGTGGAGGTTACCAACGATCTGGCCTCTTTGGAAGAATACCATAGAGGATTATGTCGAAAAGAAAGCGGCCCAAAGTTTTCACTTTCCCCAAATTTACGAGAACTAGGGTTATGATCAGAAGCTGCTAAGTGGATTATTTTTGAGGTGATCATGGGTATAATGCCAGAAATGAAGCTGACCTGAATTAAAAACCTATCCAATATTTCTTTATTGTTGCCTAGGCCTATTCTTCTATTGTTCTAGGTAAATTTTCCATTCTTAGGGACTATATCCATTAGAATTTGAACTTCTATTATACTCTCAAGCTTGTCTCTTAAAGGATCTAGTTTGAAGCTGCCTCCTCGCTTTTATTCTGCTTTCAAAATCAAGTTAAAATCACCTCCAATTATTATTTTTCTGTTGGTTTCTATGTCTAGTTGATCAACTAAGGATTTCCAACAGTGGTCCTTGTCTCTGAAATGAGAGGGGGCATATAGGTTGAAAATGATGATTTGGTTTCCAAAGATTTTATTTCTAAGTTTTGTTTTGATCCAATGTTGCTCCTTCATTGAAAAAATTAGTTCCCAGGAGGAGTGATTCCACATTGTACAAATGCCTCCAGAAGCTCCTCTTGCATTTATTGCTATTTATTCGAAATGATTTATTTTTGGATTATCTAGTTCATTTCTTGTTCTGTTGACTTGGTCTCCTGAATTAAAATAATGTCGAGGAATTCATATCTCACAAGATCTATTACTGCATTTATTTTTGAGGGATTCCTGAGAAGTCTACGTGTAGAAAATATAACCATGAGATTCAATATGATGTTGTAATGTACTAACGCAAGATACCAAATCCTTCTACAATTTGCGGAAACAAAACATGATCGCACAATCACATAACAACTAAGAGAAAGAGACAATTAATCGCACAACACAAGATATATATGGGGAAATCAACTGCTCAAAACCCACTATCTGTATATTGCATAAATTCAATAAACAATACAATGTTATTTCCCTCACTGAGAAAGCTCTGCACTCTTCTGACTATATCACTCTGATCCTACTCGAATCTGGCTTAAAATCTAAGAAAGTTTGGTCCAATATTTAACCTTTTTCTTGCCTAGGCCTGGCCTGCCTTGCTTACACATTTCTGGGCTAATCGAGCACCTGTTAATTAGGAATATCCCAATTAATGATTGCGAAATCCTTCCAAGCCTTCCTGATGACCTCATGCACTATCTGCACAATTTTCTAATTGTACAATTGATATTTATCTTCCCTTTAACCTCAATCCCAACTGGGCCTTCCTTAGAACTGACATGCAACAACTATTTATAGCGAATTATCGGTTAACTAATTGATTACTACTTGTGATTAAATCATATTTAATTCATTAGACCTATCACTAGCTCATCTCTCAGTTAGAACTATTTAAACTGATTTTAACTCAATTAATTGATTTAACTAATTGCAACTCACAAATAACTATAAATGGACCCCCTAAAATCATAGGAGAACTCTACATGCCTCCTAATTGACCTCTAACTAGAATTTCGAAAGTTAACTTAGTCATTCTGACTTAGTTAACTAATACAAGATGTCATGTGATGAAATTACAAATTTTCTTACAATTTAATTAAGGGAAAATTAAATCAGAAGCCCCCTATGGTACCATTTATGGGTGCCCTTTATGGATTCCATTTTCAATGTTTCTTGCTACCAATTTGAACATTATGGTTCCAGGAGACCAGATTCATTATTTACTATGAGATGGAGTTGAGGAACCTTTTCCTCTCACTATCTTATTTAAGTTTTCCTTGTATCCTGCACCTTTCTCAATATAGGTATCCATTGGTTGTTGAGTTCCCATGATCATGTCTTTTTGTGCTGCTTCATCTCACAGGAGGGAAAGATATAGAGTATTTAGGGATGAGAGGCACAACATTCTCGCATGTAGGGGTAAAGTCAGGAGGAGGGACTGTTACACCATTTTTTGGTCATATAACTTGTTACTATTAGATGGACCTAAGTACACCATGTAAGATCAATTTTACCCTAAGTAAAATTGCTTTCACTATGAAAAATAACTTAGTAAACCACATTTATTAAGTTGTTTATGGTCTAAACAGGAAACCACATGAGGAAATATTGAATAAATCCACATTTGTTTGATTTTCCTCAAGGAATAATTAGTTAAACAACAGTTTAATTAATATTCCTGGTCATATTTAACCCAAAACAGGAAAATT
Organism: Pinus albicaulis; assembly: GCA_034641835.2. Lineage (NCBI taxonomy): Eukaryota > Viridiplantae > Streptophyta > Pinopsida > Pinales > Pinaceae > Pinus > Pinus albicaulis. The sequence goes on from CM076570.1 coordinate 58,761,692, forward strand.
AATTAGATAAATCATTATTTATCTTATTATTTTCTAGGAATAATTATTTAAACCTGATTTAAATAATATTCCTTGTTAAATTTGACTAAATCATTTATAAATAATTGAATAAATCATTATTTATTTGATTATTACTCAACCACATCCTTAAAATAATAAATAACTCATTTATTTATTTATTATTTACAAATAAAGGGATTTGACCAAAGTCGAATTCTTTTTCCCTCCAACAAATATAATAAAATATTCCATAAAAGTTGGATCTTGATTTGGTTAATAATATTTTAAGTATGCACCAATATATAGACTAACTCAATATTTTGTTATAAATAGAAGGGTTTTTCCATTCACTCACTACCTTTTGTTGCCTAAAGATCACTCTGGATCTATACTTTTGGTCTGACTTTGATCCACCATCATTGTCATATTTTGCTACCATTTTTCTTGTGAGCTCCCTTTGAGTTCCATTTTTTGTTTGGGTTTTCTACACCATCAAGAGAGAGGGATTTTAGATCTGAAGTGCTGAGGACTTACAAGAACCCATTCCATTGAGGGGGATTGGTAACATCTTTCTATGTTCCCTTCCTAGGTGTCAAAAAATACAAAAATTCTTTAAAAACAATCTTGTCTTGTCTATTGGATGCGCTTTTATTTACTACTTAATGTATTTTAATGCATAGATCTGGGTTATTGTAGCATTGATCTCGGTCAACTAATTTCAGATCTAAAGATATTGGCAGCCATCTTTGTTGTTAGGGCTGTTTGTTATGCACAGCTAAAGTGAGCCTTTTTCATATTCTTGCGATTGAGATTCATACTAACAACTGGCGACTCCAAAAGGGTTTACGATTATGACCTCTGTCGTTTTTCAGATCCCTGCATATCCAGCTGCTTCAAACCCTAGGATTTCTCTTCAGCTTCTTTTTTTTTCTTTTCTTGATGTTGTTTTTAACCTATAGAACCTCAAAACATTGAGAATTCTAACTTCCGTGTGTTTTCGGACCTATTGCGTAGGTGACGGGCATCAGCCGTAGATGAGACGACAAAATTTTCTAAAACCTGCTCCCGAGAGTGCGAGAAGTGCAAGTCACACTTTTTGGGCCAAAACCTGTGATCTGAACCTCCAGGGCATAGAAAACAGGCCAAAACCTGCGACCTTTGTAGAAAACATGTCAGAAACTATGACCTGGACTTTTTGCGGGAATTTTTCTAGGTTTTTCTGGGCCTCTGCTCAGGGTTGTCTGACCTCTGTCTTTGCCCATTTTAGACCTGTAATTGTTCTGTTTTACTCATCAAAGTGGGAACCTAGCCCCCTAGGGCCCTCCACATTTTGTGGAAGAGTTTTAGTTGCTGCAGGTTGTCTGAAATTTCAGTGTGTTCAACCATTTTTTCAGATCTGATCCCTTACCTTCAGATCCACTTCAGATTGGCTATTTATCCATCCAAAACACCTCCTTTTAGTTTTTTTTAGGTTTTCCTCTAGGGTCCCCTCTGGTTCCCTCCAGGTCATAGCCTTTCGCCACCTCATTTACAACAAATTTTCCTCTGATTTTTTGTTGTTTTTCTGCACCTATTTCCAACAGATCTGACCTTTAGATCTCTTTCCCTCCTGAACTTAGATCTATTGGATATTTCAATTTTTTTGACTATATTTTTTCCCACCTACAGACTAGTTGTTGAGAGGCCCACCTCCTTGGGTTTAGATTAATGCATAATTAACTGTTTATTTTCTGTTATTTCAGTTTCATACACTGTTATTAGCAGGTTTATTTATAGTTATACATCACACTTTTTATTTTTCTCTACAAACATCTGGATTTAAAAATTAATATTTACACACTTAACACACACACCCTAAGTGAAGAAGAGCTTGGTTAACACCACCAAACAAAGACTTTAACATTGTAACCAATTGATCCTGCACCTCTCTGCCCTTGTTTCAACATTGGAATTAGTTGATACTACACCTCCTTGCCCTTGTTGGTCTCTCTTCCCTTTGTGCCGTGTTTTTGCCTTCATCATTGCGCCTCCAAGGCGTTTATCTCGGAGACTTCTTGGCCTTCATTCTCAGTTTCTGGTAGAAATACTTACTCCTCGATGTAGGATTCGATTTAGTCCTCCATCGAGTCAAAAATCCGAATCCTCTTCTGGTTCATTGGGTTCCCTTTCTGGTTCCACCCCTGGTTCTCCCCCTGTCACCTTCACCATGTTTGGTTCAGGACCTAACGTGAGTGGTAGGCCTGACCCTAATGCTGGGAATACTACTAGTGGGACCGCAACAGGAACTACCTAGAATGCTCCCTTGCTCCCCTATATGGTAGGCCTCAGTCTTCCCGATTTTAACCAGTTGATCAATGACCCTATACACCATGACACTAGTTGGCCTGCTATGCCAACCAAGCTCCCTTCCGACATCCCCAATTTTGAAGGTCTTGTTGGAGAAGATCCTACAAATCATGTTCGATATTTCCACATGTGGTGTTCATCTAACTCCATTACGAATGACTCTGTCCATCTTCGGTTGTTCCAATGTACGCTTACTGCCGAGGCTTCTAAGTGGTATGTTGATTAGGCCTCATCCTCTCATACCACCTTTGCGACTCTTGCCCAAGATTTTCTATCTTATTTCCAGCTTCCCCTTCATTATGACACTGGTACCGAAATTTTGACTTCTTTCCGTCAATCGTCTGCAAACCGCCTATCCGATCATGTCCAAGAATGGAGGAGAAGAAAGAGCCTATGTCGAGCCCCTACCTTTGAAGACCATGTCTACATGGACTGGTTGCTTAGATCTCTTTTGCCTACTATAGGAAAATATGCCGCATCACATTTTCCTCAAACCAAAGAAGTTACTCTTCAGATTGCCTTAAAATATGACCTGATCTATGCTCAGTCGGGTTATGTTTATACTGTTCTACCTGATCTTCCTAGACATGGTGGTGTCAACGCATCGGGGGCATCTCATGCCAGCGACTGTATCATTGGAGCTCTTTCTCATCCATATGCTCAGCCTCCCATGGGCTATGGTTTTCCTCAGGGAGGGGCCAACACCTCCAACACTTTTCCCCCTCCCGGTAGCATGTATCCAAGATATGGGATGCCTCCTCCTGTTTACCACATTGTTATCCAACCTCCTTATTATCCGTATCTGCAGCCTGGTGCTGCAACTCCTCCAGCATTATCACCTCTGCCTCCCTTTCCTTCTCAACCCCCGCAACAACAACCACCACCCCCTCAAGGGCAGGTGTATGCACAGTAGGGCATGAATAATCCTCCTCCATCCAAAAATAAGAGGAAAGGCACTCAAAATCAATCTGCCCCCAGTAATATTGGACCCAATCCTCAAAATAATTCTCCTAACACTGCTAACCAGCAACAGGGCACTCAGTCCAAGTAGGACAGGCCTGTTCGCATGAACAAACCTTATTCTTGTTGTGGTGTTTATGGTCATTACACAAAATATTTTCCTCTTTTACCATAGATGCGGCAGATGTGGGAGTCTCAAGAAGCATTGCGAGGACAACAAGCCTCCCCTTCCGTCCCTCCCAATGCTGTGCCTAGTCAGCCAACTTTGTTTACTAATCCTTTCCCTTAGCAAGGATTTGTGGCTACCCAACCACCTGAAGATTAGGCGGCCACTCAACCTCCTCCATCTGGTACCTCTGATTACAAAATTATCATGATGAAATCTGACCAACCTATAACTGTAGACCTCAACCTTCATACTCGGTCACATCAGTACAACAAGCCTCCCGCTACGTTTGTCCCCAAGCCCCCTTCTTCAGGTTCTACATAGCCTCTTTCGACAAATAATGTTCCTTTTCAGATCCCTCAGCCTAAGGCAGAGGTTCATACCAAGATCCATAAGGGACCATTACACCAAAATGCTACTTCTGGAAAAGCTGCCCATTCGTATAGTATAGTAGATGATTTGGCGCAATCTCCTACTGCCATCTCAATGCTGGAACTCATCCTATCATGCCCTTCACAATGAAAATCTCTACTATCTGCTATGGGCACTGTAGATCCTTCAGATGATCGCTTGATCGTCTTCGATGTCGACCGGTCAGAACATCTTCCTCTTCCTGATTCCATTGCCTTCCAAATCCCAGTCAAGATCCAGAATGTTTCCCGTTGTATCATTGATGAGGGGGCATCCACCTGTGTGATGTCCACTTCGGTTTGGAAGCAACTCGGATCACCTGAGTTGGTCCCTTCCATGATCACTCTTTGAGCATGGGATGGCCACGCCGCCCAGCCCATTGGCTTGTTCCGAAATTGTCCTATTACTCTTGTAGGAAAGAATGTTTGCATTGACGTAGAAGTCATTGATGCCCCCTTAGATTACAACATTCTATTGGGTTGTAGCTACACCTATGCGATGTCTATTGTACCATCTGCAGTTCACCACAAGATTTCCTTTCCCCATAATGGAAATATAGTCACTATTGACTAGTTCACATATTATGAACCGAAGTCTCAGGCCTCCCCTGAATCATCTCTTCGATGACCAATAAGCAAACCGTCGATCCATTGACCAGTGTCTTACTAGGAGTCTAAAAAGACTCCTCTTTTCTTGGTACTTTCCCTGGTCTTCCTCCTCCTGTCTCTGACCCTAGCTCATCGAATGTTTGCATGATGCAATCGTCTCGGGCTTCCCTCAAGGGCCCACTTCGGCTAGTCAGCAGCCTCACCCTCCGCAACCTACTCCTAGCCCTTCGATTCAGCCTTCTAGACCCCCTCCTCTTGGCCCTTAATCTACAGCTGGTATCCATGAGCCTCTTTATCCTCCTGCAATGGTTCCTCCAGGCCTTAACCATCTTGGAGCTGTCCCACCTGGCCATTACCCCTCCGGTCAGATACCGTTCCTAGCTCCCCCTTCTGGAGTGTACCCGTTACCTATCATGGCTACCCTATCTCTTCCTAACCTGACCCTTGGGATTCCCTTCTGGTACCTTGATCCCCCAACCACTACCCTACCTGGTCAACCCAAAATTTATCTTCCTTTGACCCCTATTAAACCGGTCCCCATGACTTCTCTCGCTGCTACAGTGCCTTAGCCACCTTAACAGGAACCTTCCCTTGTTTCGACAGCTTCAGATAAAAAATGCAAAGCTTGCAAGAGGGCATCAAAAGACAAGGCTACCCCGACTGAACCTGCTCCTCCTCTACCTCCAAAGCCTTGTGATTTGTGTGATGTCATCGGTCATGCCACCCATACCTATCCTGAGTTGCCTCGTATCAAGCCCATGGTTAATATTGCATTCCCTGAGTCTATGGTCCTTGAAGCCTCTGTTTCTTCCTCAACTGTAGCCAAGAACCTGTTGGGACCAGCAAGAACCCCCCTTTTTATTTAATATTAGTAATAATACTAAATAAATGGGGACCCTTAGTTAGAAATCCAAAAAATCAATTAGGATTTGTTTGCCTTTTCAAATAAAACTTTCCATCATAAACCTATAGAAAGCCCTTAGAAAGAATATTAAGAAACACTTAAGTTTATGATAGATTATAATAAAATTGCTCTTTAAACAAGATAGCGCATCCATAACAAAATGGTATATATCTTTTATAAAATGCATTGGTCGTAGATCGCATAGCGCAGAAAACAGAAATGATTAATGAATATCTTTTGCGCTCTTTTCAATTATGCACTTTTGCGATTTTGCGATATGCACTTTTGCGATTTTGCGATATGCGCTTTTGCGATTTTGCGACATGCGCTTTTGCGCAATTTCCGCTTTTGCGCTATTTTCATAACTGCGATGACTTCATTTTGCGATATTGCGACATTGCGATATTGCGATATTGCGCAGCAAATCACAGATCACAATGTTGCAGATTCATGTAGGCGCGCTATCCCAAGGCAATCTTCCCATATGTCAAATCTGTTATGCGCTTTAATGATTAAATTAAATGATTGGATTGATTATTGATGGTAAATGAGATTGTGTTTAGATTGAAAGTCGTTTCACAATTAAAATATTATATTTCATCCACTTTCACATTCAAAACAGTCTCATCACCTTTCTTATATCATTACTCTCATTTACTCGTAAAACGCAGGCACGAAGGAGCAAACGTCTATACAAAGCTTCAACTAAACACTATGGGTAAGAAGGAGAAGAGCTCAAATTCTGAAAACAAAGAAATGGCTTCGCTATATGCAGACACTGCCTGTAACAAGGATGCCAGTATATCCACTTGGGAAGGAATGTATAATCTGTTAGAAGAAGAAAACCTTGTGGTGATAAAAGTTGCAGCTACAACAGGTTCAAAGAATACGTCTGAAGCAACCCTTAGAGACTTGGCTTGCTCATTTCTGCATAGAATAGTAGCAAGGCCAAGGATTCTCCCATATACAGACATGGTGATATGGGTGCTGGATAGCACAAATATTTCAGACAGACAATTCAGAACTCCATCTGAAGAGCTAATCGGGTCATTCACCATAGTAGATCTGAGATTAATGTACAAGTTGCCAGAACCTCAGGCGACTTTCAACAAACAATTCATGGAAGATTTTTCCAAAGAACATGCAAATTTGGCAGAATGCACAAAGGAGTGGACCAAAAGAAGTGAACCATTGAAGAAAAACAAACAAGGTATGTACAACACGGGTTCACTTACCTCTCCTTATTGTTTTACTGCTGCCATGTTATGCAGGCTTTTTGGAAAGCCCGACATAAATATGATCTTACCCGAATGGCTTCCTTTGTTGAATGCGGCTGTTAATTCTACAATTGTAGACTGGGCCAAAATCCTATCTGATAATTTGACCACTGCTATTTTTGACTACCGGTCTAAACGAAATGTTTCTCAGCGGGTTTATCCACCTTTTTATTTATCTGCTTATGTCATGGACGCCATCTGCTATATTTCTAAATTCCCTGTGATGGGTTGGCAATGGACTATCCATGATCCTTTGCCTATTCATGTGTACCATAAAGAACTATGGGAGTCTAAGTTTGTCCCCCATTTTTACCAAATTTGTCATGGAATAATGCTGCCATTGTACAGAACATTGTATAATAAGGATGCCCCAAGGTTATCCTTAGAAACAGAGGTTGATATTCTCCCCGTCGCGAGATGGTTTGGAGAAGAATTGTTCACTTATATTAGGGTTTTTGGAAGTTATGATTCTCCCCATGTGTTACCCCTATATGTTCCAGATAGACTTGTAGCTCGGGAAATTGCTTATCAGACCTGTGGCCAGGGAGGTATAACAAAAGATTTAAAAGAGAAGAAAAAGGGCATTTGGCCACAATTTCCCGTAAAATGTGGAACATTTTCACTGTTTGATATTGGTCATGCATTTCAAGAGATAGGCAACATTACATTCCTACAACTGCTCAAATTTTCGAGAAGGTTATTCGACCCAAATGATATTGTTAAGAATTTTACCAATGCAATCAAAGTAAGGGAATTTTCCGGGGAACAGGATCTTTTTGATGATATGTTCCAAGCAAGAAATTCATTCAAAGAATTTTTGAATTCAGCTCAAGCACAACTATCTCCAGAGGAATTCCAGGAATTCAAGCTTTACAGAGAAAGAAGACTAATTCCTATTCCTTTGGATAATCTACGCTTAGAGCCCGCAAGGGAGCAAACTCCTAGTGTTAGTCTTAACGGCAGTTCAAGTACAGGTAAATCTAAATCAAAATTTGACAGAGATTCTGAACACTCCAATAAGTCTAAAGAAAAGGAAGATAAAATGGAAGAATCCATTAAAGATTCTGCACAATCAAAAGAACTTACTCAACATCAAATTTTGACTTCTCAATAGACAAATCCTCCTCCAACCAATGTACAGCAACAACCAGTCACCATTGAGTTAGACAAAGAATGGGAAACCTTTAACCAATTGATTAATGTAGAAGGACAGAATGTACAGACCCCTGTCCAGACAACCAAAGTTTTGAACACAGGAACAAGCAGCACAGTCGCAGTGACAGAGCACATACCAATCACACCCTCCTCTGAAATTGTACTTAATGTGGAGGACATTCCTCCTCTGGATGTATTCTACAGCCCAAAATACAAAGCAGTAGTGAAGAGAGAGAGAAAAAAGAGAAAAATAAAAAGTGCAATTGCTACTGAAGCAGAACAAGTAGATGTTTTGTGGAAAGATCCTGCCACAGAGCCTACTCATAATCTCACTAAGTTATCTCAAATAACAGGAGCTTATGCTTCTGCAACAATTGATAAAGCAGTTGAGATACAACTTTTGTTGAATGAAAAATAAGAACAGGTAAAAGCTCTGCAACAACAATTGCAACAGGTACAGGCCAATAAGGAAGCACAATTGAAACTTGCAGAGTTACAACAACAACTTCAAGAAATGAAAATAGGACATCAAAAAAGCTTGGCTGATAAAGAAAAACAAATACAGATTATCTAGGATCAGCATAAAGATGATCCTAAGCTTCCAGAATTCATTTCAGAAACCATCTCTTTGAACAATCAACTACTGCAACAAGAGGAAGTTTTCTGCCAAAAAATCTTGTAATGGAATTCTTTGCGCCAAGAGAGCGAGAAAATCACAAATCATGTCGTAGATTTAAAAAATGATTATGATTTGATTAATGAAAAGATCAATGATTATCTGGCATGGCAAAAGACAGAAGAAGGCAGAAAAGCTGGTGCACCCATCATTAATGAAAACCATAAAGAAATACTGTTCAATGACTGGGATGCACAAATCAGAAGGGCAGAAAAGGCAGCAGAGGAAGCGGCTACAGCGGCAAACACTCTCACTGATTGTGTAAATGAAAATTTACACAAAGCTAACTTGATTCCTGAAATTGTTCCAGGATATCTCCCACAAGCAAATCAACTGCAAACAGAATGGAGGCAAAAGGCAGAAGAAAGAGAAAAATCCATCCGAGGGCTGACAAGATTGAATTGGGACTCATACTGGATGTACTTGGTAAAGCCACACAGTCAGCACAATGCACTTAATTGTATCATCAATGCTACAGAGAAGATTTCTCCTACGCTTGCCGACTCTGTCTTTTCATGACAGTTGAATTCTGAAGTCGGTCAACTGCATCTTCCCAAAACTATGCTAGATGCCTGCAAGTTTAAAGATCAAATTCATAGATAGATAGATTTAGTTTTAATTTCACTGTATTTTAGCCTAGGAAAAGGACGGTCATTGAACCAAATCCTTAATTTTTGTAATAAACTATTTTTAGAGTTAGTTAAGTAGTATTTAAACCCCTCTCATGCATTTAGAGAAGGGTCCTGGATCTTAATATTTTTGGACTTGGAGATTGCATTTCTGTACTCCATTGTCTTATATATTTTTAAAAAGGATCACATCTGGTGATTTTCATGCGGAATTATCTTTGAAGTATTGCATTTCTGTACCTTGGAATTTGATTTTGCATTAGAGTTACTGGATAGAGTATCAGATTGCATTTGAAAGTCCTCAAGATGAACAAGGTATTTCTATCTGTTCACTGTTGATTTCTTTTGTCTTATTATATTCGTTTTAAAATTGCTATCATTTATATGTATATTTTTTTTCACGGCGCTTCCTTTTATATATCATTTCTGAGTATAATTGAAACGTTATTCTTCATAATTACATGTAGATGGTATACAATGATGAATGCAATATGTTAATACAACTCTGTTTAATTTCTAAAACAGAGTTATCTTTATTTGTTTCTGCATATTTCAATTTAATTAATAATACATTTTCATGGTTATTGTTGAATTGGAACAATCTTAAGTTGTATTCACATATAGTTACCCGGGTTAGTGTTAGAATTTATTTATCAGTATTTAGCTTAAATTAGATAGTTTTACTTCAGTTAATTTAGTCCCATTTCCACCCATCCAATCCAATCCATTTATTTACAAGGAAACTGGTCCTTTAAATCCAGTCGGAGCCACCATACCAAACGGAAAAGGAGCTGTCTTAAGGTCCCGACCGGGTGGTTTTCCCCTATGTTTGAAGCAGATATTTTCTAGGCTTCAACATTTTTGGCACTAGAAGGAGGGCCTGAGCTATGAATGGCAAGTAAATATTTATCCACAAGCCATTCTGAGAGCAAAACACCCTCATTAACTTCTTCAATTTCTTCTGAAATTCAAAATCCTAGAGAAGAAATTGCAGAAAATATTCAAACACCCACTACCAAAATCTCAAAACATTCAGACAAGCAATCTCCTGAGTCTCCTGAAGTTCAAGACTTAATCCATAAATTGAAAGGATTCTCATTATCTTTTGAAGAGTCTGAAATATCTGAAGGTAGTGTAAGCTCAAAATTTATTCCTTCGAAACCTCTTACTAGGTTGCAAAGTGAAAAACTTGGTATTCCTCCGAAAGAATTTCCTTTACCTAGTAAGGGCAAAACAAAAAGAATTCAATCGGAAACAGAAAGTGATACAAGTTCATCATCTCATATTCAATCACCTGTTTCCAAAACCACAACTCAACAAAGTGCAGTTGTTTCATCATCATCTCTTCAGTCATCATCTCCACAAACATCTTCTCCTCAATCCTCATCAATCTCAACATCATCTATTCCAACCACTTCTATTCAAATACCACCAGTTTCTACTATTCCTCCAATAGTCATCCCAATAATGGCACAGAGACCATGGTCTACTCCAGGAGCAGTCAACATGGCTGCACCTTTACATGATTTACCAGACAATCCTGGAAAATGGCTTCCAAAGTTTAGCCCAGATCTTAACATTCAAGCCGAAGAACATATCAATAACTTTATGCTGGCTATTAATTTGAATGGAGTCATACACGAAGATGTTGTAGTTAGATTATTCCCATATACTCTTCAGGGAGTAGCAGGATCATGGTATTTTTCATTACCATCAGGATCCATAACAAGTTGGGACATTTTTGCAGATCATTTTTTGACCAAATTTGGAGATGACCGATCAATTGCAACTTTACTCAATGATCTCTCAAATTTGAAGATAGAGCCCAAGGAACCTATAAAAGAATTCAATGCTAGATTCAACAAACTCTTGAACAAAATTCATACAGATTCACAACCAAGTGAACAAGTCAGAATTGAATGGTATATAACTGCCTTACCCTCAAACATAGCAATTTTCGTAGACAGAGCTGCAAAGCCTACATTAGCTGAGAATATGAAAGAAGCTATTGCAGTGGAAAAACATATTACTTCTCTGGAAAATAAAAATGCTATCGAGGAAAGGAAATCAAAGAAGGTCAGCTTCAAAGATGATTTAAAGAAAAAGGCCAAAGATCCATACGACATGGAAGGTTTACAGAAAGTTCTTAAAACCATGTCGAATGAAATGGTTGAAATTAAAAAACAAGTGGCTGAAACTTCTACCAAGAAACCATTCCGAAATTTCAGAAGAAACCAAGTTGAATCTAAACCTCCTAATGCAATCTCTAATGTAGAATCAGAAGAAGAGGAAGAAGAATAAGATACATCCCTAGTGTTAGATGAAGAAGATGAGAATGAAGAAATAGCTGAATTGAATGGAATGTGGGATTTTATTCTCCCTAATTCTGATAGTGAAGAAGCTATGCCTGTAAGTACTAGGAGTAAATCTACAGCAGAACCAGTGCAAACAGTTCCTAAAAAGAAAATTACAACTCCAAGTATCAAAGACAAACCCACTGTGAAGAAAAATTCTCCATCACCTACTCAAAATCAGCCATCTTCTTCTAATCCTCTGACATCAACAGCGAAAACTTTAGTAGTGTCAGATCCTATGGAATACAACATTGTCGAATAAATGAAAAATATCAAAGCCAACATTTCCTTACATGAACTCAGCAAACTAAAACACCAGCAAAAGTTGCTATTGAAAGAACTAAATGCTACACCAATTGCTCCTTTACCAAGCGGTGTAGTTGCGAAAGCAGCTAGGGGATCTGGTAAGCCACCAGATAAGGTAGATGCTACTGATACTGTGCTCATTGGGGAAAAGTCAAATTCTCAAACTCCTCCTCTTCTTTTGACTTATGAGATGTACAATAAAAATCTGCACAATTGTTTGATTGATTCTGGAGCTTCCTCCAATATAATATAATTCCTACTTCTGTCTGTGCTAAATTGAATATCGAACCACAAAAATCAGCAGTTCATATCGTTCAATTGGATCGCTCTAAAGTTCAAGTTGTAGGAGAAATCAATTCAGTTACTATCAGATTAGCTTCTGATCCTAGGATTGTCCAAAGAATTGATATTTTGATTGTTGATATTCCTGAATTCTATGGATTAATCTTGAGCAGGGACTGGTCTGCGAAACTTAATGGTTATATCTCGACTGATTATTCGCATATGTGGCTTCCCTACAAAGGGAAACCAAATCAAATTAAAATTGAACGAGAAAAACATATGGCGCACACTGTCACTGAATTCGAACAACCTAATGAGCCTGTGGCATTCAACAACAATATTCTTGGAGTTTATTCTGCTGAATCATTTCTTGGAAACTTCGAAGCTCCTCAATCACCTTTTTCTGTAAATACTTTTGTTTCTCAGATAGAAAATTTTTCACAATCTGATTCTTCCAGAATTGTAAATATTTTTGATGTAATTGTAGATAAGCCAATAGACAAATCTTTATTTTGGTCGTTATATTTTGATGGATCGAAGTCTAGTGATGGAGCTGGAGTTGGATGCATCTTAATTGATCCAGATGGGGAGAAAACCATGCTGTCATGTAGGTTAGAATTTGAGTGTACTAACAATACCGCAGAATATGAAGCCTTGGTTCAAGGAATTTATAAAGCTATAGGGTTAGATGTTAAATACTTGAAAGTCTTTGGTGATTCCGAAATTGTCATTAAACAAGTTAGGAATACTATTCATTGCCTTTCAGGACACCTTAAACACTATCAAACCCTAGTACAAGACCTCACCACTCATTTTTTAGCATTCAATATTTCTCCTATTCCTAGGAATCAGAATACATCAGCTAACTTGTTAGCTAATGTTGCATCTAAACTCCTACCTGCTGAAGATTGTAGTCCTGATAGGTTTTCTGTAGAATTGATTTTTCATCCATCTGTCCCAGATAATGTTACAAATTGGAGAGTATTCTATCATGATCAAGATATTCTAAATTTCATGACTTCAGAGAAATCATATGATGAGCAAATTATTGATGAAGATGATCATGATTTACAAATTGCTTCAAAAGGTAATGAAAACCCCATTCCAAAATCTGTTGTTAAATTAGAGGATTTATATGACATTAAAGACAGATTCAAGAAAGTCACTAATACGAAACTTCAAAGTTCCATTTTGAAGTTTGAATTAGTAAATCTTGGTTCTGATTCCAAACCTCAAAACGTTAATTTAGGACTCAATTTAACACGAGAGGAAAGGAATGCATTCATTAAACTATTGAACAAATATAAAAACGTTTTTTCTTGGAATTACGATGATCTAAAAACGTATGATACTTCGATTATTCAACATACAATTCCAATGCTTCCTGATATTAAACCTGTTCAACAGAAGTTGAGAAAGATCCATCCAAATCTCGAAAGTCAAATCAAAGCAGAACTTAATAAACTTTTGAAAGCCAAAATCATTTTTCCAGTCAGGCACTCTAATTGGGTTTCCAATATGGTACCTGTAAGGAAGAAGAATGGTGATATAAGAATCTGTATTGATTTCAGAAATTTAAACAAGGCATCTTTAAAAGACAATTTCCCATTGCCAACCATGGAACAGATACTTCAAAAGGTAGTTGGTTCTGAACTTATGTCTTTTCTCGATGGATTTTCAGGCTATAATCAAGTTTTAGTTCACCCAGATGACAGATTGAAAACAACTTTCAGAACAAAATGGGGAACTTATGCTTATCAGAAAATGCCTTTTGGTCTAATAAATGCAGGAGAAACTTTTCAAAGAGCCATGGATATAGCATTCAAAGGTCTGATCAATAAATCAGTTGTTGTTTATCTTGATGACATAACAGTATTTTCGAAAAAGAGAGCCAATCATCTAAATGATTTAAAACAAATATTTGAAGATGTAGAAGGTTTGGTATCTCCTTAAATCCAAAGAAATCTTTCTTTGCTTTAGATGAAGGGAAAATCTTAGGATTTGTTGTGTCAAAAGATGGTATATATATTGATCCAGATAGAGTGAAAGAAATTTCTGATATTTCTTTACCACATAACAAAAAATCCATGCAATCATTTATTGGACAGATCAATTTTGTTAAAAGATTTATTCCTGATTTTTCTTTAATTGTTTTACCTATGAAAAATATGATCAAGAAGAATTCAATATTCAAATGGGCGCATAAAGAAAAAGAAGCTTTTGATTCAATCAAACAAGCGATCATTAATGCACCAGCATTGAATACCCCGGATTTTTCTAAAGATTTTACTTTGTATACTATGGCCACTGAAACATCCTATGCAGCCGTTTTAACACAACTCAATGATCAAGAAATCGAAGCACCAATTTCTTTCTTTAGCTCAAATCTGCAAGGAGCTGAGCTTAATTATTCCGATGTTGAAAAGCAAGCCTTTGCTGTGTTTAAATCAATCAAACATTTCAGACCTTTTCTCTTGAAAACACATACAAAAATCATTGTCCCATTCTCTGTAGTGAGGCAATTATTAATTCAAAAAAAAGTAGGAGAAAAGAGAGCTAACTGGGTAACAGCCTTGCAAGAATATGATATTGATATTAAACCAGCTAAGATTGTTAGAGGACAAGGTTTTTGCAGATTATTGGCAGGAGCTCATAACATACCAGAAAATCAAGATTCAAATCAAGATATTCAAGTAAGTCAGATAAATGTTACAAATTCCGGATCTCGGTATTCTGATCTTATCTATTACTTGAAAAATGGGTATGCTCCTTCTAATCTCAGCTATAAGAGTAAACGCGCTTTAAGGTTAAAGGCTATTAAATATGAGATCATTGATAATGTGTTATTTAGAAAAAATTATGATTCAATTTTATTAAGATGTCTTGAAAAAACTGAAGCTGAAAAGGTTTTGCAGGAGTTGCATGATGGACCAGCAGGAGGTCATTTTGGAGGTGATACCACAGCTCACAAAATAATTCATGCTGGTTATTACTGGCCTACCCTTTTTAAAGATACGCATGATTATGTAAGGAAGTGCAGAATTTGTCAAACTGCAAGTGGAAGACAAAGGAAGCCAGCTTTTCCTTTGCAACCAGTGACTATTGAGCAACCATTCGAACAATGGGGGCTTGACATTATTGGTGAGATAGTACCTCATTCTTCCAAACATCACAAGTACATCCTTACTGCAACTGATTACTTTACAAAATGGGTAGAGGCAATCCCATTGAAGGTAGTCAATTCTGATGCAATTATTGATTTCATAGATCAATTCATCATAACCAGGTTTGGTGTACCTCAAGCTCTTGTCTTTGATAATGCATCTTACTTCTCTGGAAATAGTTTAATTGAATTTGCAGTCAAAAGAGGTTTTAAATTAAAATATTCAACAAATTATTATCCACAAGGTAATGGTTTGGTTGAATCCACTAATAAAAACCTTATCAAAATCATTAAAAGAACCGTTGATCAAAATCAAAAGAATTGGCATAAATCTTTAATCTTTGCGTTATGGGCTGATCGTATCACTGAAAAAGCTTCAATAGGGACTTCACCTTTCAATCTAGTTTATGGAAAAGAAGCTGTGATACCATCAAATTTAACTCTTCCATCATTAGCCCTAGTGCAGTTTATTGAAGAAAATCCTTCTTCATCCATTCAATTAAGATATGATCAAATCCTTAAATTAGAAGAAGATAGGGATAAAGCAAAAATTACTCATGAAAAACATCAACAGCTTGTAAAATCTTCTTTTGATGCAAGTTCTACCGGCTCAAAAATTTTGTCAATTAGTGATCTCGTTTTGAAATGGGATAAAGCACACGAAGAAAAAGGTAAACATACCAAGTTTCAGAAAATGTGGCTTGGACCATTTCAGATCGTTGAGAAGATAAGCTCAAATACATTCATACTCCAAGATCTAACAGGTAAGAGAGAGTCTCTTCCTGTAAATGGGCTTATCTTGAAGAAATTATTTTCATAAGGAGGTAACCCCTTCTTAAACTGTACATATTTCTTTCTGCAAAGTTTTTGATTGTTTTTGTTTTTACAAATAAAGGTTGTTTATGAGTCTCTGATTGACTATTTACTATTTAAGAAAATTTCTTCGGAAAAATATTATAAATATTTATTTTGTGTAAATAAGAATTTTTAAAAGTAATGATCACAGTTTTTGAATAGTTTAAAATAAGATGTTAAACTTTGAAAGAGTATTTCAATCATTTACATGATCTTTTGAAAACTTGAGAAGAATATAAATCATCATAAGTTTATCAAGCAGAGAAAGGTTATCTGTAAAAGTAAATATTTTTCAAAAGTTTTGGAACTCAAAAAACTCTGAAAATTGTCATCCATTGATTCTTAAGGATAAAACTATTTCACCCCATCCATTTAAGTTGTGATTTTTTTAGAATGTAATTCTAAGAAATTATACGAAAATTTTAAGAGATAAGAGGTCTCATTACGAGCTGACTTACCATGTTCATAAGGAGTAATAAAACTGACATTACCAATACTGCATACCAAAACAAGGTAATGGCTTATAAATATAAGACAAGGGGTCTCATCACGAGCTAGCTTGTTCAGTTTAATTATACTCAAAAAACTCTAAAAATTGTCATCCATTGATTCTTAAGGATAAAACTATTTCACCCCATCCATTTAAGTTGTGATTTTTTAGAATGTAATTCTAAGAAATTATACGAAAATTTTAAGAGATAAGAGGTCTCATTGCGAGCCGACTTACCATGTTCATAAGGAGTAATAAAACTGACATTACCAATATTGCATACCAAAACAGGGTAATGGCTTATAAATATAAGACAAGGGGTCTCATCACGAGCCAGCTTGTTCAGTTTAATTATAACTAGTGAATAGCATTGTTATTAACTGGCTGCCAAACCAGAACAATGGCTCTTAAAATAAAATAAATAAAAAGACAAAAACATGAGATAATAGGTCTTATGAATTTATCTTTTAAAAAGTCATAATTTTAGTTGGATGGGACAATGAATGGTTAATGGTTTAAAGGTAACCCTGTCGAGACTATGAACGTTTGCTGGTAGCAGAGGCAATACCTATGGCAATAGAGTATATTATAAAGCCAAAACTTGGAGAGATCCACTTACTTCATTATTAACACCAATCAAAGCTTGAGATAACCCAAAATGTTTTTATTTCTTAAGGAATTAGAAAGAAATTATGAAATGATTTTTATTTCTTTTTCATAGTTACATTTTATTTGAATTATCCTAAGATAGTTTTCATTATCTTTAAAAACCTTTACTTACTAAAGATAGAATGTTCATTTTATTTTTCAGAGATAACTGTTTCTTTCAGTGAATCGCCAATTGTTGTGACCAGCAACAACCCCCCTTTTTATTTACTATTAGTAATAATACTAAATAAATGAGGACCCTTAGTTAAAAAATCCAAAAAAATCAATTAGGATTTGTTTGCCTTTTCAAATAAAACTTTCTATCATAAACCTATAGAAATCCCTTAGAAAGAATATTAAGAAACACTTAAGTTTATGATAGATTATAATAAAATTTCTCTTTAAACAAGATAGCGCATCCATAACAAAATGGTATATATCTTTTATAAAACGCATTAGTCGCAGATCGCATAGCACAGAAAATAGAAATGATTAATGAATATCTTTTGCGCTCTTTTCAATTATGCGCTTTTGCGTTTTTGCAATTATGCGCTTTTGCGATTTTGCGATATGCGCTTTTGCGATTTTTCGATATGCGCTTTTGCGATTTTGCGATGTGCGCTTTTGCGATTTTGCAATATGCGCTTTTGCGCTATTGCGCAATTTCCACTTTTGCGCTATTTTCATAATTGCGATGACTTCATTTTGCAATATTGCGACATTGCGATATTGCGATATTGCGCAGCAAATCGCAGATCGCAATGTCGCAGATTCATGTAGGCGCGCTATCCCAAGGCAATCCTCCCATATGTCAAATCCGTTATGCGCTTTAATGATTAAATTAAATGATTGGATTGATTATTAATGGTAAATGAGATTGTGTTTGGATTGAAAGTTGTTTCACAATTAAAATATTATATTTCATCCGCTTTCGCATTTAAAACAGTCTCATCACCTTTCTTATACCATTACTCTCATTTACTCATAAAACGCAGGCACGAAGGAGCAATCATCTATACAAAGCTTCCACTAAACACTATGGGTAAGAAGGAGAAGAGCTCAAATTCTGAAAACAAAGAAATGGCTTCGCTATATGCAGACACCGCCTATAATAAGGATTCCGGTATATCCACTTGGGAAGGAATGTATAATCTGTTAGAAGAAGAAAATCCTGTGGTGATAAAAGTTGCAGCTACAGCAGGTTCCAAGAATACATCTGAAGCAACCCTTAGAGAATTGGCTTGCTCATTTCTGCATAGAATAGCAGCAAGGCCAAGGATTCTCCCATATACAGACATGGTGAGATGGGTGCTGGATAGCACCGATATTTCAGACAGACAATTCAGAACTCCATCTGAAGAGTTAATCGGGTCATTCACCATAGAATATCTGAGATTAATGTATAAGTTGCCAGAACCTCAGGCGACTTACAACAAACAATTCATGGAAGATTTTGCCAGAGAACATGCAAATTTGGCAGAATGCACAAAGGAATGGACCAAAAGAAGTGAACCATTGAAGAAAAACAAACAAGGTATGTGCAGCACGGGTTCACTTACCTCTCCTTATTGTTTTACTGCTGCCATGTTATGCAGGCTTTTTGGAAAGCCTGACATAAATATGATCTTACCTGAATGGCTTCCTTTGTTGAATGCGGCTGTTAATTCTACAATTGTAGACTGGGCCAAAATCCTATATGATAATTTGACCACTGCTATTTTTCACTACTGGTCTAAACGAAATGTTTCTCAGCGGGTTTAAATTCCTTTTTATTTATCTGCTTATGTCATGGACGCCATCTGCTATGTCTCTAAATTCCTTGTGATGGGTTGGCAATGAACTATCCACAATCCTTTGCCCATTCATGTGTACCATAAATAAGTATGGGAGTCTAAGTTTGTCCCCCATTTTTACCAAATTTGTCATGGAATAATGCTGCCATTGTACAGAACATTGTATAATAAGGATGCCCCAAGGTTATCCTCAGAAACAAAGGTTGATATTCTCCCCGTCGCGAGATGGTTTGGAGAAGAATTGTTCACTTATATTAGGGTTTTTGGAAGTTATGCTTCTCCCCATGTGTTACCCCTATATGTTCCAGATAGACTTGTGGCTCGTGAAATTGCTTATCAGACCTGTGGCCAGGGAGGTATAACAAAAGATTTAAAAGAGAAGAAAAAGGGCATTTGGCCACAATTTCCCGTAAAATGTGGAACATTTTCACTGTTTGATATTGGTCATGCATTTCAAGAGATAGGCAACATTACATGCCTACAGCTGTTCAAATTTTCGAGAAGGTTATTTGACCCAAATGATATTGTTAAGAATTTTAGCAATGCAATCAAAGTAAGGGAATTTTTCGGGGAGCAAGATCTTTTTGATGATATGTTCCAAGCAAGAAATTCATTCAAAGAAGTTTTGAATTCAGCTCAAGCGCAGCTATCTCCAGAGGAATTTCAGGAATTCAAGCTTTACAGAGAAAGAAGACTAATTCCTATTCCTTTGGATAATCTACGCTTAGAGCCCGCAAGGGAGAAAACTCCTAGTGTTAGTCTTAATGGCAGTTCAAGTACAGGTAAATCCAAATCAAAATCTGACAGAGATTCTGAACACTCCAATAAGTCTAAAGAAAAGGAAGATAAAATGGAAGAATCCATTAAAGATTCTGCACAATCAAAAGAACTTACTCAACAGCAAATTTTGACTTCTCAACAGACAAATCCTCCTCCAACCAATGTACAGCAACATCCAGTCACCATTGAGTTAGACAAAGAATGGGAAACCTTTAATCAATTGACTAATGTAGAAGGACAGAATGTACAGACCCCTGTCCAGACAACCAAAGTTTTGAACACAGGAACAAGAAGCACAGTCACAGTGACAGAGCACATACCAATCACACCCTCCTCTGAAATTGTACTTAATGTAGAGGACATTCCCCCTCTGGATGTATTCTACAGCCCAAAATACAAAGCAGTAGTGAAGAGACAGAGGAAAAAGAGAAAATTAGAAAGTGAAATTGCTACTGAAGCAGAACAAGTAGATGTTTTGTGGAAAGATCCTGCCACAGAACCTACTCATAATCTCACTAAGTTATCTCAAATAATAGGAGCTTATGCTTCTGCAACAATTGATAAAGCATTTGAGATACAACTTTTTTTGAATGAAAAAGAAGAAGAGGTAAAAGCTCTGCAACAACAATTGCAAGAGGTACAGGTCAATAAGGAAGCACAATTGAAACTTGAAGAGTTACAACAACAACTTCAAGAAATGCAAATAGGACATCAAAAAAGCTTGGCTGATAAAGACAAACAGATACATACTAACCAAGATCAACATAAAGATGATCCTAAGCTTCCAGAATTCATTTCAGAAACCATCTCTTTGAACAATCAACTACTACAACAAGAGGAAGTTTTCTACCAAAAAAATCTTGCAATGGAATTCTTTGTGCCAAGAGAGCGATAAAATCACAAATCATGTCGTAGATTTACGAAATGATTATGATTTGATTAATGAAAATATCAATGATTATCTGGCATGGAAAAAGACAGAAGAAGGCAGAAAAGTTGGTGCACTCATCATTAATGAAAACCATAAAGAAATACTGTTCAATAACTGGGATGCACAAATCAGAAGGGCAGAAAAGGCAGCAGAGGAGGTGGCTACAGCGGCAAACACTCTCACTGATTGTGTAAATGACAAATTACACAAAGCTAATTTGATCCCAGAAACTGTTCTAGGATATCTCCCACAGGCAAATCAACTACAAACAGAATGGAGGCAAAAGGCAGAGGAAAGAGAAAAATCCATCCAAGGGCTGACAAGATTGAATTGGGACTCATACTGGATGTACTTGGTAAAGCCACACAGTTAGCACAGTGCGCTTAATTGTATCATCAATGCTACAGAGAAGATTGCTCCTACGCTTGCCGACTCTGTCTTTTCAGGACAGTTGAATTCCGAAGTCGGTCAACTGCATCTTCTCAAAACTATGCTAGATGCCTGCAAGTTTAAAGATCAAGTTCATAGATAGATAGATTTAGTTTTAATTTCACTGTATTTTAGCCTAGGAAAAGGACGGTCATTGAACCGAATCCTTAATTTTTGTAATAAACTATTTTTAGATTTAGTTACGTAGTATTTAAACCCTTCTCATGCATTTAGAGAAGGGTCCTGGATCTTAATATTTTTGACTTGGAGATAGCATTTCTGTACTCCATTGTCTTATATATTTTTAAAAAGGATCACATCTGGTGATTTCATGCAAAATTATCTTTGAAGTGTTTCATTTCTGTACCTTTGGAATTTGATTTTGCATCATAGTTACTGGATAGAGTATCAGATTGCATTTGAAAGTCCTCAAGATGAACAAGGTATTTCTATCTTTTCACTGTTGATTTCTTTTGTCTTATGATATTCGTTTTAAAATTGCTATCATTTATATGTATATTTGTTTTCACAACGCTTCCTTTTATATATCATTTCTGAGTATAATTGAAACGTTATTTTTCATAATTGCATGTAGATGGTATACAATGATGAATGCAATATGCTAATACAACTCTGTTTAATTTCTTAAACAAAGTTATCTTTATTTGTTTCTGCACATTTCAATTTAATTAATAATACATTTTCATGGTTATTGTTGAATTGAAACAATCTTAAGTTGTATTCACATATAATTACCCGGGTTAGTGTTAGAATTTCTTTATCAGTATTTAGCTTAAATTAGATAGTTTTACTTCAGTTAATTTAGTCTCATTTCCACCCATCCAATCCAATCCATTTATTTACAAGGAAACTGGTCCTTTAAATCCATTCGGATCCACCATACCAAATGGAAAAGGAGCTGTCTTAAGGTCCTGACCGGGTGGTTTTCCCCGATGTTTGAAGCAGAGATTTTCTAGGCTTCAACAGGTGCTAATGCTGGAGGATTTGGAGCACCAGGCTATGGATACGAATAATAAGGAGGTTGGGTAACATTGTGGTAAATAGGTTAGGAAAAAGGAGGAGGCATTCCATATCCTAGATACATGCTACCAGGAGGGGGAAAGTGCTAGAGGAGCTAGCCTCTCCTTGAGGAAAACCATAACCCATGGGAGGATGAATGTACAGATAAGAAAGGGCTCTAATGATACCGTAGGCGACATGGGATGCCTCCGGTACGTTGGCACCACCAGGTCTAGGGAGATCAGGTAAGATGGTATAAAAATAACCAGACTGAGCGTAGATCATGTCATATTTCAACGCAAGATGGAGAGTGGCTTCTTTGGTCTAAGGGAAATGAGATGCGACATATTTTCCAATAGCAGGAAAAATGGATCTGAGAAACCAATCCAAGTAGACACGATCTTCGAAGGTAGGGGCTCGATATAGGCTCTTTCTTCTCTGCCATTCCTGGACATGATTGGATAGGCGGGTCGCAGACGATTGATGAAAAGAGGTCAAAAGTTTGGTACCAGTGTCATAACAAAGGGGAAGTTGGAAGTAATACAGAAAATCCCTATCAAGAGTCGCAAAGGTAGTATGAGAGGAGGAGGCCTAGTCAACATACCAATTATAAGCTTGTCCAGTAAGCGTACATTGGAAAAACTGAATACGAATAGAGTCATCGGTGGTGGAGTTAGAAAAACACCACAATTGGAAATATCTAACATGGTTTGTAGGATCTTCTCCAGCAATACCTTCAAACTTGGGGATGTCAGAAGGGAGCTTGGTTGGCATAGAAGGCCAACCAGAATCATGGTGTATGGGTCATTAATCAACTGGTTAAAATTGGGAAGACTGAGACCTGCCATATAAGGGAGCAAGGGAGCAACCGGGATAGTTCCTGTTGCGGTCCCACTAGCAGTATTCCCACAATTAGTGTTGGGGCTACCACCAATGTTAGGTCCTAAACCAGACATGGTGAAGGTGATAGGAGGAGAAATGGGGATAGAACTGGAAGGGGAACCCAATGAACCAGAAGAGGAGTCAGAATGGGGACTCGATGGAGGACTAACTCAAATCCTACGTGGAGGAGTAAGTCTTCCTAATGGAAACTGAGAATGAAGGCCAAGAATTCTTTGGGATAAATGCCTTGGGGGTGCAATGATGGAAGAATAGACATGGATCAAAGAAGGAAGAGAGACCAACAAGGGAAAGGAGGTGCATGATCAAATGATTACAATGTCAAAACAAGGGCAGAGATGTGCGGGATCAATTTATTACAATGTTATAGTCTTGTCCTGGCACTATAAACCAGGCTCTCTTCACGTAGGGTGTGTGTGTTAACTGTGTTAATTTTAATTTTTAAACCCATAAATGTATAGATAAAAAGAAAAAATGTGTTGTATAACTATAAATATATCTGAAAATAACAGTAAAGTAAACTGAATATGACAAAAAATAAACAGCTAAAGATGCATCAATCTAAACCCAAGGAGGTGGGCTTCCCAACAACTAGTCTATGTGTGGGAAAAATATAGTCAAAAAAAAAAAAAATGGCCAATGGATTGAAAGTTGAGAGGGACAGGGATCTAGAGGTTAGATCTATTGGAAATAGGTGTAGAAAACAACAAAAAAACCAGAGGGAAAAATGTTGCAAATGAGGCGGCGAAAGGCTAAAACCTGAAGGGAAACGGAGCGGATCCTAGAGGAGGACCAAACAAAACTGAAAAGAGGTGTTTTGGATGGATGAATAACCAATATGAACTGGATCTGAAGGTACAGGATCATATCTAAAAAAAAGGCTGAACACACTGAAATATCAGACGACTTTCTTTAGCTAAACTCTTCCTAGAAAGGTGGAAGCATACTAAAGCCCTAGGGGGATTAGTTCCTACTTCGACGAGTAAACAGAGAAAGTACAGGTCCAAGACAGGTGGAGACAAAGGTCAAGAAACCTTGAACAATAGCCCAGACAAACCCCGAAAAATCACAAAAAATTCCCGCAAAAAGTACAGGTCGCAGTTTCTGACTTGTTTTCAGCAGAGGTCGCAAGTTTTAGGCATTTTTTTGTATCCTCGAGGTTGAGGTTGCAAGTTTTGGCCCAAAACATGCGACCTGCACTTTTAGCACTCTCGGGAGCAGGTTTCAAAAAAAAATTTCATCTCAGTTGAGGCTGATACCTGTCACCTGCGCAATAGGGACGGAAACACACAAAAGTTAGAATTTTTGTTTTTTTAGGGTTTTAAAGGTTAAAAAAAACATCAAGAAAAGAAAAATAAGAAGCTGAAGAAAAACCGTAGGGGATTAAGTAGCTAGTCATGCAGGGATCTAGAAAACGATAGTGGTCATAATTATAAATCCCCAGTGGAGTCGCCAGTTGTTAATGTGAATTCTAATCGCAAGCGTAAAAAAAAAACTCACTTTAGTTGTGCATAACAAATAACCATAACATGAAAGATGGCTGCCAATTTCCTTAGATCTGTAGTATTTGACCAAGATAAATGCTACAAAATCCAGATCTATGCAATTAAAGACACTAAACAGCAAATAAAAGCAAGAGTTTCTCCATGCATCTAATAGACAAGACAATAATATTTTTAAATAATTTTGGATTTATGACACTTGGGAAGGGAACATAGAAAGATGTTATCAGTCCCCCTCAATGGGATGGGTTCTTGTATCTCTTCAGCACTTTATATCTAAGATCTCTCTCTCTTGATGGTGTAGAAAACCCTAACAAAAATGGAACTCAAAGGGAGCTCACAAGCAAAATGGTAGAAAAATATGACAATGATGGAGGATCAAAGTCAGACCAAAAGTATAGATCCAGACTGATCTTTAGGTAACAAAAGGTAGTGAATTAATGGAAAAACCCTTCTATTTATAATGAAATATTGAGTTAGTCTAGATATTGGTGCATAATTAAAATATTATTTACCAAATCTAGATCCAACTTTTATTGAATATTTTATTATTTTTGTTGGAGGGAATGAGAAGTTGAATTTGGTCAAATCCATTTATTTGTAAATAATAAATAAATAAATGATTTATTTATTATTTTAAGAGTGTGGTTGAGTAATAATTAAATAAACAGTCATTTATTCAATTATTGATAAATGATTTAGTCAAATTTAACAAGGAATATTATTTAAATAATTATTCCTAGAAAATAATAAGATAAATAGTGATTTATCTAATTAATTTTCCCGTTTTGGGTTAAATATGACCAAGAATATTAATTAAACTATTGTTTAATTAATTATACTTTGAGGAAAATCGAAAAAATACGGATTTATTCAATATTTCCTCATGGGGTTTCCTGTTTAGACCATAATCAACTTAATAAATTATGGATTACTAATTTATTTTTCATAGTGAAAGAAATTTTACTTAGGGTAAAATTGGTATTACATGGTGTACTTCAGTCCATCTAATAGTAATAGGTTAGATGAGAAAAAATTGGTGTAACAGCCTTCTAGCGAGATATAGACACGATGCAAGTCGAGGCTCCCTCGTACAAAATAAAACGATGAATTTTCTTACCACAGATGGAAACCTGGATCATAAAGGCCAATTGAGCCAGAAGTTAACTGGAATAGTTCTCGTGGTTGAAAACAACAAGTTTGGAATCTGAAAGATCCACACATCCGATAGTTGAAAGTAAAGCCATTTTTTGGGTGGGGAAATTTTGCAACACCTCGAGAGTCAACATAGATGATCGATACTGAGGCATGTCCTTAACTATGTTGTAATTTTGAGTATCCCTAGCATGAGGGTTGAAAGCATACTTATGAACAACACCCTTGAGAGGCTTATTTATAAATTATTTATAAATAATGGAGGTGATGCCGAACTGGTAGGTTGATTGATATCCTGACCGTTTGGAAGATTCACATTACCATAATACCTTTTGTGAGTAGCCACCATAATATCATATTTATGATTTGCAGAAGAAATAATTAAAACTGTGTTAGAGGAAGATGTGTCCCGAAAAACTAAATGGGTCTCTTGATTGGGAAATAGGTCGGCCAACAAAATAGAAGAAGTGGAGGATTTCAGAAACTGATTCACTTCCACACGGTGATGAAAATAATGATTAAAGTGCCCCTTTTTGAAAATCAAGCATGGGTAGCGAGGCTTTCATTTCTCATCAGAGGATTGGTTTGTTTGTTTATCTTACGGTGAAGAATATTTCTCATTTTTTCCTTTCCCTTTCTTCTTACTTCTTGGCTATTGTTGATATTTTCCTTTATCATATGAAACAAAACTTATCTTGGAAGAACAAGCCACAAGAGGATTGGATGAAGAGTTTTAGGCAAAAATAGTGAGGGCAACACAGATGGTTTTTTCATTGTAGGCAAACTAGAATAACCAATGATGCCATCACCAACATGATATTATTTAATAGTAGTGGAAGTAACAATGTTTAGATGTCTCAAAACATCTGGTATATTTTCATATAATGTGCTAGATTGAGTATAGATTAGGTCCAAATAATGAGCACGAGAAATTACTTGCTCTTCAGTCACGACTCCACCTTTGGCTACATCATCTGTGATATATGGAAACAAGGATTACTGATCCATCCCACCAACACTTGATCTAGAACAAAGGTCTTAAACGATCGATGATGATGCCCACTCATGAATGTCATCTGAAATGTGAGTGGATTTAGATTTTTTTAAGTTGTTGAGAAGTTATGTTCCAGTTTCATACTGAATGGGTAATTTGAAATGCATGATGAAGGTGGTAGCTAAGGAATTGAAATCGTGAACCAAAGCTCTAGGTAACTCAATGCACCATTTAGCTATGGTACATGTAAGAGTACGTTGGAAAAGATGTAACTGTATTGAATCATCATTAAGGGAGTTCGAAGAGCACCATAGATGATACATCATTATGTGGCTCGATGGGTATTCTCTTGGATTCCCATTGAATTTTGGGATATTGGAGGTAAATTTGGGGGGAATTATTGGCCACAAAGGTGAATGAGTGATGGGATCGTTGGTAAGTTGAGTTCGATCTAGAAATTTGAGAGTTGCCACAAAAGGCATCTGCCAACTAAAATACGGTGAAGGATAGCATGTATAAGAAGGAATGACATGAGCAACAGGTACTTGTATCCCAGGATAATGAAGGTTATAATAATAAGGAACCTAGAACTAGAATAAGGAGGAATTTGGTAACTAGCATATGCGTAACCTTACTGACTAGCTCCAAGGTAACCCTGCAAAGGTTGGGTTTGGATGTATTGGCCTTGAAAAGGAAATTGAGGAATACCTTGATAGGGTCTATACTGTTGCCTCGTTGGAATTTTCATCATCCCAACATAAGGTGGGTTCGATTGGGAGTGTGCCATACTATACACATTTTGTCCTATCAAAATTTGAGGAGTACCTTGTCCAAGCAGTTGAGACTGTAAGGTACCTTGTGAAATTTGGGGAAGTAGGACTTGGGAGGTACCATATACCCATGGAATAGATTGTGATGCAACAAAAACCTATAAAGGTTGGCTCACATGCATTTGAGCTTAATTTTGAGGTATTGATGGATGGATATGAATTTGAGACGAAGATGATACAGGTTGAGGGTAAAACAATCGATCCCAAAATAAACCATGTTGGACAAGAAAAGTAGGTTACCAAACACTGGTAGCCATTCCAAGATAAGGAGGGATATAATATGGATGATTACCAACTTGAGGCATACCAACAACATGTTTCTCCCCTATCAAAGGGGGAGATAATTATGGAGGAAACTGCGATCCAGATGTAGGGTACCCAACATAAGGAGAGTTAGGCTATTGAAGATAACTTAGCCCACTAACATAAATTCCAACCTACATCTCAATTGAAGGTGTAGGTGGAGGAGGAGGAGCACACTCTGTGGCATTCATAAGATAATTACCAAATGAAATTCCTAAATTAGATAACATGGGACAGGTCCACGGACCAGAAGCCGCACTGGAGAAGGTACCAGATAAAGACTGGTAACTAGGTGGGACAAACGGGCCACCATAGATATGTGTTTATGGTGATGCTACAAACATAGATGAGGAAGAAAAATTTGATGTCTCAACCATAGTGGTAGACACAAGCTGAGAGGTTGGATTAGATCTAGTCATGGTTAACAATCCCAATGTAGATTTTCATGAGAGATCCGCAGGTGAGTCAAAAGAATCAAGAAAAGGAGTTTGTGTTGGATTCTAAAGAGGAGGAAGAGGACCAGTCTGATAAACATAGAGTCCCTCCCAATGAACATGAGTAGAGGGATGATGTTCTTATTGCGGGATCTCTTCAATACTCACAAGTCTTTATGGAATAGGTTCACCGTTGGGTCCAAGATATACAAGTGGAGGTTCTATCAGAGACAAAGGAAGAGAAGGCAAAGGACCTAAAGTAACATGTGAAGATGGTTGAGGCTTTGTAGGTTCAACAACCTCATGAAGTAAAGTTTCTGACTTAGGAAAGTCAGGTGCAATAACCTCAGGCAACAAGGTTTTAGGGACTTCTATTTTGATTGTGTCAGATTCATTGATAAGATTAAATGTAATATCGAGCTCAGAACTCAAATGGATAGATGATTCTGGTGGATCAATTTTATGAGGTGGACGAAAAGTGGTTCATGAATTTATATATTCGGTAGTTTGTGTTTTCTTATGCTTCTGACGATGACCAGGATTAGCCTCTGGTGGAAGAGGGGGCTTATTTTTCATTGTACGTGAACAATGGGGTGGGGGATTTTGTTCTTCCATGTTGGATTAATAAATTTTATAAATTAACACAAAACTAAATAAAATTTAGGGTAATCTAGGCATAAAGGATTACCAAGAAACCATGAACTGCAATATACACCTTGGTGAACCAAGGACTTAATGTACGACAACCAATCTCACCGAATGTTGTGTTCATTTGTATCACAATATAAGAGGAGACTGACTTGGTTACCTATGGCAAGGATAGAAACCTATATGGGACTCCCAAAATATACTCGATGGTACGTGGGAGTGTAGTTTGTAGTACTGTTGTCTAATGCGTAACCATTCGATGACAGTGTTCCCATATAATTTATGTGCATGGAGCATCATCCAATACACCCAAAGGTACGTGGAGAATGATCTTATACATTCACTTACGTGGAACGAGATTTTACCCCTAGGATTCCATGCTAGAAAACACTTACAACTCCTACATTTATCAATATTGGAAAACATCTCTAGCGTATACCTCTAAATTTTTGTGTTAATTTTACAAATGATCCTTAGGTTGATTCAATAAATTTTACTGTTTATCTTTGCTTAAGTTTCAATTTTGGGGCTCACCTCAAATGTCACTTGAATATCATAAAATGAAAATTAGCATGATGAAATGGAATCTTTCTCATTCAATGAAAATCTATCTAAGGAAGGGAAGAGACAAATAGTGTGCAACAAACAAATGTGAAAAATGCAATCCCTTTCTATTGCAACTTTTCCAATTTAAATGCACAAAAAAAAACCTAAATGGCAATGAAAATATTTTTCTTTTCAAGTCTCTTAATTTTTTTAAATGAAGAAAACTAAGATGCAAAGTTTAATTATTGATTCAAATAACTTTTCAGAATGAGGACTAGAA
Organism: Pinus albicaulis; assembly: GCA_034641835.2. Classification (NCBI taxonomy): domain Eukaryota; kingdom Viridiplantae; phylum Streptophyta; class Pinopsida; order Pinales; family Pinaceae; genus Pinus; species Pinus albicaulis. The sequence goes on from CM076570.1 coordinate 58,791,467, forward strand.
CAAAAATTCATCCAAGAAAACAATGACCAAAAATAATGAGTTTTCAAGCACCCTAATGATAAGAAAAAAAGTAAAATCTTAAGAAATAATTATGAAAGGAAATCAGACACAAATTCAAACCAAATGGAGGCTTCAGAGGAACCACAAGACACTCAATACTCAAGGAAGGGAAGCTAGAACGAGGTTGATCAGAGAGAAAATCGAGACAGGAAAATTCACATATGAATTGGGGCCAATGCAGATGTAGAAGAGGCACCAGTGCCTTGAAACACATTCACAGAGAGGGATCTATAGAGGTGCAATTCTCTTTCCCTAGACCAGAGGGAGTGTTGGTTAAGAACAAGGGAGTTCTGACACAAATTTTGCAATTAAGATTCGTGAAAGGGATTTCTAGGTTTTTTCTCAACTGAAGATGAAAATGAAGGTCCGAAGAAGAGGCTAAATAAAAATTAAAGACAAATAAACCACCAAAGGAATATACTCATCCCTAGTGGAGTCATATATGAAATCTACGACTACAGACAAAAGTGTCTTCCTAGACTAGGTGGCTTAGTCTAGAACAACATAAGGACAAAGTAGCTATTATTTTCCTTAAAGTAAATAGATAATGGGATGAATCCTACCTATAATTCGACATATGGTTCACCCCTTTGCTGGCTTTAATGCTCTAATCCTAAATCCCATCGCCACAATTACAACCCGCACAATAAAAAAACACAAGCCAACGATCTACAGAATCTATGTAAAATCATCTAAATACTTCATTCAATGGATCAAAATGGCATCGAAATACATGAAATCATAAAATCACATATAGGGAAACAAAGAACTCTTTTCATTAACATAAATGGAAGGAGTTATAACCATAAATAGAAGTCGATCTTGTAGAAGAGCTCCTCCAGGATGACTTGTTACTTTTTTGTCACAAAGTGCACCTCTAAGTACCCTAATGCATGGAATTTTAACTCTTTACAAAAAAAACATGAGGGTATAATTTTATCTCAAAATCCAACCCCTAGCTTTTGGATGGCTGCAAATATATAGGTGAGGGGAGTAAGTTGATAGTTCTTATCCAATTACCAATATAAGGTTGAGATCCATTCTCTATGGGAGGATGGGATCAAATGATAAGGGATGGAAATTAAAATGTAAGGTGGGATAGGAACTGAATGTTTTGTCTAAAGTAAATGGTTGTAACAAATTCTGGAAGTTTTTGGAAAAAGAGGCTTCCAAAATTTCTGTGTTTTTCCATAATTTATAGAACCAACATAGGTGAATAGTGGAGAAACCTGTAGGTGATCAACGTAGGCCACATTGGAGAAAAATATAGGTGAATGCTATCCAATAGGATTCCAAGGAGCGTTGGTCCTTAAAATGACTGAAACAAGGTTTTTTCAGGCACATACTCTGGTATATGGGAGTGTCATGCATAGGGATTTGTTCTATCATGATGTCAAGCGGTAATAAGATGTTGAGTGATCTAGTTTGTAGGCCGATTGTAGGTTTTAACCTTGTACATAAATTATCTGCCAACGAACTCTTAAAACAGAAAAAAAAATAGCAAGAGCATAAAACATGAAAACATATTACACAAATATTTTCCCCTGGATCCCAAAACCAGGACTACCAACTTTATTTTCATTATATTCATTTCATTGTTACAATACAAATATATACATGTTGAAGCATTCATAAACCCCAATCCATTAAACCTAGATTAGAACATAACCACAATTCCCTTGAATGGATCTACAAAATACCATGGGGATAAAACCATCATGCCCAAAACCATGTGAAAACCCATGCACAAAACCATAGGCAGGTCTGCCCACCTAATATAGGGTCCAATTTATTTATTTCTCAGGGTGCTGCCCCAAACCTTGTGCAAACCCCCCAACAGGGGGGGTTGCACCCACCCTATGATCCCCCTGATTCATCCCCTGTTGAGCATTGTGGAGGAAGGAAGTTGTTGGCATAATAAAAAATTCCAACTTTAAAACTAGGAAAAAACCTTGTAGAACATATCCAATTATGTGAAGAAGGGAAAATAATCAACTAAAGGGTTGAGATAGTATGGCCCCATATATTTTTTTGTACTCAATTTTTTTCGAAATAAATGGTATAAGATTGAGGAAGCTTGAGGTGATTCACCACAATGGAGTGAATTAAAGAATAATTTATTAGAGACTTCAACTTTTGATCAAAGGTGAAATAATTGGTTGAAGCAGCTCAATAAAATAAATATTTTTGAAAAAAAAAAAATTCTACTAAAAAATTATAAGAAATAGAAATAGAGGTCAACCCCTTGTTGACTTCTATATGCAATTATTTATCACTCTACTCATCACAAGAAAAAATGACTAATCTATTGGAAATGGGAAACACCCGTACTCTAGAACAAATATTTTGCTGGAAAAATGATCATTTAGAAAACGCAAAAAGGATAAAAACAATACTTAAATTTTCTAAAGAGGAAAGTGAGAAGATTGATCAATTGGATTTTCCACCTGCCTACCAAGAGATAATAATTAGGGACTAGAATCTCAATGAGTCAAAGACCCTCAACTATATGGAAGTAGATATTAAAACTAAAGAAGATGGTATCTTAAATGATGACCCGTCAAAATAAATCGACTTGGTGACTATTGGTCAGAAAAGCAAGTTACATAATTTATCGACTTACTAAAAGAATAGAAAGACGTATTTTCACATGATTATGAACACGTTATGGGACTTGTGAAAGAATCAGGGGAGATGAAAATCAAACTCATTCAAGGAGATATACCTATAAAGAAAATACCATATAACTTAGCTCATAAATATAATTCAATTTTCTAAAAAGAAATATAAGGGATGTTGGTTGTTGGCATCATCTATCCAATGGAAAAATTAGAGTGGGTAAGTCCCATGGTTGTGTAGCCTAAAAATCATGACCCAACAATATTAAGAATGATTTTCATTTATTTATGCGGATAAAATAAATTGAAGATAACTAACCCATTTCCAACTCCATTCATGTTGATGGAAAAAAATGACCTTATCAGCATCAGGAAAGGCCACTAGGTCAGAGTCCATAACCATAACATTATCATTTGTATAACTTCTCTAACTGGTTCGATTGGGTCAAACTAACCCCTCTCTCTCCTATATGGCTTATGGTTTGTCTATTACTTACCATTAGAAAGAGAGAAATTAGATCTTCCCTCTTGTTGTGCACATGCAAGCAATAAAATATTTAGGCTAACTTGAGGGCTCAACTAAGCCATATCTAAGGCCTACCCCTACATAAGGGGGCTTCTAGAATGTAGGATTAAATCTAAATGCAGATATATTCTAAGATGCAGGTGATAAAAATAAAATTCAAATCTATCTCGATTAAGATGATATAGATCTATCTCAACCAAGAGTAGAATAACTAAATAATTGGGGATTTTAACATTCCTCATTTATAATGAATATCTGGCTAATGAAATAATTCTACTAGCTGATATTATAATTACCAAAACATGTTCTATTTAAAGATCTTAACAACATTGAATGATTAACTATTAAAACTAGGAAACTGTTTTCATAATATTAATAGTAATTATATCAATTTTAGGTGGAAAATTTATGAATAAATAGTTACTCAGAAATTTGCTTTAAATACTTGGGCAAAGAGAAAATTAACAACAAATATATGAGGCTAATGAATTGGATAGCTAATTCAAAATATATTCATCCTCACATCAAACAAGAATACACAATATGAGAAACTTTACACAGATTTGTTATTAAATAAATAAAATTTGCATTATAAATAAAAGTATTCATATACATATTAATGAAGCATGGTCTCTTTCTCAGTTCTTTGAAATGGTCTCCAACAGTCTTTCACAAATTTTAAACTCTGCCACTAAAACAAAGAGTTGCAATAGTGCAAGCTCTATCTCCAATACAAATTCCATATTTGAAAAGAAAAATCCCCACTAACTCAGATCTAAGTTTTCATCCCTATCTACAACTAAAAAATACCATTACAAGAGTGCTAAGAGTTCCTAAGTTGTAGAGGAGAAGAACTCGTTCCTCATCCTCAAGGCTTCTATTTAATAATTTACAAAAATATCCAAATATGGAGAGTTGTTGGAAGTAATAATTATTCATATCCTCAATTAGAGCTGCAAATTGTCTATTCTCCTCCTTGCTGGTGCAATAAAAATGCTGAAAATATTCTTTTCTTCATCTCCCCAACTTATCTCCTGCCAAAAACCAATCAAAAATAAATTAAATTGCAAACTAAAATCATAATTACAAAATCAGGGAAAAACCAACTCTCCAATCAAAATAAGTTTAAATGAATAAGTTAAAGGAATTTTTTTCTCTCGTTGATCACTGTCATAGATTCTATGGCTGAAAGGAGTTGTCATGAAACCAATTTTGCAACAACAAAATATTGGGTAGATGAAATTGTTTTAACAAATTTTCCCAAATTGAATTTTTGTTACAATTTCATAACCTCATTTATGTTAAATGTTTGGAATATAAATATGTATATTCGGTTGAGTTAATACTTCCAAATTTTTACCTCTATTCTAGCTTTCCAATGAGCCATCCTGGGCCTCACTTGGCCAAGTAGAACTCAAGATATGTCTCTCCAAAGTTGAGTTATGAAAATTACAAGAGTTCTAAAAAATACATGTCTGAGCCAAATATTTGTTATTTTAGTTTAAAATCTTAATTAATTTAAATTAATAAATATTAATTAACTATTAATTAATTACAATTATTAAATTAACTAAATATATACAAACTAATTAAAATTATAATTACAAATTATTAAATTAATTAATTAAAAATATAAATTAATTTAATTTATTAAAATATTAAAATAAAGAGAGGCATGCCAAGGTGGATTGGTGGATCTTTGTCCCATTCAAATTGTCCAAGGAGAAAAGTAATAAGGAGGCCCTTTTATATATGCATGGGAGGTATAAGGTGGAGAAATCAAGAGTGAGAAAATCTTGGGGCTTGAGAGGCATAAGGAGCTGAGAGAGAATTAATAAAGGGAGTCGAGATTAGGAGGAGCCGAGAGTGAGGTGACGAGAATGAGGAGAGGTGGAGGGAGGTGAGGCCTATGCTGAAGTGGGTCCTATGAAAATCACTGAAACATGAATGAGCGACATTTGTAAACCGTGAGTCTACATGAGATGAAACAAGAAGCAATTGGAAAACTAACAAGACATCGAACGCAATGAAGAAATCATAATGGAAATATATAAAAAAAAAACTTGCAAAAATGTCACACAATTAACTAAAAGAAATAATTAAAGGGCGATATGACTAGAATTTTTGTATAGGTTCTCCATTATTATTATGAAGATAATAAATTAAAAATTAGGGGTTGTGATTTTACCACAATAGTGATGACACACGGGGAAGAACCAATTATATTTGGTTAATGGGTAATGAGATTAATTTTCAAAAATGTTAAAAAGATGAATTCTATTAAGCCTCCAAATAGTAAAACATCTCCCATGGGTCCCAAATTAGTGAATCAAGAAATATAAGTTAAAAAAGATAAGTACTTGAAGCAAACTGAGTTTAAAACCATGAATTTGAATTTTGGGGAATATTTAATATTTAATATTGCCTCATATGAATGGTAGAAGAAGGTAAATATAAGGAGTTTTAGATAAAACATATATCCATCAATATGAATGGTCTCTGAAATTACTTCGCTGCCATCGATGCTAGTCATGTTCCCGACAAAGTTGTATTTTAATGCCATACAAGCATGGCCCTGATGCCAGCGAGCATCCATAGCCCCGACATGTTTACTTGTATTTCCCATGCTTATCCCTTTAATAAGCACATTTTCAAGCTAATTTTATGATGTAGCTAAGTGAAAGAGGTGAGATGGCAAAACAGACTTAAGAAAATAAATATAATACTTCCATAATGTTGACTCCATATCTTTCCCCATGAATATCAATTCAAAGGATTTTATAAAATGGAGGGCTGGGAGGGATTCATTGAGTTAAACTCAATATTAGTTATTTCCTTGAAAATATTAACTTACATCACTTAGGAAAGATGCATGTTCCTCCATGGAAAATATTTTAAGGCAAGAGGGCCTTAGAATTCCATAAATATATCTCTTTAAGGTAAATGAAACCCATTGAAATAGGCAGATTAAAAACTTCCCATGTATGTCAACCTTTATTGGGTGAAAAAAATTCCTTCCAAATAATATTGGAGGTCTCACCAAAACCAAACCATAACCAACAAAAAAATAAAAATAAATCCAAACCAAAGCGAAATAAGAACTCAACATACTTCAAAAATGTCTAACAAGGAAAGGAAAAATGAAAGAACAACCCAAATTAAAAATACAACCCCAACAAGACCAACTATAAAAATTTATCAATAAAAGAGTAAAATAAGACAAGAATGTTCGTTCGTCTTATGTTGAGATTTTGATAAATTATATCTTGCAGAGTTATGGAAACTATGCTCTCAAACCATAAAGTGAATAATAGTCATGAGGTAAAATGAAGCTAAATGAGAAGTTTCTACCCTTTGCAAATTTTCAGGTTTCAAAATAAAGCCTGTATGAGAACATCTTAACAATTTTATAATAAAAACAAGAGTTGAGAAACAAAGTAAAGGTTCAGGGTGTCCTCAATTTAGTTGATTTGATGAACATCATTACAACTCTTCCAAAGCTCAAAAGCAAACATCAAGGAGAATGAGTTCCAAATATGAGCAACCAAGGGTGCAAAGTTTTCAAATCAATCCTTGAAGACCATTTGAAGAATTTCGTTTAATTTTACCTGAAAGATGTTGATTTTCTCCAAAAAAAAGATAATATCTTCTTTAAATTGGAATTAAAATTATGAAGAAGTGGTTTTCTATGAAGTTTTCATTGACCCAAAATCATCGCTTATTAAGTCTAAAATAAAGCGAACAGTGAAGCTAGGAAAATAATGTTTAATGTTCAATGAATCAAAATTAAACATAGTCCATCAGAAATGAAAATGAATATGTGCTTCTCTATGAATTGCAATTCTCTTTTTTTCTCTCTTTTTTTTCTATTTTTATTTATTTTTTTATTTTTCAGATTTTATATCAACTCCAAGGTTTAGATACAATTTCAAAAATCAAGACCAAGTCCCAACCTATGTAGCACTTATATGTATATGGAGAGGACTTGAATATTTACATGATAAGTATGGAGTTGTATATCAAAAATAAGAAAACCACAAGGGAATTCAAATATAAATTGACCATGATCCATTACTTAATAATGAATCCATACAGGGGGAGATTATTTGATAAGTGAGGAATAACCTTTTAAAGAGTTTTTTGAATCCATGATCCATTATCTTTGCGTGTTATGTATTTACTTACCAATTTTATGAATTACCATATTGGCTGCTCAAGAGTGCCTTGAAAAGAAAACAAGGATGCACACTAAAAGATTATTAGGATGATGAGACGAGCATCCAATAGTGAGAAAAAGACTAAAGCAACAAAATTGTAGGCTTGTTGTTTTTAATTGTAAAAATACACAAGGGTATTTTGTAATAATAATTTATTATATATAAAATGTGCAAGTCATTGAATGTTACAATGAGTCACTGCTTATATACCTAGGCATGTGACCTTTCATGACTCGGCATGTCTTTTAGACATGCATTTTCTCTAACTTAATGACTATTTAACATAATCCTTATTTTGATTATTTAATATTTACATTTGTTTTCATTTGTTTGTTTTTTATGAATTATATTCATAACATTTCCTCCCTCTTCGAAAAGCTTTGTACTCAAAGCTTATTCACTAATAAATCCTTCATCTTGTGCTTATCATCTGGACATATATAACTTGATGTCACTGGTACTTCGTCTTGTATAATTTTGCGAGTGATATTGTCTTGAATTTAGGGCTATCAATTTTTTTTTAATTGTGTAGTTATATATTATATAAGATATATTATATATATATATATATATATATATATATATATATATATATATATATATATATAACTTTCAACCAATTTTTATTTATCCACCGATACCAACACGTTGTATAGTACGGTGTATCGGATTTATTAAATGTTAATCTATATTAATCCAATTGATATCATCGATGCGATTTGGTCAACCATCGTGGCGTCGATGGCACTAATTCACCTCACGATTTGAGTGCGGGCTATCAATGGTGATCTGAGGCACATTGGACATGGAAAAAGAGTGGAACAGGGTCGTGGAGGGGACAGTGAGTCCGCCAGCGACCGTCAAACTAGTGATTCATTGACCCGGGCCAAGGGTATTGGCATCGTGCTATTTTATTTTCATTTTTTCACAGCATCCACTTCAAAGTCTAATTTTAACAACAACGGAACAATGTAATTGGAACAACAACGTGATAATCCGTGGAACTTGTCGACGTTGGAGGCCTGGAATGGCAAGTAACTCGCGTGTTGGTATGTCAGCATTGGAGGCCTGGAATGGAAAGAAACATTTGACTGTGGTAAACTCACAATGACAGATGAATGTTGTGGGTAGGACGAAAAGGAAGCTTCCCCTCTTCTTCTGGAATTATACCACTTAAATCGCTTGTTGTGGAGGCTATTGTTGCAAGGGTTTGTAAGTATTTTAATTACTAGTAGTGGTGGCGGCGGTCATGTAGGTTATTTCTAGTGGTCGCACATAACTGAAATGTGAATTGGAAGATGACAGAGGAGGAGGTTCTTGCCACTGCTGAATGGGGTGGTTTTTATTTATGTTTGCATATAGTGGACGAGATGATATATTAGAATTTCCACCAACGCTTTTAGAATTAGCTACTTGTTATTGCTCGATGGGGTACTGTAACCCTCACCTGCTTGCGTTGTTAGGGTTCCTCCTTGGGAACTTCCTTTTGCGAAACACGGTGATATATCTGGAACAGAGGAAGGAGACATTGAGTTGGAAAAGGGCTCTCTCGACATTGTCTACATCTGAAACTCCACGTACGCATACCCTTGAGGGTTGTCGAACTCGTTTGTAGGAATTTATGGTGCAGTTCACTGGTCTATAGGACTAAAAATGTGTTTTCCATTCTTGTACTGTGCACCAATAGTCTACATTATCTACATGAATTGAATACTTTTCGAAATATCTTCCTTGTCTACCCTACATTATGGCTTCTTATTTAATCAATACCACCTCTTATTGGAATTGCACTAATTTCCTTTTTAATGTTCTCAAAGGCTTTTGAAACTATTGAAGAGTTGAAGTCATTTCCCTCATGGTTAATTTAAAATCTTCGTAGACATGTTTTGATATAGGATCCAAACTATATTTTTCAAAGGTATTTTCTCTTTTAGTTTTCATATACCCATTTTGACTATCCTTCTCATCACAATCGTTGTTGAGATCATCTTCATCTTCATGTGGACCTTCTTCATTATGACCAAGTTTATATTTTCCATTAAATTTAATGTTTTTTGAAGTATTCTCATCATTTTGATCATGGTTTTATTCTTTCTCTTCCCATAATCCACTTTTTTTTTTTTAAATATGTCATCTTCCTAATTATTTTCAAAAATATCTTCTTATTTTACTTCTTCCACATTTTCCTCTTCATCATAATCAAAGCCGTTTTCCTTATTGCTATGATATTTTTCATATTATTTTTTCTCGAGATAGTCCTCATCCACATCATCTTTATCACTCTCATCAAAATATTCTTCTCTTGCTTCACATTGTTTTGTTTCTTCAATGTCGCTATCATCTTCCTTATTATGTTTTTCTGCATAACTCTTCTTAAAACATGTTGTATATTTTGCACATGATTTTTTCTAATCGCTGAAATGCTTCTTGAGTTTTACTAAACTTCTCAACATATTCAGGGCAAAAAATTAATGGCATATTGTGTAGTGAACTATGTACAAAGGCTTGCAAGATTATATTGTGCGGCATGCCTCTGATACCACTGAAGCAACAAAACTGTAGGCTTGTTGGTTTAAATTGTAAAAATACACAAGGGTATTTTGTAATAATAATTTATTATATATAAAATGTACAAGGCATTGAATGTTACAATAAGGCCCTGCTTATATACCTAGGCATGTGCCCTTTGATGACTGGGCATGTCTTTTAGACGTGCCTTTTCTCTAACTTAATGACTACTTAAACATAATCCTTATTTTGATTATTTAATATTTACATTTATTTTTATTTATTTGTTTGTTATGAATTATATTCATAACAAATACAAAAACACAAGCGAGCTACATGTGATGATATTTTTATTAGCTTGGAAGGTTGTCTTGAATATTATAATAGACCTAAGTATGCATGTGAAGATATACCTTCAATGAAGGCACAACAATAAGATCCACGCACACACACCATGAAGAATGAATATGCCAAAATTCACTTAGTCATCCCAAGGAATGAATTCTTAGGAATTTGACGAGATTATAATTAAAAATACATCCAAGATCTCGAATACCAAGGTAGAAGTGAGGGTTGAAAAGAGTATAAAGATATAGAAATGTAAGCAAAGAGAGGACTCCACATGGGTATAATGGATAGGTCAGATTGTCAAGTAATGAATGAGTTGATCAAAAGCCTATGGTATTTCCTTAAATCACTTAAACTGGTTGAGATGGTAAAACCATGTGAAAGGTTCCACGTAATTTATGAGGATATAAATCTCGGAAAGAATTTTAAATTGAATTACAACAACAACCTGATATCCCAAGATTTTTATATAAGCAGAGGCTTTGAAAAATAAATTCTTGAAAGGATTTTTGATAAGAGTTATGAGATAAAGGAGGACACGATTATTATATGAACATGATATATGAAACCCAAAAATATCAAAAATTAAAATAACATTATGAGATTCTGATATCGAGGAATTCAGGCGAAGAAATGAAATAGGCCACGTGGATCTCGAGTAAATAAAATCTTAGACTATTTATGAAATGGATTCTGATAGAGCAGTGCAAGAGATTTGACGGGGCTCGGTATAGAGGGAAATGGAAATCCCATAAGAGAAATATTGTAAGGTTTTTAAAATAAGGTTCCGAGAAAATGAGTTTGAGATCAATGAATAGGAGTGAGGCAGATGGGATCCTGTATCGGAAATCTCAAAAACCAATTTTAAATTTAAATTGAATTACGAGACTTCAAGATCGGGAGGTTCGAGCAAAGACAATGAATGATGGAATTAGGATTTACAATACACAAAAACACACATGTGTTATTAAATAGACACATAGCTAGAGTTAACAGATCCTCGAGAGGCAGTTAAACACATGTCGCGAAACACACAGGGAGCACTGGATTATCCAATTCCCAACAATACCCTCACCAGCATGACCTAAGCATGTTTTGAACTTGATACCTTTGGATCTAATACCACTTCCTTGGTGACTTTTTTAACCCATACATCAACTTTTTTAACCTAGATACCAGTTCTTTCTTACCCTTCAATGTAAAGCCTTCTGGTTGCTTCATGTAGATCTCTATAGTATACCTAGGGGGGATAATATGGGGTAAAAAAGGAGGTATCCAAGAGAATAATACGATGTAATGATTAAGGACGATAAATAAATGGGCCATGTTTAATAAATAAAGTGGTTAACCCACATTATGCAAGGGACCACTAGTAGTTAGGAAATAATGTGATAATATCATGGTATTGTATGTATGGTATTGAAAAAACTATGGTAATTACCCATGCTATTGTATGTATGAAGCCTATATAGAGGATAGAGACTCCCCATTAAGATATGTCAAGTGTTTTTTTGTATTGACAAGCAATGGCTTGTGGAGTGATCTCCTTCCTTAAGGAGTAGTTGTATGGTGTTATCCTACCTCAAGGGTTTTATGAAGAAATTAATAAAGAGAAGTATTTTTATTTTATCTAATTCGTGTCTTGTTCATATTGGAAGTGATTTTAATATATTTTTCAGTTTATTACAAGTGGTATCAGAGCACTTTCTTGGGAAGAGTTTGGGAGAATTTTTTTTTTCATTTTTTGCAGGATTTTTTTTGGGTGGTGAGTTTGCAGATAAGATCTAAAAATTTTGGTGCAAAATTTGCAAAAATGAAAAATAGATCTGAATTATTTGTGAAAAAGTAAAAAATTCAATCGAATCAGCATTCATATGAGGGAGATATCATTGATTGAAAATCAACTATGTTGCATAAATGTTTCTGATGCTAATTCATGGACAATGACCCTCTTATCATTTTTTGTAGTTTTGTGCATAATTTCAGAAAAATGAGTGTAGATATGAGCTCCTCTGGAAAAATAACCCAATTTCAAAAAGATAATCAGTTGAATCAGAGTCCAGATGAGGGAGATATCATTGATTTAAAATCAACTTTGTTTTAGAAAATATTGTGACAATGGGACAATTGCAACGTGGATATGCGTTTCCAGAGTGCCCAGAGAATGATTCCAAACACATGGGAAGATGAAGAATGACTATTCCATTTCTAAAAACATGTTATAATAAGGATTCTAAGTTATATTGACCAAGTTATTCTCATTTTAATTTTTCGCCAAAGTAAGTGATTTTCTTCAAAACCATTACTATATTTTTATGGGTTCTAGAAAGCCATTTTTTACAGGAAAAGATGTTGGCCCGACTATTGAATAATTCATACAAATGGAAATGACACAATATCCATAATTCTAAACATATTTATTATTCCTAAATTTTAGAGATGAGGTTGCCATATGGTGGGACTCACTTGAAAAAAATAAGTTGGAAAACCTTGCTGATGAAGAATTTGAAAAGGTTCTTTTAGAAAAATGGTCTCATGTTAGAAGACAGGATAAAGGGAGAAATAAGGGGTCAATTTCTGCTAGTATATCCTTACTTTAGGTTCATGGATGTCTTTAGAAGGAGAATATCATTGTGTATATCAATCCTAGCTGCAAGCATAATTTTATTAATGTTCATTTAGCTAAAATATTTCAAGTTCTAGCAAAACAAATGGAGCACACACAAGTTGATAATGAGGCAGTGCATATTTCTCTAGATAAGTATGTGTTGCATTCTAATTTTTATGATTTATATATGATTGATGTGGATATTGTTTTTGGATACCCTTGGATGGAATCCATGTGTACTATCAATATTAATGCACAGAAGAAATTCCTGAAGTTGTGGTATAAAAGGAAGAAAATTACACTATAGGATATTTCCATCAGTAAACAGGTAGAGTCCAAGGATGCCAAAGCAACAAAATTTATAGGTACAGAGACATCAAATTAGAAACCATGGGGCCACAATGTAATCCTAGTGGGGCCACAATGTAATCCTAGCCGACCTAACAATAATAATTTAAGGGCACAATAATAACAATATGGGGGTTACAGGGGTACAACAATAACAATAAGGGGATTACACTAACAAAAATAAGGGACTATACTAGTAATATAAGGACCTAGGTGCTAATGTTGTACTAGGAGTACAATGGTTACAATCTTTGGGGATGGTAGCTTTTAATTTTCAAGAAAAGTTCTTGAAAATTAAAAGCTACCATCCCCAAAGATTGTAACCATTGTACTCCTAGTACAACATCAGCACCTAGGTCCTTATATTACTAGTATAGTCCCTTATTTTTTTTAGTGTAACCCCCTTATTGTTATTTGTGTACCCCTGTAACACCCATATTGTTATTATTGTGTCCTTAAATTATTATTGTTAGGTCGGCTAGGATTACATTGTGGCCCCATGGAATCCTATATATAGAAAGAAGGTTTTGTCATTTGTATCATCCAAGAATTGCTCATTCATGTAATGTATTGGAGGTTTCCCTCTCGAAGTGGCTTATTTATAAGGTGTTGATATCTCTTTTCTTCTCTTTTTGGAGCTGGTTTCGCAACATTTGGTATCAGGACTTTGGATTCTAGGGTTTCGCTGCACCAAACAGGTCATCGTGATATTTTCGCTATAAATTTATTTCTACGAAGGTTCATAAGCTGAAATATTTATAGCACGAAGCCAAAATCCTGAGGAACAGGGTCGCAAAATTTTAGAGATTGGTTCGCAATATTTTCAGAGATATGATCTATGGAAGTTAGGTCTTTTTTAGGCTCCCGAATTTCATCTCAAAGAGATGATCATGGGAAAATATTCATAACTCTCTCTCTGAGCATCAGATTGGAATTATGTAAAAAGTGGCTGGAATTACATGGACTCTAGTTTCATTTCTATCAATTTCAGATCCAAAGGAGCAAACAGTGACACGTGGCAAGTCGTACAAGTTTTCTCTACAGAACCAGTCCATAATTAGGTCATTGTGGGAGATTGGACATAAATTTGACTTGAAGTATCCAAATCAGGTCAGACCTATGGCATTCGAAAGAGGATTCAGAGGGATACCATAGAGCCAAATTTTAGATATTGAAGATCACAAATCACATAGATAATTCAGTTTCAATATCGAGTTCCTCAAAAGCAAGAAAAAAGTGTGTATTTTTTTCGAGCTACATAAGTCTCGTTTGAAAAAAAAATAGTTTGAATTTATTCCAAGGGAATATTGAAGATTATATATCAGTATTGGGTTCTAAACTTCCCCTTAAAAATAATTCAACACCAATTAAGCCTTTCGGCTCTACTATGACTCATGAAGACGAAGAAACACAACATGAGATATCAAAATTACAAGAGCAAGTGCACCGAATTTCGTTATTGCAAAGAGCAACAAAAAGTGAAATGGAAGTTTTGAAGAAAGGCATGTAAACTGAGATGGATGGTTTGAATAAAGGCGTGGAAGCTAAGATGAATGGTTTGGAAGCTAATATGGATGGTATGGAAGCTAATATGTATGACATGGAAGCTAAGATCGATGAAAAAATGAAAGACAACATCGAAAACATGAAGAATGATTTCACAAAGTTGATACAAGAAATGTTTCCTAATGGAAAAAAGATAGTAGAGGAAACTCATGATGAGAATAAAATACATTTTAATCGTGATTTTATAAACTCTAATGTTGGATTGAAGAACTACCATATTCCAAATATGGATATTAGGAAGTTTGGTGGCAAGGATCCTGTAACATGGATACTACAGATGGAGCAATATTTTGATCTCAATAATGTGAAAAACACACAAAAGGTACGCATTGCAACTTTACATTTAGAACAAAATACATTTGTATGGTATTGATGGCTTTTCTCCCGTAAAAAAATTGTCACTTGGTCAATTTTTACGGAGGAAATGATAGCACATTATGAGGTTACAAAGAGCAACACCTTCTTTAGCCAATTGATAAATCTCAAACAAAAGGGTTCAATGGCGGAGCACATTGAGGACTTCCAAAAATTGAATATAAGGGTAACTGATATTCCAAAGGAACACATGATTGATGTATTCATAGGGACTTTAAAGGATAACATCCAACATGAATTTTGCATTTGGGAACCTAATTCATTGGAGAAGGCATTCAGCTTGGAAAGAAAAATTGAATGTAAAATTATGGAAACAAAGAAGCCTACCACTGACATCTATAAATATGGAAGTGTTGCTACCCCTAGACTTCCACAACCTACAAGGTTGACACCAAAGCAATTGGAAGAAAAAAGAGCAAAAGGGATTTTCTACAGTTGTGATAACAAATACACTGAAGGTCATAAGTGCACTGAGAAGAAATTATTTTACATATATTGTGAAGATGAAGAAGAAAATGAAGAAGAAACTTCAAAAGTAGAGGATAGCCACCAAGAAAAAACCCTAGAAGAAGAAGAAACGAGTCTGAACATATCATGTAATGCATTGGTAGGAATTACCACTCCTCAAACTCTCAAGATAGAAGGACATATCAAGAAGAAAAAGGTAATAGTGTTGATTGATTTAGGTAGTACCCATAATTTTATTCATTGTAAGGTAGCCAATGAATTGAATTATTTCCTATACCCAGCACCAGAATGTCAAGTGATGGTTGATAATGGAGGAACTATAAATTTCTCTGGAAAATGCCATAATATCAAGCTATCCATGGGGGAATATTTATTGAATAGTCCAATGCTTTCCATCCCAATGGGAGGTTCTGATGTTGCACTAGGAGTATAAAGGTTACAATCTTTGGGGACAATAGCTTTTAATTTCCAAGAACTTGAAATTTTTTTCAAAAGGAAAGGAAATCGAATTACGTGGTATCGTAGTGAATCCAGGAAATATAATAAGCTCTAATTTCATGACAAAGCTTCTGAATAAATAACAATGGAGCGTAATTACACAATTATGCTCACTATAAGTTCCAACATCAAAATCATCTATTTCTCCATATCTCAAATTTGTCTTGGACAGTCATTCCAAGGTGTTTGATACTCCCAAAGGACTCCCACCTATTCGTGATCATGATCATGCTATTCATTTGATTCCAGTGATTTTTCCACCAAACATCAAGCCTTACAGATATCCTTATGTCGAAAAGAGCGAAATTGAACGTATGATTACAAAAATGTTAGAGGCAGGTATAATTCAACCTAGTCAAAGTTCTTTCTCTGCTCTAGTAGTATTGGTGCACAAGAAAGATGGATCATGGCGCATGTGTCCGAATTATAGGGAGTTCAATAAGCTCACTATCAAAGATAAATTTCGCATTCCTCTGATTGATGAACTATTGGATGAATTACATGGAGAAATTTATTTTACCAAGTTGGATCTTCGCTCAAGATATCATCAAATTAGAATGAAGACTGAAGATATTCTGAAAAAAAAACATTTCGAACTCATGAGGGTCATTATGATTTTTCTTTCATGCCTTTTGGCCTTACCAATGCACCTTCTACATTTCAAGGGTTGATGAATTCCATTTTCAAACCATTCCTTAGAAAATTTGTGCTAGTATTTTTTGATGATATACTAATCTATAGTAGGTCTTGGAAGGATCATGTTTTACATGTTGACAGGGTGCTCAAACTATTGGAGGAGAAACAATTATATGCAAAAACATCCAAATGTTTCTTTGGAGTACAAGAGGTGGAATATATGGGCCATATTGTATCTCATGAGGGTGTTAAGGTAGACCCTAACAAAATTAAATCCATTAAGGAATGGAAATTCCCCACAACTATAAAGCAGTTGCATAGATTTCTCTGGTTAACAGGGTATTATCACAAGTTTGTTAAGAATTACGGGAGAATAGCAACACCTCTAACAACATTATTGAAGAAAGATGCATTTTCATGGACTCCTGAAGCAACTAAGGCCTTTGAACATCTTAAAGAGGCAATGTGCCTAGCATTAGTATTAGTTACATCAGACTTCATAACAACCTTTATTCTGGAATGTGATATCTCAGGAAATGGAATTGGTGTTGTTTTAATGCAAGAAGGAAGACCCATTGCTTTTGAAATTCGTTCAATCAAAGGAAAGTATTAACAAAAGACTATTTATGAGAAGGAAATGTTGGCAATAATACATGCACTAAAGAAATGGAGAACTTACCTAATGGGAAGACACTTCAAGGTAAAAACTGATCATTGTAGTCTTAAACACTTTTTGGAACAAAGACTATCTTCATAAGAGCAGCAAAAATGGGTCACAAAGATGTTGGGTTATGACTTTGAAATCGTCTACAAAAAAGGTGTTAAGTCCCTATATTAATAGTGTAGTCCCTTATTATGTTAGTGTATCCCCCCTTATTGTTATTTTTGTACCCCTGTAACCACCATATTTTTATTATTGTGCCCTTACAGTATTATTGTTAAGTCAGCTAGGGTTACATTGTGGCCCCACTAGGATTACATTGTGGCCCCATGGACTCCTATATATAGAAAGGAGGTTTTGTAATTTGTATCATCCAAGAATTGTTCATTCATGTAATGTATTGGAGGTTTCCCCCTTGAAGTGGCTTATTTCGAAGGCTTTGATATCTCTTTTCTTCTATATTTGGAGCTGGTTTCACAACATTTGGTATCGGAGCTTTGGATTCTAGGGTTTCACTGCTCCAAACAGGTCATCGTGGAATTTTAGTTATAACGATTTTTCTACAAAGGTTTAGAAGCTGAAATATTTAGAGTGTGAAGCTGAAATTCTGAGGTATAGCTTCTCAAAATTTCAGAGCTTGGTTCGCAATATTTTAGGAGATATGATTTGTGGAAGTTAGGGCTTTTTGCAGGCTCCTGAATTTTACCTAAACAGGTCATCACATATTTTTCACTATAATATTTTTTCTACGAAGATTCAAAAGCTGAAATTTTTAAAGAGTGAAGCCAAAATCCTAAGGAACATTGTCACAAAATTTCAGATCTTGTTTCGCAATATTTTTAGAGATATGATCTGTATAAGTTAGGTCTTTTTCAGGCTCCCGAATTTCATCTCAAAGAGGTGATTGTGGGAAAATCTTCATAACTCTCTCTATGAGCATCGGATTGGAATTCTGTAAAAATTATCTTGAAGCAAACAGACTATAGTTTCTTGTCTATAAATTTCAAAGCCAAAGAAGCAAAAAGTGACACGTGGAAAGTCGTACAATTTCACTCTATTGAACCAATCCATAATTAGGTCATTGTGGGAGATTGGACATAATGTTGCCTTGAAGAATCTAAATTAGGTCACACATGTGGCATTCGAAAGAGGATTCATAGGGATACCTTAGGGCCAATTTTCAGATATTGAAGATCCAAAATCACATATATAATTCAGTTTCAATATCGAGCTCCTCAAAAGCAAGAAAAAGGTGTGTATTTGGTTTTTAAAATTGCATAGCGTTTGTTTGAAAAAGCAGTTTGAAGTGATTCCAAGGGCATATTTTAGAATTTTTATTAGTATTGGGTTCTTTAATGCCTCCAAAAAATAATTTCATACCCTTTAAGCCCTCAAAAAGCTATACTATGATGCATGAAGAGGAAGAATTGCAGTATGAGATATCAAAATTACGGTACCAAGTGCAAAAAATTTTGATCTTAGGAAGAGAAATTGAAGATGAAATAGATGGTTTAAAAGTAGAAATGGAGGCTAAGTTGGATGGTTTGAAGGATCAAATAATAGCTAATATGGATGATAAATTAGTGGAATATCACATTGAGCATCAACAAAAAGTTCTCCAACTCTCAAAGGATAACCTAACTTTGGTGCAGAATCTAATGAAACAACAGGAAGATCAACATCACATCAAAAGAAGTTCTGAACCAGTCATAGAAACAAGAAATCGACAAGTACAATCAATTTCATAGTATCTCAGCAAGTGGAAGAACTTTCCTATAGAAGATTCCACATGGGAGGATGAGAATTTTATACAGAAGCATCAAGAAATAATCAAGCGTTGAGGACAACACTTGTTTGAAGGAGAGGGGCATGTTAAGTCCCTATATTAATAGTGTAGTCCCTTATTATGTTAGTGTATCTCCCCTTTTTGTTATTGTTGTACCCCTGTAACCCCCATATTTTTATTATTGTGCCCTTACATTATTATTGTTAGGTCATCTAGGGTTACATTGTGGCCCCACTAGGATTAAATTGTGGCCCCATGGACTCCTATATATAGAAAGGAGGTTTTTTCATTTGTATCATCCAAGAATTGTTCATTCATGTAATGTATTGGAGGTTGCCCCCTCAAAGTGGCTTATTTATAAGGCGTTGATATCTCTTTTCTTCTATATTTGGAGCTGGTTTCACAACAAAAGGGAAGCTAAATGTTGTTGCAGATGCACTCTCAAGAAAGGATGAAGATGTGGAAGCATTGCTTTGTGCCATTTCAATTATCCAACCAAATTGGATAACCGAATCAAGGGATGAATGGAAGAAGGATGAAGAAGTGTGGACTCTGATTCAAAAGTTGTAGCAAGATCCTAGTACATCTAATACATTTAGTTGGAAATTGATTCCTTATGGTACAAAGATCACTTATATATTTGCAAGAATTCCCAACTAAAAAAAAATATTCTTTTGGAATTGCACACTTCTCCTTTAGGAGGACGCTCAGGATTTTTAAAAACTTACCACAAGGTGAAGAAAGAATTTTTTTGGGATGACCTTAAATATGATATTCAAAATTTTTTGGCAGAATGTTTGGTTTGCCAGCAAAATAAAGTGGAGACAATTAAGACCCCAGGTCTTCTACAACCTTTATCCATTCCAAGTCAACATTGGGAGGATATTTCAATAGATTTTATCACAGGTCTACCTAAGTTCGAAGGAAGGAGTGTCATCATGGTGGTAGTTGATATACTTACCAAGTATGCACACTTTTGTGCATTATCTCATCCATTTAAAGCAAGTACATTTGCTACTGCATTTATGGAAACAATTCAAAATCTACATGGAAACTCGAAGATTATTGTAAGTGACAGAGATCCCATTTTTACAGGAAATTTTTGGATGGAATTATTTTCTTGTTTGGGTACTCAACTAGCACATAGCTCATCTTATCATCCTCAATCTAATGGTCAAACATAGATAGTGAATAAATGTTTGGAAGGATATCTTCATTTTTTTTTATCTGATAAGCAAGAATAATGGGTCAAGTGGTTACCTCTGGATGAATGGTGGTATAACACTTCCTTCCATACTGCAACAAAAATGACCCAATTTATGGCACTTTATGGATATCATCCACCATCCATCACATCTTCTTTAATGGAAAATGTTAGGGTTCAAGCAGTGGAGGATCACATCGAGCATCAACAAGAAGTTATCCAACTCTTAAAGGATAACCTAAATTTGGCACAAAATCGAATGAAACAACATGTAGATCAACATCGCAGAGAGAGAAGTTTTGATGAGGGAGACTGGGTATTTTTACGGCGAAAACCATACAAACAAATGTCTGTCAAGCAAGCTAAGAAGGATAATAAATTATCACCAAAATACTATGGTCCTTACAAGTTTTTACAAAAGATTGGTACTATGGCATACAAATTGGAGCTTCCTGCTTCTTTGCCAGTGCATCCAGTTTTCCATGTTCCATGCTTAAAAAAGTTTATAGGGGACAAAATTCTAGTTCAAACAATATTGAAAAACTTGATGAGGAAGGAAAAACCATATTGGAACCTGATGCAGTCACGGAAACAAGAACTCGACAACTACGAAATCGATCAATTTCAGAGTATCTCATCAAATGGAAGAACTTACCCACTGAAGATTCTACATGGGAGGATGATAATTTTATACAAAATCACCCGGAGCTACTCAAGCGTTGAGGAAAACAACTTTTTGAAGGAGAGGAGCATGTTAGGTCCTTATATTACTAGTATAGTCCCTTATTGTTGTTAGTGTAACCCCCTTATTGTTATTGTTGTACCCTTGTAACCCCCATATTGTTATTATTGTGCCCTTAAATTATTATTGTTAGGTCGGCTAGGATTACATTGTGGCCCCTTGGACTCCTATATATAGAAAGGAGGTTTTTTCATTTGTATCATCCAAGAATTTCTCATTCATGTAATATATTGTAGGTTTCCCCCTCGAAGTGGCTTATTTCTAAGGCGTTGTTATCTCTTTTCTTCTATTTTTGGAGTTGGTTTTGCAAAAATATGACTAATGTGGATATTTTTTTTGGATACCCTTGGATGGAATGCATGGGTACTATCAATATTAATGTACAGAATAAATTCCTGAAGTTGTGGTATACAAGGAAGAAAATTGCACTATAAGATATTTCCGTCAATAAACAGGTAGTGTCCAAGGATGCCAAAGCAACAAACTTTACAGGTACAGAGACATCAAATTAGAAATCAATGGTGCAAGTAATAATAGAAGACAAGAAAGAAGAGCATGTACCACAAAAGGAACTTGATACCACTCAGGTTCCATCAGGTGGAAAATTGAAGAGAGATATTCCATAAGTTAAAACTTCAACATATCACCACCAGCACCACTTGACAAGACAACAAATAGAAAGGTGGAAAAGAATTATAAACAAGGAAAAAAACCCCTAGATGACACACAAATAGGTGAGGATATACGCACAAAACACATCAACATAGAGGAACCACTAGAAAAAAATTACATCTCAAGAGAGAAATGTACTTACTAGATCGAGTGTTCACCTTTCTCTTGGATGGCTAGATGCACGTGCATGGTACCAGTGGACTACTCTTTTGAGTAGATATTATTATTTTTGTTGTTCTCATGTTTCAGGGATGAAACATGCTTAAGGGGGGTGGAATATAGTATACCTAAGGGGGGATAATATGGGGTACAAATGGAGGTACCCAATAGAATAATATGATGTAATGATTAAGGATGATAAATAAATGGGCCATAGTTAATAAATAAAGTGGTTAATCCACATTATGCATGGGAACAATAGTAGTTAGGAAATAGTGTGATAAGCCCATGGTATTGTATGTATGGTATTGAGATACCCATGGTATTGTATGTATGAAGCCTATATAGAGGCTAGAGACTCCCCATTAAGAAATGTCAAGTATTGATATTTTATTGACAAACGATGGCTTGTGGAGTAATCTCCTTCCTTAAGGAGTAGTTGTATGGTGTTACCCTACCTCAGGGGTTTTCTGAAGATATTAACAAAGAGAAGTATTTTTATTTTATCTAATTTGTGTTTTGGGCATATTGGAAGTGTTTTTAATATATTTTCAGTTTAATACAATATCTTGTTCTAGATCCATGTGAATAAATGTTGTCTTCACATCCATCGGTTCTACCTCAAAATCAAAAGAAACAAAAATAGATAAAATTAATCTAATAGAATATACCTGGAAACATGAGAAAAAATATCGCCGAAATCAAAACCCGACACCTAGGAGTAACATTTTGCTACCAACTGAGATTTTTATTTCTCGACCTTGCCTTATACATTCATCTTCCTCTTAAATACCCATATGTTTCCAATGGGTTTACTTCCAACCGACAAATCCAACAAATCCCAAGCCTCATTTTTGTCCAAATATGCCATTTCATCAACCATGGCCTCTTTCCATAGTTTTCCATCCTCTGAATCCACTGCCTCCTTGACAGTTTTGGGATCATCATCAGTAATAGATAAAGCAAAATTTGAACAGAAAGCAGATGGACTATACCTCTCTGGCTTCTCTCACGAACTGATCTTCTCAAAATTGGAGTCTATGGAATATACATCTTCTGGGGTGCCTTTACTGCTGAGGGGTTTTTCTCGAGCCTATGTTAGACCCTGTTTAGTGGGATATCTGTGAGATCAATTCTTGTAGTGAAAGAATATAGCGAATGGTGGAAAGTTAGAGATCAGGAAATTAAATGGAAAAAGTTTTGAGTTTTGGAAGATCAAGATGGAGGATTTATTGGTGGATAAATATAAAAAAACAATGGTGAGGACATAAAACAAATATACACATATATTGTCCCCTGGATCCAAAAATTGGGACTACCAGATTGGTTTTTCATTATATTCATTTTAATGTTACAATACATATATATACATGTCGAAGCATTTATAAACCCCAATCCACTAACCCTAGATTAGAATATAATTGTATTTCCCTTGATCAAATCTACAAAATACCATGGGAAAAAACCATCATGCCCAAACCCATGTGCAAAACCCATGAAAAAAACCATGGGTAGTTCCACCCACCATCTTTGGGTCTGCCCAACTATGATTGGGTCCACATATATATATATATATATTGGGCGTTGACCTGGACCCCATGCAGGAGGGGGATGCCTCCCTCCCTGTGACTCCCTCACTGTGCTCGACACAACATAAAATGCCTTGGACTAGTCATGGAGAGAATATAACACACACGCAATAGGGAAGTGGGGTCCATTTTCTTAATTAAGCGTTTTATTGCGAAATCAGGGAAATTAAGTGTGACAGTCATGGAAAGGGCCATGTGGATCTTGAGTCGGAAATCTCAGAACATGTTTCGACATGTCTCCGATATAACAAATTTCCAAGGTTTTTAGGTCCTAATTAATCTTGGAATTTATGAAA
The DNA here is from genome assembly GCA_034641835.2 of Pinus albicaulis. Taxonomy (NCBI): domain Eukaryota; kingdom Viridiplantae; phylum Streptophyta; class Pinopsida; order Pinales; family Pinaceae; genus Pinus; species Pinus albicaulis. The sequence continues at coordinate 58,815,352 of CM076570.1, forward strand.
AAAATATACATGAGTGTAGTACAAAGGTTCGACTCAACTCGAAAAATGTAAGATTCAGAACAAGCAGAGGTAAAAACTCGGACAAGAGCACTTTTACAACTTGGTGCAATATTTTTAGCAATTTTCATTTTCTTGTAAACCCACAACAAATCATAACAAGAAGAGGCCAATAATTTCATTTTAGCTAAATCAATGAGAAGTGGAATATGATTATTTAATCATCTCGCAAAATTGCAAAGAAAGGAAATATTGAGAGAAGCGCCAATACAGAGTACACCAATTTTGATGAGAAATCATATACTTCCCTAAACATGTTTATAACTTAGAAAACATTGTTTTCTTTCTTTATTATTCTACTTGTATTATTAAAAGAGGAAACAAACAAAACAACAAACTAACTAAACTAATTATAATCATATCCTAACTGGATGAAAGGAAACATGACTAGGTATAGTCATACCTCCAATGTAGCCATTCATGCATTTTATTTCCTACATGTATGTACATGCCAAATATCAGTAAAAAAAAAAAAAAACTTATTATAATTAAATCAACAAAAATAAAATTGAATGTAATATGTACACTCATTGCTAAATATTTACAAAAAAATAACTTATTTACAATTATTCTCTCTTGTAAAGTTCCCTCCAACCAAATCTCTATGGGTTCATAAAAGTATAGATGGATAGATGATAAAAATTGTAAGAGGTTAAATAAAAGAGAGGATAACATATCATATTTTGAAAATGCATCTTTAGATACAATAGCCTGCATAAAATTATCAGTTTTATGTACTGTTGTAGCTGCTACAACGAACCTCCAAAAATTTTTCCATGCTTAGATTTTGGAGCCTCCCTTCTATCCGCAGGATCTTGTCTTTTGGTGTCGTCAAGTATCCATGATATGTCAAACACTTATCATTTCTTTCAGAGCTTGTGATTCCTTTTTTTGATCCTGATCTTAACCTTCCTAGTCATAAGTCATCATCTGCCTTAACCTTACAACTTTGCTAGTATTCCCTTTATAGATTGCGCAATATTGGAGGCTAGGCATGCGTTAAGGAGCTGAATTGTGTAGTTATGAAAGGAAAGATAGCCTTGATCTTAGAAACTATGCAATCCTCAAGGGCAGGATTGACTTGAGCTTAGAAATTTCATAGAAGCCTTCCATGCCCTTAGAATTGCGCATTGCACTAAGCCAAGGAGTTTCCTTGTTCCTTATGATTGGGAATTGCACAATATTTCTTGGTAGTGTGACAAGCCAATATATCAAAAAATAAAAAATAAAAAATCATAAAAATAATCCTAGAAAATAGGGATTAGATTAAGAAGTTTCCTAAATACTGACACAAGTTGTTATTTTGACCGTTCTGCTAAGTGTCATTTTTCCTTAATTTTAGGCATCCATGTCATAAACCCTAGCCAACCTATTTATATATAATAGACACCCCTAGATCTCATTTAAACATTCAATCTTAGAGCTATAGCATTTCCTGAGGAGATAAAGGAGCTTTCGGTGGAGTTTGTGACGTTTTTCGGGTAAGTTTGGATTTTGTCATCTTTTGTCAATTTTTGTCATTTCGCTTTTTTGAGTGCATTTTTTCTTGTTTATTTTCATATTTTCTACCTTTTTATCTTATAATATCTTGTATAAGTTTTTTTTGGTCTGTTGTTTGATTTTTACAAGTGTCGCATTAGCTTTCTTGTGTTCTGCTCATCGATGATCGTCGTTTTGGCGACTTCTTGCGCATGTTTGTTTTCCTTTTGTATGTTAATATTCTACACTTGATTTGCAATTATTTATATTTAATTAGTAATATCTACACTATCACTTGCACTTTCACTCAATATCTGTCACTTTTCACCCTCTTTTCGGGCATATCTTCCCATCACTTGAGCAAAAGTTGCCATGCCCAACTAGGAATTGTGCAAGCCAAATGATCAATCTTCATGCTTGGCTTTTGATACTATGCAATGTGAAGTATATGGATAACCCAACTGTGCATTTTTTAGTTATAGGACTCAAGCCTGACCGCTTGGCCACTGGGATTTCACAATGCGTAGTCTCTTCCTTAGTATGCCCAGGCTGAGACTGCAAATTGCATAGTCTCAAGCCTCAAGCCTCCCCCTTGACTGCTGAGACTGTGCAATGCATAGTTCATGAAGGAAGTCTCTTCTCTTAGCCCATGATTTTTATATTTTCCCCTAAGTATGATGGGTTTTTCCCAAATCTTTCTTTGAGAGTCAATTTGTTGAAGCTAATTTATGTTTTCCATGAGTGCATTTCTCTCTTGAAGGTACTATAGTTGTTGAGGACTTCTCTTGTTTAGTTATTGTCATCATGGCTTCCAAGAGAGTTTTCCCCAAGGACACCATAGAAAGAAACACCAAATAGTTAGTTGAGAGTACTCCAATGAACTTACCAGTTTACTTAGACACTCAACTTTTTATAGAAAAATAATCAGACATCACATGGCATAAGGTGAATGAAGTGTTCTCAACAAAGAGATTCAAAGAAAATATTGAATATTGGAAGGTATATGTCAATGTCCAAAGATCAGGGAAACATAAGGTTGCATGCAGGTACCCGATTTTCCCATGTGCATACATCATCATATGGATGTTGTCACATACAGATAACAAGAATATGATACTCACCAGTGCCAGTGGACGTAGGCTTTCCTTGTTTATGGTACATTATTACCACTTTATGTATCACCTAATGATACCAGAGTCATACATGGATTCACACTTTTACGATGCATCTATCTAAATACAAAGGATGTTGTTAAAGGCTGGGTGAAAGAGCCTTCAAAATTCCACCAGATACCCAAAAATACTTACAAGACCAAATATCTCAGAAGGCATATCAATACTTGATCATTTTATGATGCCTCATATATGAAAAACACAATACTAAGACCTTCCCAGAAGGTTGGCCATTCTTGCTAAATTAAGTTGTGAACTGTAACATTCCCAAATGGGATAAACAGGAATATATCTCATAATAATGGAAATAATAGCAAGTATTAACACATTATACGTGAGCCAAATGATAGATTCATGGTATTATGTATAACAACAATAAATAATTACAAGATATTGGGGATCAAGCCCCTCAAGATAGGCAAAAGAAGCCTCCAATGCCAAAATGCACCCAAAACATGTAATACACTACTACAGAAAGTACTAAAACAAACACAACACAATTTTAATGACTAATACTGCAGTTGGGGCATATAAATAAATGGATATGAAAATATCATGCTCATACAAGGCCAAAAATGAAGATCTATGCTCCCATACACTTTTCCTAGAAAACCCAGGAAGGGTTTCCGGAAATACACGCAGTATGAAGTATGGATCTAAAGCCCTAGGGCTGAAGATGCACTGCAACTAAAGCACATATAAGAAGGTGGCTGAATCTGATGTATATCTGAAATAACTCCTCCAAAATATCCCTCTCAATGAAGGGTTGATCCCTTCAATGGAAAGAAAACACTCCAAATGGAGCAATGAACTTACCCCTACAACAACTCATCAAAATAATGCAAATCTAGACTCGAAATACATTTTAGGGGATAAAATCAACTCAGCCTGATGCCACATATGTCAAATAGGCCCAAGGGGCTCCTTTACTAGCCTCCCAATTGAAGGAAACCTTCCTCCACTGCAAAACTAGCTCTGAAAACACCCAACAAGATCTTCCACTACTGCACCCTGCAACTTAGCACATTCCTCAATAGAAACTATGCTGTACCACAAGACTAAAGCTTGGTCTAAAACCTGAATGTGGAAATGTAGTGAAAAATCCTCCAAGAGCTTATTAATGGAAGAGGTGGGATTCCTGATCAGGAACACCCGGTTCTAAGAAACACTCAATCTCAGCTAAACAGCTATATAAATATGTATATCTAATCATACCATATAATCTAAAACATAACATATCATAACATGCATAATATGTGTTATAGGTATATTTGGGCATCATTCCCAATGACCTGGTTAACTGGGCATCATCTCTAGGACCAATGTATAGGGTCTATCATCCCCTAACATTTCAATTCCTATATGCCCTAATACAAAGAACAAGATAGATCAATCAAGGAATTTCATCTGCAAAGGTTTCCAAGGTTTGAAGTTTACAATATATCATATCAGAGCTCACCAACACTTCCTCTAAAGGGACTAAGTGCGTTTCATATGCAGGTAGCCCCATGCAAAGCTGCTCTGCAAAGCACTTCCCGACATCTATAGGTGTGTTGGTCACATTGGGAGAAAAATTCTCATTGTTTCGGAATCTTCACTTGGCCAGTGCCTTCTAGAAGAGTTCACATGTTTCAAAATTCAAATCCATGAGTCCATTTGACATATACAAGATTTGGATCACGTATTTCCTATTATTGGAAATTCATTGAATGTAAAAATACCTCGGCCTCTCTATAAATTGAGCACAGATCTTAGTGTTTGAGAAGGAAGAATTTGTGTAGAGAAATGATGGTGGATTTTTCATTGAGGAGATTTATTTGAGTGACAGTTTGCTGGAGATATCTGCATTATGATGAGTGTTACTATGAATCCTTTGTCGAAGTGTACGAAAAAGGACCACTTTAGCTACGCATAACTAATAGCCCTAACAAAAAAAGTGGCTGCCAATATCTTCAGATCTGCGGTTAGTTGAACATAAAAGAGCTGCAAAAACCAGATCTATGCATGGAAAGACATTAAGCAGAAAAAATAAGGGTTTGCTCCATATACCAATAGACAAGACAAGAACAATTTTTGAAATAATTTTTATATTAATGGGGCACCTGGGAGGAAAACAAGAAGGTGTATCCAATTCTCCTCAGTGGGATGGGTTCTTGGAAGTCCTCAGCACTTCAGATCTAAGATTTCTCTCTCTTGTTGGTGTAGAAGACCCACACAAAGAATGGAGCTCAAAGGGAGCTCACAGCAAATGGCAGAAAATGGTGACAAAGTGTATAGATCCAGAGTGATCTAATAGGCAACAAAAGGTGAAGAATGGTAGGAAAAACCCTCCTATTTATAACAAAATATTGGGTCATTCTAGATCTTGGTGCATGGGTTAACCAGATCTAGATCCACTTTTTATGGAATATTTTATTATATTTGTTGGAGGGAAAAGGTATTCGACTTGGGTCAAATCCCTTAATTTGTCAAAAATAAATAAATAAATGATTTATTTATCTTTTTAAGGCAGCGGTTAGAAGATAATCAAATAAATAATGATTTATTTAATTATTTAAGGAAGTGGTTGAAAGATAATTAAATAAATAATGATTTATTTAATTATTTGTGGGTGATTTGGTCATATTTAACAAGGAATATCATCTAAATAAGATTTTAAATAATTATTCCTAGAAAATAATAAGATAAATGAAGGTTTATCTAATTAATTTCTTTGTTTTTGGGTTAAACATGACTGGGAATAATAATTAAATTATGGTTTAATTAATTATTCCATGAGGAAAATCAAACAAATATAAGTTTGTTTAATATTTCCTTTTGGGGTTTCCTGTTTAGACCATAAACAACCTAATAAATGTGGTTTATTAAGTTATTTAACATAGTGAAAGCAATTTTACTTAGGGTAAAATTGGTCTTACATGGTGTACTTGGGTCCATCTAATGATAATAGGTTAGATGACCAAAAAATGGTGTAACAAGGAGGTTGGGATGCTGCTGGAGATGGTGACACTAAATCAGTCATTTGGTTGTAACCTCTCCTTCTATCATTAATAAAGAATACAACTTACTTTTCCCTATATGCATCTATATTGGATTTGATTTTCCATATTGCAAGATCTTAGTTGATGTATATGATTTATGCTTTACTGATTTAGAAAACTAACTTGAATAGACATCTGTATTATTGCTATCTTCTGCTATTTAGTGTTCATTCTTGCAGAAATATTTTGCACAGCCGATTGGAATTTGATGCTACAACGGAAGCGACAAAAGGAATCATTTGGAAGTGCTTGGACTCCAAGCAAGCATCTAATCCATTATGTGTGTCTGTTCCTAGTTACGAAAAATAGTTGTATAGTATTTAACCTATTGTTCTAGATTAGCACATGTCTAGGGAAGCATGTTTTATCCGTAATTCACAATTCTGTCCAACAATATGGTTGCCATCCTCTTCCTTATATAAGAAATGAGCTTCCAAACCCTAAGCCCCATCTATTAATGACACTACTTCCATGCAATGTGTCTCCATCTAAAACTGTGTTGTCTCTCCATAAATATCCACTCCTCCATGACTGCACTATTGATTTGGTCAAAGTTGACCCAATCCACATGCTCTAGCCCTTATTCACACCTTAAGGTGCTTTATTAAGCTGAAAAGATGATCCAATTTCACATGAGAAGTGGTTTTATTCCTAATAAAGAGATTTACGGGTCTCCCTACCCACTTATTCATCAAACAAGAAACCAAAATTAGATTTTAAAATTCCAATTATCTGCATCCTAATTTAGGAATATTACAATCCTCCCCTCCCAAATGTTGCTTGTTCTCAAGAAACTGCAAGGATAGATCTGAAAAATGTAGGGAACCTTCATCCCCATCTGAAGCTCCATCATCCAAGCTATCATCCATATGAAATGAATCACCCTCCATAATGGTAATTCATAGAAAAACTCCTACCATGTGAGAGGCTCTTCCCAAAGACATAAGTCAATCATATGGCTTCCTTCATACGGAAACAAGTGATGTAATGTAGCAGCCATATAATGTCCCATGCTCCCCTTGAAGCATGAAGAAATGTGGGAAGTTTCATTCCCAATGGACACATCCAACCAATGTGTCATCCCTCCAATCATGTCCCAAATAATAATAAGAACATCATCAACATATGGGATCAAAACCAGTGATACATAAATAATCAAATGCAATAATGGAGGTGGATCATAGTCCCACATGTGGAACCAATGTAGTATATCTCTTGATTGCATCAGATAGTGATACGGTAAGTGGTTTCCCGGCCACTTGCTTGTTGCCCAAGTCTTCTCACAATGTCTTAAAAGGTGAGAAATTTTTGGTGCTTTTGGAGTGCACCCATAGTGATAAAACATCTCCCTATATCCTCCAAGGGAATGGCCATGTTCAGAAATGTTTATGGCCCAAATTTGGCCATGAATTTTATATGGAAGAATGCTCCTCCTTGGAGCAATGGCCTGCATATACATGGTAAAGCAATGCAAATAATCATTAAATGAAACATCATGTACATAAGCATTTTCCTTACCAAAATTTCTGCTCATACAAATGGAGTGGTCCATAGGTAGATCCCCTCTCATTCCAAAAGAGGAAAGAGGTGGCTGTAATAACTCCTTCATTGGGTTATGTGTCTCTCCCATCTCCCCATGGTCCATGCATATTTTCAAATGCTAATATAGTTCCTCTTCAAAGCCTTCCAAAGTGTAGCTTTCCATTATAATGTTGTAGGCTCTCATGGAATAAGTATGGCTGAAAAGAAAATCTTCATGTGCTCTTTGTAAAAAATTCTCCTTGAGCTTGGAGGCTCTAGATAAGAAGATCATTCCATGATAATAGATGACTTCATCTTGGACTGAATAGCCCTATTCATGTAGCTGGTCATCAAGTATCATGCATGTGAAAAGATCCTTGGAATAATCCACCAATAGTTGGGATTTCCAATATGGATCTATCCTCCATAGTGACAACGTTGATGATCTATCAAAAAGAACATATGTCATATGGCTACCTTCTCTTTGAAATCTTCCATGCCAAAGGTATATGTTGGAAGGCTTCTATCTTTTCCATGCTTCTCCTCCCACAACGCAGAATATGAAATGAGAGTGGGTAATGATGATGTTGGGAGAATGTCTCCCTCCTCCTTGAGTCTACCCAAGACTCACAGTGATGTATCATGGCCTCCTAGTGCTCCCATTCCTCCCGGATCTATGAATGGTGCGTCATGATGTGAAACATGTCTCACCAAATCTGGATTGGGTGGCCTCCCAGGTGGAATGCCTCCATGCAAAGAGACATCAATATCAAGAGTAGACTGCATATATGAGTGGATTGATTTGTCCTTTCTCTTAGTGCGCAAATTATTCTGCCTCTTTTGTGCATCAACCTTCTAAAATAGATAGGGGTGTGTGCTCCTAATCATATTATGCTGGCCATCCTCCCTACCTTCTCATTTCATCTGCACGGTCTCACAATCTATCAATAATGGCACATGTTGTTCATGGATTGTTCCTTGATCTCCACATATGAGATCCATAAGAAATTCTTGCAATGATACAAGAACTCCTCTCATTGGAGAAATTGCTCCGTCTACCTCTCCATGAGGTACTAGATCTGCTCCTGATGTGACAACGCTGTTACCTCCAGCCTGATCTTCCCCTTCATCATGAATGGAGGTTACCTCATCATCATTAAGAGGCTCTTTGATTTGATCCTCTTTTGAAAAAGATATTTCCATGTCTTCCTTTTGAGAAGAGATCTCTTCCCGAATTGGGGATCTTTCCTCTAGCAAGGTATTCTGAAAATTTTTAACCCCCTCAATAGTATTCTGAAATGGATTTTGGATTATAGATCCTTCCAACTCATGCAAAGACCTCCTAGTGAAATTTGCATAAGTAGATACATTTACATGATTCAAGGAAGAAGTTTCACAAACCACCCAACATAAGCCTTACCTTCAAGATGTAGCACTACTACTCTAATGGCTTCATCTTCTGAAACTTGGTGTTACTGCAAATAGGTGTTTAGATTCTTCACCCAAGCCCTAGCTATGCATCTAGGTGACCCATAAAAGGTAGATAGAAAAAACATACCCAAATCATGTTGCTTGCACCTTTTGCTTCTATCATGGTTGCTAGGTATTCTATTTTCCTTTATCTTGTAGAAATCTTGGAAGTTTAGATGTTCTTTTAACCTTTGTGATTGAGATTCATATTCTTGAAGATAGTCACCAAGAGTCTCCTCCTTTGGCACATCTCCTTCCTCCATCTATCTTGCTGTGAACATAGGCATGGTAGAGCGTTGTAGATCTTATTGTGTGGCTGAATGCTCACACCCATAATGTGAAAATCTAGAGCTTTCTCTATGCACAAGCTCTTTTGAAGAATTTCTACATCTCTTCATTCTCATTTCTATGATGTATTTGTTAATTCCCTGAATAGTTTGGAAAAGAAGTCTTGAGAACTCCTTCCTTTTCATTCCTCCTGATAAAGGGGTTTTACCCTTGTCTTCTTTGTCATTTGTATAATCAAAATTTCAGTATCTTCTTCTTTGATACCTCTTCTATCTATTAGTAAGAGGTTCTCCTTCTTAAAATGACATATTGGATTTTCAAGATGCACAGGATATGCTAAGATTATGCTCTGATACCACTGTAGCATTCCCAAATGGGAAAAGTAAGAATATAGGTCATAATAATGGAAATAGAAGCAATTATTAACACATTACATGTGATCCAAATTATATATCCATGGTATTATTTATAACAACAATAAATAAGTACAAGTTCTTGGGGATCAATCCCCTCAAGATAGGCAAAAGAAGCCTCCAATGCCAAAGTGCACCTGATCAAGAGATCAAGTTCTTAATGGAAAAATGCTCAAAAAATTAGTTGCTCAGAATTGGTCTAAACTAGAACGACTGGAAAGAGCTCGGAAAAAAGATCCCGTAGCCGCGAACGGAACTCAAATCCGTTACCGTATGGAAGAGATATTGCATTTTGAAATCGCCCAATAACCTTCAATTTTGAAAGGAAATTTTTTTAATACTATGTGTTGGAATAATTTTATTTTTTTATTAAGATTTAATAAATTAATTAAACTATATATTTTTTAATATTTTATATGGTTTAAATTAATCATATATTATATTAATTAATTATATGTTTTAATTAATTTTAAATTTTAATTAAACCTTATTAAAAATCTAAATGTTAAACCATATCATATATTAAAACCAAATTCAAAATATGAAAAAGGTTTAAAAAACCCACATGTCAAAGGTTTCATTTATATGTTACGTACATGGCAAATGTCATAATGTTTAATGTATGTTCAAAGTTTAAATGTAAAATGGAAACGTACATTTTAAAAGCCAAAGGTTAATGTATCACGTGGTAGTTTAAACCATATGGTATGTAAAGTCTGTTAACGGTCAACGAAAACGGCGGGAGTTATATGTGGCAACAGGTCACGTGGAGCGGGCTTATTCCATGCACGAGGTTTTATAACATGGTTCATACGTTAAATAATCCGCGTATAACTCAAGTTGTTCAACCAATTTCCGAAGGTCACGGTCACGTGGCCCTACTTCTTAGCACCATGACTTGGGGGAGATATGGCGGAGTGCCAAAAATTTAGCGCCGCCCCTATTCTAGCGGGATTAATTGAAGTTCTCCACATTTAGTGGAGTTTTTCAAGGGGTAACTGGACAAAACTTCAGTTAGCCATAACTTTGGCTAGGGAAGTCCATTTGGGACGAATTTTATTTATTTATTTTGGGGTATTGAAGCATTTTGGAGCTGTTGGAACAGGTTTCAGAGCCATCAGGGTGCTCTATCAGTGATTTTATCAGCGATTTTGGTTGTGGAGCCACTAGGGCTTGGTGAAAGATCAGCTGTGTTGGACTATACTCATCCATTGGAGGTGAATGAATAGTTGATTTATACTGATTTCAGTCCTCTGTTTCTGAATTTGTAGCTAATTTTTCCTTTTGAGGCTTTCTACATAGTGTAATTCTTAATTTGAGCATTAATGAAAGAGGGAAAAGCCTATTTGGAGGCTTTTGGACTCAGCAGAGGTAGCCCAAGAGAGGGGTGAACTGCTTAAACAAATGCTTACTATTATGCTGTGCATTTTTGCTGTTATATTTCAGATTTTACTTCATTATACAATAACTTTTCATAAGTTCACTTTTCCCAATAAGACTTATATAGTGAACACAACTCCTTAGCTTCACTTCAAACCATATTACTTCCATTGTAGAATACCTGAAATTTCTTATTCACACATAAAATTTTGGTTGATGAATACTTTGCACATAAGCAAATACTTTCATTGATCAAATCTATTTAGTGTTTATATTATATTTCTTTAGGCAGAGCTAGTAAGAGGGCCAGAAGCTTCTAGTTTCATCCTTTCTAGTAAAGGTGAAATAACCAGTAAAATCCCCTACTGTCAATCTCTGTATAAGAAATATTTTGTTCACACAATTTCAGATCATCACCCAAAACATGTAATACATTGCTACACAAAGTACTGAAACAAGCACAATGTAGTTTTAATGAATAATACTACAGTTGGAGCATATAAATAAATGGATCTGAAAAGATCATGCTCATACAAGGCCAAAAATGGATTTGATCTATGCTCCCATACACTTTTCCTAGACAACCCAGGAAGGGTTTTCGGAAATACACACAGTATGAAGGATGGATCTAAAGCCCTAGGGCTAAAGATGCACTAAAAATAAAGCACATAGAAGTAGGTGTCTGAATCTGATGTAGATCTAAAAGAACTCCTCCAAAATATACCTCTCAATGAAGGGTTGATCCCTTCAATGGAAAGCAAACACTCCAAATGGAGCAATGATCCTACCCCTACAAAAACTCATCAAAATAACACATATCTGAACTGGAATTGTGCTATAGGGGATAAAATCAACTTGGCTTGATACCATATATGTCAAATAGGCCCAAGGGGCTCCTTTACTGGCCTCCCAATGGAAGGAAACCTTCCTTCACTACAAAACTAGCTCAGGAAACACCCAACAAGATCTTCCATTGTTGCACCCTACAACTCAGCACATTCCTTAATAGAAACTGCGTTGTACCACAAGATTGAAGCTTGGTCTAAAACCTGAATGTGGAAATTTAATGCAAACTCCTCTAGAAGCTTCTCAATGGAAGAGGTGGTATTTCTGATCAGGAACACCCAGTGCTAAACAACACTCAACCTCAGCTAAACAGCTAAAGAAATATATATGTCTAAACATACCATATAATCTAAAACATAAAATATCATAACATGCATAATAAGGCTTCCATCCTCTTCCTTATATAATAAATGAGCTTCCAAACCCTAAGCCCCATCTATTAATGACACTACTTCCATGTAATGTGTCTCCATCTAAAACTGCATTGTCTCTCCATAAATTTCCACTCCTCCATGACAACGCTATTGATTTGGTCGAAGTTGACCCAATCCACATGATCTAGCCCTTGTTCACACCTTAGGGTGCTTTATTAAGCTGGAAATATGGTCCACTTTCACATGAGAAGTGGTTTTATTCCTAATAAAGAGATTTATGGGTCTCCCTACCCACTTATTCATCAGAAAAGAAAGAAAAAATAGATTTTAATATTCCAATTAGTTGCATGCTAATTTAGGAATATTACATGAACGAAGGGACACTGTTCAACTGGTCGGAACTATTGGCTCAATAATTGAAAATCCATGTGACCAATGCCAAGAACCCTCCCAAGGGTGAGCAAGCGAGATTATACATGTTTGCCTATTTTCTGGATGCAATATGCACTTAGAATTCATTATCTGGCATGAGTTGGACCTAGTCACCATGAGAAAATGTTGTGCATATCTATTGCAAGTTTCTCTCGGAGTTCAACTTCAAGGGAGTAATGGAAAATATGACTGATAAATTCCTCATTCCATTTTACAAGTTAACCTTTGAGGAATATCCACCTTTCATGTCCTATGAAGCATGCAAGCAGTGTATGAGATAGAATATTGGTTTTCTTCATTGGATGGCACATACCTCAGGGTGTTTGGTGGATTGAATCTTCTTCCAAGGTATGCCACTGAAAAGCTAGTAATGCAAGAAGTTGCATATCATCTCTCCATAGTGTTGTCAATAATATTTCAAAGGAATAATACAACACCTTGGCCCGCTCTTCCTTTTCAGATCAGATTGTACAATATCAATAATATTAATGTTTTTGATACTAAAGGTAAGGGGATAGAGAACTTCACATTCCGTTGCTTGGACTTCAATCTATATGATCCATGGAATGTATGTAAACAACACTTTGTGATAATTCATTTCTAGTGGTGATTAAGAATTATGTAGGAACACAATAAATTACAAAAATACACAAACATGGAGATGTAGCAGAAATAATACTTCATTTCAATTATATCTCATAACTAAAATATGCTTATAGACAAAATGGAAATAAACTAGCTAGGGTGTTGGTATCTTATCTCTGAGAAGAGATGTGGTAGCTACATGCCTCTGAAATGTGTTACAATGAGGCTCTAAGGCCTGTTTATTATTAAGAAACAATGGAAAACCCTAAACATCCAAAAACCTAACCCTAGGAGATGAAACGCCAGACTATGGGCCCCATTGGGTAAATTGGTACATCAATTTCTTAGGGTCGTAACTTTGGCATACTATCTCTGTTTGACGCACATGATACATCATTAGAAATATATATCCAAAGAAAAAAACTATTAATATTGAATATGAAGTATGTGCCTCATATTTTCTAGACCTCTCATGCCCAAAATACTTTGTTTAGGGCCTCAAAATGGCTCCAGAAGTTCATGACCCGAAAAAATGCTAAAAATAGTAAATTGTGCTACAATTAAAGAAACTGAAAAAACTGAAAGAAACAATGGTGGGGGTCCAAGTGGAATAGGTGGGTGGCGACCAATATCCACCTAGATAATTCCTCCCCCGTTAGGAAGAAATGGTACCCATTTCATTGAGTTCCTCCATGAGATGAGGAAACTTTTGTTGAAATTGGTCCCTGGTGAGCCACTTGCCATGGTGAAGGAGTTGGCTTGTTTTTACAACTCGATATAGATGGATCCTTTACTAGCAGGTTTTATTGATCTGTGTGTCCATAATCCAATCAGTTATGGGTTGTTCCACGCAGTCTAGTTTTAACTTTTTTGGTGTGAGTTGTTCTGCCATGTTAGATGTGTCTAGTAGAGGTGGAAAGTAGGGCTGAAGGCAATCCACATTGAACACTGGGTGTAGACCAAGGAATGGTGGAATACTAAGCTCAAATACATTGTCCCCTACAACCTTGGTGATGGTGTATGTACCATATTGGAGTGGACGAACTTATGGTGGGGTCTAGCGAGGCGCTCCTTCTGAAAATGTAGCCACACTTTTTCGCCCACCTAGAAGTTGTGTGGCACCCGATGCTGATCATACCTCTGCTTGTACTTAACATTGGCTCTATCTATTATGTCATGAACCTATTGACGGATGTGATGAATGCACTCAATGAAGTTGTTTGCCTTGGCACCTTCAGACTGGACATGAGCGGAATTGGCCTGAGTAGCTGCAAGTGGCATGGCTACGTCAATGGGACATAGTGGCTGGAATCGCAAGCCCACCTGAAAGGGGATGTGGTCGATTGAGCTATGGAGGGCCCAGTTATAGCTATGTTTTACATAGGGGAGGTTCTCATCCCATGTGCATGGATGGTTTGAGTTGTACATGCACATAATGTGTGTGAACATCATGTTGATGACCTCTGTCTGGCCATCATTTTGGGGATGGAAAGTTGTGGACTTAGTGAGCTTGGGTCCAGCATTGATTAGAGGCTAGACCAAAATGTAGTGAGGAACCTATTGTATCGATATAAGATGATAAAATTTGGGATCCAAAAGTGTACCCACACTCATTCAAAGAAGATTTTAGTAGTAGTTTCTGCTATGATATTATTCTTGCAGGCCGCCATAATGGCCATCTTTGATAATCTGTCGATGACCACGAAAACACAGTCATTGCCATGCTTAGTAGAAGGAAGGCCCGACATTTAATCCATGGATATTGATTCCCAAGGTCGACTAGGGGTAGGAAACGGAGTATAGAGGCCTTGCTTCTTGATGGTCGGTTTGGAAATGGCACAAGTAGTGTAGGATCTGATGTACTTCCCGACATCCTACCGAAGGTTTGACCAATAGAAATAATTTTGCATTACTGTCACTATTTTCTCGACCTTGAAATTCCTAGTGACCAGACTATAGTGCGTTTCCCAAATCATCTTAGCATGCTCGCTTAAAGGAACAAAAAGGTGTCCCAAGTGACATAGCAGTGCATCCTAGAGGTGAAATTTTGGAACTCAATTACCCTCTAGGAGCATCTTGTATGTGTGGTCGAATTATGGATCGCTCTTGTAGAGAAGCGATCAATCAGAAGTCTCATGCCCACAAGAGTTGAGCATACTGGTTAGCACCACGATTGGTTGTTGGCTGAGTCAGTCTGCAAAATTATTGGTGCTGCCCTTCTTTTACTTGATGTTCAAATGAAATTTTTGCAGATATGTGGACCACTTTTGATGGAGATAATTCTAAACCTTCTCTTGTTTCTATATGAACTACAAGGGTTTTTGGTATGTGTGGATGACCATTTCCTTCCCAAAAATTTAATTCTTCCATTGTCAACAAGATTTCACAATGGAATACTTTTGGACTGTGTCAGACAGTGTCTCACTATGATATGCCACTGGATGCCCCTGTTGAGTAATAACTTCCCTAATAGCATAGTCAGAGGCATCTGTGTTGTTCTCAAGTGGTTGTTGCAAGTCTGGTAATGTGAGCACTAGGGAAGAGAAGAGGTGACGTTTCACCTCTTCGAACGCCTTCTGTTGAGATTCAAACCAAAATATTTTTTCTTTCGCTCCTCCCTTGGTGAATTGACTCAAGGGTGAAGTGATATGAGAGAATCCCAGCATGAACTTGCGGTAGAAATTAGAAAGACCAAGAAAGCTACAAAGCTCTATTAGAGTGGTTGGGTCTAGCTAATCCCGAATGACTTGGATCTTTGCTAGATCCACATGCAACCCCCACTCATCAATAATGTATCCCAGATACTGAACCTAGGTCATGCCAAAAGCTCACTTCTCCAAATTGGCACACAACTTGTGTTGCCGCAGTGTTTGGAGGACCTATTGGATGTGGTGGAGGTGATATTCCCAATTTTGGTTGAAGATCAGGATGTCATCCAAGTATACTACTACAAATGAGTTTTGTGAATGGTCGAAATATGTCATCCATCAACCTCATGAATTTTGCAGGAGCATTCATCAACTCGAAAGGCATGACCAACCATTCAAACATGCTGTCCTTAACTTTGAAGGCAGACTTCCACACATCAGAGTGTTCGATTGGTACTTGGTGATACCTGGATTTGAATTCGATCTTGCTGAAATATTCCCCCCCCTTAAGTTGGTCCAGAAGGTCATCAATCTATGGTATCGGGTACCTGTTCTGGACAATGATTTTTTCAGTGCACAATATTCAATACAGAGTCTCCAAATATGATCCTTCTTTTGCACTACCACAATAGGGCTCCCACAGGGTGACGAACTCGGCTGGATGTGACATTTCTACAACAACTTCTGAATTTTCCTCTTGATTTCATTTTTCTCAAGAACAAAGCATTGATAGATGGTTCCACTAGGTAGTGATGCACTTGGGGTCAAATCTATGGGGTACTTGACCTAAAAGTGCAGAGGAACACCTGCGGGTGAGGTGAAGATGTCCCCGTAATCCTCCACGAACTTTTCCATTTGTTGTTTTCGTGAGTAGGATCCCTGTCTGGAGGTGTGGCCACATTCTTATTCTTTCCCTGATGGCGGATCATCAGGAAAAACAAATTTCCTAGTTTTGGAAATGAGATTATTACATTTTTTTGCAATAACCAAAGACATGGCGACAAGCGATGATACCCTTAGTATCCTGTACAACTTATTTCCCAAAGTAGCAATATAAGCGTGAGGCTGAGACTCATATACAACATGTCACTTCCATAAGTATGGTTGGCCTAATAATACATCAAAAATATCAAGAGTGGAAAAGTCACATAATACCTCATTCGTGAAGGGCTTGATGTTGTAGGGAAGGCAACATTGTTGGTTGATGTAAAGATCCCGTCCTTGGTGAAGCCACTCGATGGTGTACAACTGTGGGTGTGTTGTGGTTGGCAAGCCCAGCCGCTTCACGACCTCTTCTGAAAGGAGCTTCTTTTGGCTCCCACTGTCGACAATAAACTATAGTGGGGAACCCTTTACCCACATCTGGGAATGGAAGAGGCGCTCCTACTCCTCTGGTTCTTTCATATCCTCCTTCAGTGTCTTTGTGGTGTAAACGGTGGCGTTGGGCTCTACATTGATAATTTGATTCCCTTTGTCACTCCCTTTGCCAATTTATGATTCAGAGTTAGAGCATGCATCCGAGTCAAAAGCCTTCAGGTCAACCACTAGTGACTGCTTGGCCTAACACTCACTTGTGTTGTGAGTGGATATCTTATGGAACTCACACCACTTTCCCATGTCCTTCTTTGGCTTCGCGGTGTTGTTATTTTCTTGCAGCTTTGGTCAGTTATCCTAGGCTACCCCACCTTGGATTTTTCTTTTTTTTTCTGCAGTTTGGGGGCACCTTTCCCTTTCTTCTGATTCTCAGATCCAAAGTCTCGCTTCTTCTGTTTGAACTTCTGCTCAATATTGGCATCATACTGGTATCTTGCACCAAGCAAGGAGATGCCGAGCAACTCCATTTCCTCCTGAATGTATCTGTGTAGACATCTGCGGTACTTCAACACCAGATGTTTCTCCGAATCACTGATACCCAATTTTGTGAGTAGGGTATGGAACAAATTCGTCAGCTCATGCACATCTTGATCCCTTTGTTTCCACAACGTAGTACATTGTATTTACTTTTCCTCATAGCTCCCCATGGGATAATAATGTTCCTTGATGGTGTCTCAGAAATAATTCCATGTGGGTGTGACCGAAAACAGAGAGGGTTCCATCTCATCCTTTTGCTCACAATAGGTTTCCCACCAGTCCTTTACATGGGGGGTGGCTTTGAGGAGTTCAAAAGTAATCTTTTCCCGGTTGGAGAAGTCATGAACCAAGAAATACCCTTATAATAGATTCAACCATCTATCTACGATGTCTGCATCTATTTGGAAATCAAATATGGGAATTTAAAAGTTTACATGTACCTTAAAATGAGTTGTGCCTCCAGAGTGGCTGTTGGATGCATATGCGCCGCCGGTGGGCAGTCGAAAAAACTGGGAAAAGTTATCCATCATCGTGTTCCTTTGTTTCTCGAGGGCCTCGAGCAATATTTTCATAGGATCTCCTGTTCCCTCATATTTATTTTTTTCCCCCATGGGCGTCCGTCATAGTTTGCGAGGCTGATCTTGCAAAGGTTCAACCAGATCGAGCCCTAACTCCTTATACCTCGACCTCGTTGGGGGCATGAAAAGAAGGATCGACAAAGAGCATATGAATCTGGTACCACTGATCTAGAATTATGCAGAAACATAATAAAATACATAAATATACATAAAATCATATATTCAGCAAAAATAAGACTTCATTTCATTAATATATCATAACTGAAATATGATTACAGACAATGGAAATAAAATACCTGGGGCGTTGGTAGCTTATATTTGAGAAGAGATGTGGTAGCTACATGCCTCTGAACTATGTTACAATGAGGCTCTAAATCTTATTTATTATTAATAAACAATCGAAAACCCTAAACATCCAAAAACCTAACCCTAGTAGTTGAAACGCCAAATTATGGGCCTTGTCGGGGTAAATTGGTACATCAATTTCCTGAGGTCGTAACTTTGTCATATTATCTCTGTTTGATGCACATGATACATCGTTAGAAGGATCTATCCAAGGAATAAAAATGCTAATAGAAAATATTGAGTCTTTGATTCCTATTTTGTGGTCCTTTCATGCCCAAAAAACATCGTTTAGAGCCTCAAAATGGCTCTGAAACTTCAAGACCCGAAAATATGCCAAAAATAGTAAATTTTGCTACAATTAAGGAAACTAAAAAAATGAAAGAAACAATGGTGGGGATCCAAGTGTAATAGGTGGGTGGCCACCAATATCCACCGGATCAAGTGGCCAAGCGGGACATTCTACAAGCCTGAGGAGGAAGAGCCGAAGAATGTTATAATTCCTCCAAGTCATGTGAACCAGTTAGCTTCGCTTGAACATCACAAGTTTCTCTGCATAAATAAGCCAATCCAGAGGAAGAACCAACAGAAAGGTGCAACCCAACACATTAGAAAGGAAAGAGGAAGGTTTTGCATAGCCTAGTAGAATATCAAAGAAACAAGACGAAAGTGGACCTATCATCCTGAAAGTAGTCACAACAACAGAGAAGAGGAGGAAACAGAGGAATATGGAAGAAGAGAAGAAGAAGGAGGAACATGAGTAGAATAAATTAGAAGAAGAAAGAAAAAATCAAGAATAAGAATAAAGACAAAGATGAGAAGAAGAAGAAAGGAAAAACATGGAGGAAGAAGAAGTAACACAGAAACAAGCCAAGGAACAAGAGAAAAAAAAATAGATAGAAGAGGAAAGCAAGCAATTGTAGGAGAAATAAATTTCTCAAGAGATTGAAGACTTGATCATAATTCAAGACACAGAGATGTATTCAAAGCCACAAAACCAAGATTTTGACCTAATGGAAAGAACACATCCAGTCACCTTTCAATATCCCCCGCCTCTGACAACAGATAAATTTTTGAGTGAAGAAGAAGAGATTTTTCCCCTCGATGAGGGTCCAGTCATGGATACATACAATATGAATTAAAATGAACTTCAAAAGAAGATTGTACAAGTGCAAAAGAACCATTTTCCGTATGAACTCACATCTCCTGCATTCGTCAGAGAAAGGGTAAGTTTCACGGACACCAAAAGGAATCCAGTAACCATAACTACAGCCAACTTGGCCTTTGTCGGTGCTTCCAAGTCAAACACATAGTATCTCATGGACACGAATAAACAAATGGAAAAAAAATTGTAGGTTGCAATTAAATAAGTGGAACAAATATGAGTAGAAATGCAGAAAGTAGCCTTCGTACAAGCATGTCTTGAAGAATTGAAAGCAACCATACTTGGATAATTATCGACATTAGGAGAGACTATGCAGATCCTTTATGAGGAGTTGGTCACCATGCATAAATTAGTTTTCCTCTTACACGACATGCAACAGAAGTGAAAACATAATGCTAATAATCTCAAGCCTTTCCACACAACCATTGCTACCATTCATGAGTGGTCAATGAAACACAAAGGGGCATTGTCTCAATTGGGAAAGAAAACAAGGAAATAGGTAGAGTTGAAGAAAGTGAAAGTGCGAATGATAATTTAGAGTAACAAAAAATTCACCTCATTCATTTCCAACTTTCAGGCCTCATATGAAATATTATACAACAACATGGATCTCATGGTGACATCATGTTGGACATGGTACCCCTCGACGGAAGATATTGAGAAAGACTCTGCATATCGAGGAGCGGAGTGCATAGTGCGGAGGTATGGTTGTGTCTTAGGGGATGTGGGGTGGATCAAAGCCCCTTATTTTGTAACGAAAGAGTAATATTTTTTGTACGTTGAGCTCTTCCTATGGTTTTCATACCATGGTATTATAAATTTAAAAGCTATATAAGGAGTATAGGATAGAACTTGAGGTAGTATATGATTTAAGTCATAGAATGCATTTATATGTAAGGATTTTTTGAGTCTGTATTCTGTGGTTTGGGTTAGAAAAAAGGCTCATGCAACTGAGTGCGCGGAGACCTTAAGAAGTCTATAACTGAGTGGGCAGACTCCTGCAACTGAGTGCATAGGGTGGAACGTATTGTATTGAGAATATCTTAGCATTAATGAAAGTCTTTTGAAGACATATCTATGTTATTTTCTTAAGTGTTTTCTTTATCTATACTTTGATGCTTTCTATTCTAAGTTAGGGTTTTAATTATAATTGCACCGCAAAGTCCTGTATATGGTTATTTATGTTGTTTTATTCTTGTTAAAGTAATATCACGAAGTTTGAAATTTCGTTCAATAGAAGTGTCGAACCACGACTATATAATTAGTAGATTTGTTATACAAGGCTCTGTCAAGTATTGAAATAAAGATAAGCCCTGAATCCACACTCCATTTTCCCTCTGGATGCAGGAACGTAGTTCTATCATCCCCCTATATTTCCTCAGATGAGACTTAGATCTGCATAGTAGATTATTTCCTAAAGGGCTAGTAATAGTGGGCTTTGTTAGTTCATGCAACCATATCTTAACCTGGGTCTAGGACCCATAAAGCCAACAAATGGTTTCATTTTTGGGATATGGATCTGATTGAGGGATATGTGGATGTGGCATCTGTCTAAGAAAGAGAATCAAGATTCGGTAGATCTAAAGGAGCGAAAATTTGCAGCGGAAGAACACACAAATCTGCGCATATCAGCTAAACAGTGGTTGCAGACATATATATTCACATATCAACATGAGATATTTTTCTCATAATTTTCTACTGAGATTTATGAGTGGTTGTTAATACTAGCTAAGAAAATAACCCATTTCAACAATAGGCCTAATGCGTGGTCTCCAGAACTACTTAAGCAACTAAAGGGGACTGATAACAAGATCGAAAGGGTTGTTGATTACTAGATTGATAATATCCTTGGTGGCTTTATTATTGAGTTTGTGATTGATACATCTATATCCTATAGTGAAGCGGAGTGCAATTTTTTCAAAGGTCAGTGAGCTAGGTACTTGAACTCATTGAATCTTTGGATTAATATGCTATTGTGTGAAAAGGGTGTACTACAGATGCAATAATATTGATGTTCGAAGGAAAAAAACTAGAACTATGTGATTTGATAAGAGGTTTAGGGTAGATCATAATAATTATGTTGAGGCTGAGTATAGTCCACTATTTGGGTATGCAAGCGAAGAAGGAGAAAGCCACCCTGCTACTCCTAGAAGTGCGTCGGTAAAATTTTAAGAGCATCAGGGTGCTTCTGGAATTCCCCAACCTTCCAATCCCATCACAACCCATACCTATACCATTCCTCCACCTCCACCTCCCCTATTTACCATGGCTCACTCACCAAAGATGCTTGTTTTCAAAGGATCAGATGATCCCGAGCAGTTTTGGTTTGTTGCATAAGTGATATGGAGAACGCAGAACATCACTAATGAAAATGTGAAGAAAGAGTAGTTGGTAACAATGTTGCAGGACAAAGCATTTTCATGGTATATGAAATAGACCTCATGGAGCCCGAATGCCACGTTGGCCCAAACAAAGGATGTGTTGAATGCTGAGTGTAAGAAACCAAAGTCGCAGTCCCAATGTATTACGAATATCAAAGAGATTAAGAATTTTGTCACTGAAACTTTGTGGGAGGTAGATTAAATATTTAAGACACTTATAAGCCAAATCAACTTCGATATCCATGATGAGAAGCATAAGGAATGGTTTATTTCTGCATTGTTACCTCATCTCATATTTCCATTATCCCAGCAAAGGATCGCAACCCTGAAGCACTGGAGATTGCGATGAAACACGAAGCTTCGCTAGTTGAAGATGCTATCATAGGGGTTCAACAGATCCAAACCTAGTTGAAAATCTTACATATAGAAATCCAAGATTTGAATAAGGTAAAAGAGATTTAGTCTGACATGCATGCAGAAGTATGGTGCATAAAGTGCAAAGTGTAGGTCCACCATAAGGATCAGTGTCATGTTTATAGAGATTACTTGGTCACTGGGATGCCAAGTCTGTTGAAGCCTATGCCAAGTACTAGACCAAGTGTGGTACCAAATGTATGGTATAGCTCATGAAAATTTGTCGACCAACTCTCCACCGACTACTATCATCTGCTGCAGAAGTACATCCGGTCACCAAATAAATTGTTCTGTAATTTCTATAGTTCAATGGTCCATGATGACAAGCATTGTCGAAGCTATTATCTAATGATGTATAGTCATGGAGCATACCGAGTGCAAGTTGAAGGTCTTGAAGATCCAAGTTCTTCAACAATGCACAAAGGTTTACAAGGCCGAGGAGGAGGCATTGGACGAGGTCACGGATAGATCATATGTTATAATTGTAGTCAACCTGGACATTTCTCTAGGAATTGTCAGAATCCCGCTGCCACATATTCTAGGTATTTCTACACATTATATCATGAAATAGAGGATTTTAATACATTATTGGCTCCAATGTAGGAAAATTGAAATCAACAGCCTGTCCCAAACATACAAATTATGAGGGTTGAACTGCATGAGGAATATCCAAGTGTCAACATAATGACATGTAGCGGTGTGAATACCGGGGAAGACCATGCGGAAGGAAAGAGACTTGTAAAGGATACCTCGGTCTGGAAAGTTGGAGACAAGAATATTGGGTTCAATGTGTTATCACAAAATTGTGTTGGAAATGTTGTCATTGATGGAAAAGGAGATGGAAAAGGAGGAGCACTTGAAATAGCAACAAGGAAAAGAGAGCATGAGACATGAAGTAGAGGCAGTTTTAGAAGGGTCAGTTGATTGGAGATCTGGAGAGGTAGAAGAGGAGCTTCAGGAGCAAGGAGAAGCATTAGTCAAGGAGCAGAGGTATTTGATTTGAGAAACTGGTTCTGAGTGTGGGAACATATTAGAGAAGGAACATTCGAGGTTCTGTAGAAAAAAGGAAACATGTATTGACAGCTGGAATTGTCTATGAAAGTATGAAAAGAGTGTTGAAAATTTACCTCTTATGCACAGACCATTAAATGCCATTAAAAGAGTTATGTTTGTGGACAGTGTAAACTCTGTATCTGACTATATCTGAGACTTTAACTATGATTCCGTATATGGTTAAAGTAAATTGATGATTGGTTGAAAAGTTACCTCTTATGCACAGATCATACTAATAGAGGTTTTACCTCTTATGCACAGACCATACCAGTAGAGGTCATTAAAGGAGTTATGTAAAATGATTTGTAATTTGTAAGGAGTTTGAATAGCATCCAAATTGGAATTCTTGAGCGTTGATGAATATATGAGATTGACTGATCCTGTTTCGAATTGGGTATTGAATAAGGCACTTTGAACAAACTTATAAACTCTGTTATGTATTATGATGCGTAAAGTTCTGGGACTCAAGACCCAGGTGGGGTCTTCGTTATTATGGCAAAATTGAATATGGGTTTTAAGAGTCTGAAGGTTCGAAGGCAGAACGAATTTAAGGGTGCAAAGGGAATCTGGTGTGAATTCCTTGTGTTATATATTATGGAGGAATTAGATTAATTCTTTCTGCATTACAATGATGAAGCTTGATTTAGTATGTGATCCATGTTACGAAGACTGCACATGGAAAAGTAATAATTTGACCCGCTTGAATCAACATTGAACTGGTGTCAAGCCTCAATAAATAAAATGCTGGGTTAATCTGTTGATGAAGAGCGCAAGAAATCTCACAGTATATGAGGAATTAGGTATATTTACTTATGCATCGGATATATTGTCTGAATGAAGTCCCTACAGTGTTGAATCTATACCAAGAGATCGGTCCACCGCACTAACTTATGAAAGTCGTCATGAAGAATTATGATACAAAGAAGTCGATTTATAGTGATCGAGCAGGGGAAGTGGAACCTTGAGCGAAGGAGAGAAACCACGAGCGGAGTGAATAGTAAAGGCGGGTTTCTGGTTTTGATCGCACCACCTTCGTAGGGTGAGCGGTATTCAAGTATTTGGAGCGATTCCATTGACTGCTTGACACATGGTCTCAAGTGGTCTGGAGAAACCGCTCTCATTGCGCATTATAGTTCGTGCATCTAAGCCAAGCGATATCCGTCGGATCACACGGGACAAGGCGACATGCTCTCTACCGTCGGATGAGAAGGGCGACATAACGCCAAGGTGCGTTATATGATTAGTGGGACCGATGGACCTTATGGCCTATTGGCTTGTTTAATCCAAAGTCGGAGATTAAATATTGTTGTAGGGCCCGAAAAGTTATATGGATATATATTACTGCTGGGTTTTAATATAATTCAGCGGCGCGCTAATGTTTGTAACAATTGAAGTGGGGAATATATTTTATGAGGAAACCATGAGCATGTAAGAGTATATTTATGTTCATATATATAGAATGTTGATGCGTCGGGGTTTAAGCCAAAGTCAAGGATACTATGTAGCATTTCGAAACACTGGGTAGAAGAATGTATAATATATTGGTATATTACATTTATATAAATGCTGTGAGCCAATATTACATTTGTTCTAAACCAAGCATATAAGTGAAAAGTTCGAGGGTTGGATATTCATGTGAAATGGGTAATAACACATATGATAACCGTAAGGAGTTCTAATGGAAATTTGGTTTATAACCTCTTAAAAGAAGCTTGCGCATTATTGAAGAGGGAGGTTTATAATATGGTTTCATAACCATAGATGTATGAGAAACTATCAAAGCTTCCGCATAGTTCTAGAGTATCCAGATATGTTTATTGAAATTTCCAGTTCAGCAGTAGAATGATAAATTGCACAGATTGAGAAAAATTGAGGCCCGAAAGTTGGAGATGCATGGTTATATGCACAGAAAGAAGAAAAATTTGGGACTAAACTTGGAAAACCAATTATACATGCACAGGTGCACACAATTGCAGTAAACAACAGAGTATGCAGAACAATTACATGACAACTGCAGATACACAAGTACAGTGAACACGAATGTGCACGGGAATGAATTTGACAAGTGTACAAGCACAAAAAATGGAAAATATGCAGAAGATAGTGAGTAGAAGAAGGCAGAACAATTCCCTGACAACAGTAGAAAAGACAAGTCCAGCAAATCCAAAAGCTAGAAAATGGGCTGAGTAAAATTGATTTTATGTAACCGAAAATGTGAATGTTGTAATTGTTTTTTATTGTTTGTGATGCATTGGCAAGTCTCCGGAAGAAAACAAAATCCCACTGTAATATTAAAATTAGTACCTACAGTTATATTTTTCTGAGTGAGCTGAAAAGAAATGAGGAGGCAGAAGACCAAGGGGTATGACTATCCATTTCAAATTCCTAGAGGAAAACAAATAGTCATCAGGAAATCTCTATAAGTAATATCACCTTGATATGCATAGAGAGGTTAGAGAGTTAAAGAATGTAAGGAAAGAGAATGCAGAGTACAGAAGATTGAGCCAGAAAAGATAAGAAGAAGGAGGAGCAGAACGAGATGTAGTGAAAAGTTAGAGAATGCAGAAATGAAGCAGTGAGACAAGAAGGAGGAGCTGAGCAGAGATGATGCAGGGTTGATATGAGGACTGATTGACAGTATAAGATATGCTATAGAATAGAGCTGATATCCAAGGTAAATAAACAATTTTTTTCTTTTGAAAGAGTAAGGAAGTTGGAGCTTCCCTATCAAGTTGTAGCTTGATAGATGTCAGTTGTAGCTGACTGAGGTTGGAGCCTCCTGTAGGTTGGTGCCTGTAGAAAATATATGGGAGTTGGTTCTTCCACATCAAGTTGTAGCTTGATAAAATGTCAGTTGTAGCTGACTGAGGTTGGAGCCTCCTTTAGGTTGGTGCCTGCAGAAAATTGATAGGAGTTGGAGCTTCGTTGCAAGTTGTAGTTTGCAGAATTGAGGTAGGAACCTCCTGTAGGTTGGTGCCTACAGAAAATCAGTGGCGAGAGGGAGTTGGAGCTTTCCTTTGCATCACAACAATAATAATATGTGGTTTTCTCCCTTTATGGGTTTCGACTTATATTTGGTGTCTCTGTGCATGATGTGTATGTGTTGATATGGTTTATCTCATCTGCTTAATACTTGGTTCTCTCGTATTAAGTCTACTGTTACATTATATTAATACTTGCTGCTCACATTCTAAGATTACTCACATATTAATTTGAACATGAAATGAAGGTGTAAATAAGTTTTAATGAAAAGTTTAAAAGTCCATGAATGTGTTAAACTGATCCACCCCCCCCCCCCCCTTTCAGTTTAACTAAGGGTTCAACAATTAGTATCATAGTAGGTTCCTTTGGTGTAATATTAATAGCTTGAAGGAGATCTGGTTGAGTCATGGACTATCAAAATGTACCTGTGCTAAATACAACAAACTTTCCTGAATGGAGAGATAAGGTTAAAATAGATTTAATGGCTGATGAACCTGAGGTATGGAAACTTGTTTGTGATGGTTACTGCACAGACTCCCCCATGGTGAAATCACAATAGAGGAATGCCAAGGAAAAATGTGTGATATATAACAATATTCATAACAAGGACTTTGAGTTGATAATGGATTTAACCTCTGCAAAAGAAATCTGGGACAATTTGCATTTCATGCATCGAATAGACACAAAGGACTGCATTTTAAAGAAGGAGAAGAGAATTAAGAAGAAGAAAAATTCAAGTCAAAAGGAAAATATTCAATCAAATGAGGTACCTGCTAGTG
Source organism: Pinus albicaulis (assembly GCA_034641835.2). Lineage (NCBI taxonomy): Eukaryota > Viridiplantae > Streptophyta > Pinopsida > Pinales > Pinaceae > Pinus > Pinus albicaulis. Next base: position 58,842,603 of record CM076570.1, read on the forward strand.
TGAATGGCAGTAAGAACCATGAAGAAATTGCAGCTGAAGAAAAATCCAAACTAGACACAGCCTTGACTAAAATAGAAAGACTGAAGAATGAAAACAAAGAACTTAAGACAATGGTGCAAATATGTGATGAGAAAGAATATGAAGATAAGAAAGAAATTATTGGCCTGAAGACTCAACTTGAATAAGCACTGAAATTAGAAGATACTCTGCTGCAAAAAATGAGAGAGAAAAGTCAGAAATGTGAAATATTGGAAGAGGAAGTAGTGAGCCTGAGAAAGAATTTAGAAAAATCCCAAAGAGAACTATTAATGAATACACCTCTAATGAAAAGCACTAAAAAATTGGACAAAATGCTAAATGCTCAAAGATCTCCTCTCATAAAGGCCGGGATAGGATATTAAGGGGAAACTAGCAAGTCCAAGATTGAAGATAACATGAATGTCATTTTTGTAAAGGCAGTAAAGGACAGTGAAGCAGCTCAGCAGATTCCTAAAAAAATAGAAGCTAGCAAGAACAGGATTTGTGAATAAACAAATAGAATCAAGCAGCAACATGGTAGGATAGAGAATGAAATGATGAAACAGTCAGCTGGAAATGGCTCTCACACTCCTGAATACAAATTGAATAAATTTGGAAGATGTCAAAGGAGGTTCGTTCCTCCTATGAAAAATATCACATGTTTCTCTTGCCACAAACTTGGACATACTGCAGCATATTGTAAGACAAAGCAAATCCAGTCCAACCAGGAAAGGATGTAGCAAATGAAAAGAACACCTCAAGCAAGCCAAGGGAAAAGACAATATTTCACCAGCTACACAAATCATTTCCATGGCTATTGTTATGCATGCAATAATTTTGGACATAAACTTGTTGATTGTAAATTATGTTCAAAGAGGGGAACAAAATATTATACTCTAGCTCAAATGTACTTTGATAAAATAAGATATTATGTGTGCCTCAAATTTTGTCACAAAGCAGAGGACTGTAAACAACCATATATATTAAAGAACTCCAGACAGATGATGAAGTCCAATCCAATCAAACAAAACTATGAATCAAAAAGGAGTACAGACATTATGATGAATCCCAATAGAGTATGGAAGGAAAAGAGAAAAGGGGAGCCTATCATCTCAATAACATAATGAATCTAGCATAGTCTCAGGGGGAGCTTCTCTAGAAAACAAAACAAATATTCAATCAGTGAAAAATATGAAGCAACATCCCAGGGGGAGAGCAGTTCATAAATAGTCCCCATGAAAGCAGTATGAGAAGAGCTCCTTGGAATATGACCTTGGAATATGAACAGCCATGAGATCAGGAAGGGAAAGGAAATTCCTCTAAAAGAGAACTATAGAGAAAGAAGATCGTCTAAAGTATTAAGCAGCTGACAGATTGATGGAAGAAGAGAAGAGAGCAAGAAGCCATGATGATAAAGGAAACCTTAGCAATGAACATGTAAGCTAAGAAGACTTCAGCACATTAAAGTGATGATCACACTGTGCCTCATACTGCTAGAATTAACAATGAATCACATTAATAAGGATGAGTGCCTATCATCAGTTCATCACATCTTTCAAAAGGTCCACTTGGAGGAATGCAGTTAAGTGAGTAATAAATATTTGAGTAATCAGCCCATGAAGATTCATAGAAAATAAATTGAAGATGTCTTCCTGAAGATTATTATGTTAGAACAGCTGAATTTTATGTAAAGTAGCAATGTCTCTGGAGCAGTCTTAGAAAGGAAAATGCAGTGACATTCCTTTGAACAGAATGACAGAATAAGAAAATGGTTAAGATTTCAAGATCAAATTCAGGATATTGATGAATGTTGGTGTGAACAGTGGAAAGATCAATAGTAGAATTTATGAAGGATGTCTTAATTATGGGTTAATGTGCAAGCTAAAATGAAATCTCTGCATAATTTACCAAGGGAGTATCAATTGGTACTTGGTAATTTACCAAGCAGCATGCCTATCAACAGAATATCAAGTGTTGTCATGGAGCAGAAGTATGATACAGGTCCTCAGGATCAAAGGATTAAGGCAAAAGAACACCAAGTTAGTATCCCAGAGTTATTTGCATTATTCAAACGTGAAAAGGTCAATTACAGAGAAAAAGGATTAGTATTGTGTTCTGAAACATTATATTGAGTATTGAAGCAGTATATTTTTCTATATATTTGCATGCCTTCCTGAAGTTAGTACATAACTATCAGGCCTCTCTCTTGAAATCATTCACAACACCTTGTGAAGTCTGTTTACAAAGATATCAATTAAACATCATGAGAATGTTTTGTGGAAGATCATCCTGATAGAACATTCAAAGTATCTGAAGCATAAAGGACTAGTTGTGATTACCATTTGAAGCTCAAAATTCTTTTATTAATTCATCTAAATCCTTCTTCAGCACAAGGGATTTGATGGTAATTCACCTTTAAAGAGAGATTTATCATTGACATGCATACCTCCTCATGTCATAAAGAAAAATGCATGATTGATAAATGAGACTGACCAATACATTGAAGGATTTGTTTTGAAAGTACAATGTGCAAGCAGTAAAAGTCATTTGGTCTCTTATATTGAAAGATATTTCCTAATCTCACAATAAGTTGTAAACTATGGTTTGATTCATTGTTCACAACAGTAATAAGGACCTTTCAGTCTTTAAGAGTAATATCCCTGTCAGCAGTCTAGCACATATCACCAACAACAGGCAGTACAGGTGAACCACAGCTATAAATATTGGCATCATCATCATATTTGAACAAATGTTGTACTGCAGATGTGTACTACAAAAGAAGAAATATTCCACCTACAATCTTTCTCAACAGATATGTATTTCTGATGAAGATCATACTAGAGACTGAAGTATATTTGAAGCCTTCTCAGTATTTTAGTTTTGTTCCAGTGATGCATCTCTGATTAGATAAGGCTAGTACAATGTGTTCTATGAAGTGTCATTATCTTCATTTCAGCATTATACAAGCGAAAGGAGTCTGTGCTTTGGGATTGTATCAACTTCCTATGTATATAAAAGTTCAATAATTCTCAAAAGTGTTCTCTCAACAACTCTGGTACACTAGTTTGGAGTAGCAAGGTACAAAGTCAGAAGAAGAAGGCCTAAATACATCTCAGAGAGAGAGGAAATAAAGAGATAGAAATCACTCTAGGAAATGTGCAACCCTTTTCCATTGATGTCAAAGGGGGAGGAAAAGCAAGTAACAAAATATAGGGTCTTCTAAAAGAAGCCAGACAGAGGAGAATGTTGGAAATGTTGGATTATTGGATTATTGGTGGATGGATTGCCATCAATGCCAAAGGGGGAGACTGTTGGAAATGTTGTCATTGATGGCAAAGGAGATGGAAAAGGAGGAGAACTTGAAACATAAACAAGGCAAAGAGAGCACGAGACATGAAGCAGAGGCAGTTTTAGAAGGGTCAGTTGATTGGAGATCTGGAGAGGCAGAAGAGGAGCTTCAGGAGCAAGGAGCAACATCAGTCAAGGAGCAGAGGTATTTGATTTGAGAAACTGGTTCTGAGTGTGGGAACATATTATAGAAGGAACATTCAAGGTTCTGTGGCAAAAAGGAAACATGTATTGACAGTTGGAATTGTCTATGAAAGTATTAAAAGAGTGTTGAAAAGTTACCTCTTATGCACAGACCATTAGAGGCCATTAAAAGAGTTATGTTTGTGGACAGTGAAAAATATGTATCTGACTGTATCTGAGACTTTAACTGTGATTTTGTATATGGTTAAAGTAAATTGATGATTGGTTGAAAAGTTACCTCTTATGCATAGACCATACCAGTAGAGGTTTTACCTCTTATGCATAGACCATACCAGTAGAGGTCATTAAAGGAGTTATGTAAAATGATTTGTAATTTGTAAGGAGTTTGAATAGCATCCAAACTGGAATTCCTGAGCGTTGACGAATATATGAGATTGACTGATCCTGTTTCGAATTGGGTATTGAATAAGGCAATTTGACGAAATTATAAACTCTGTTATGTATTATGATGCGTAAAGTTCTGTGACTCAATACCCAGGTGGGGTCTTCGTTATTATGGAAAGATTGAATATGGGTTTCAAGAGTCTGAAGGTTAGAAGGAAAAATGAATTTAAGGGCGCAAAGGGAATCTGGTGTGAATTCCTTGTGTTATATATTATGGAGGAATTAGATTAATTCTTTCTGCGTTCCAATGATGAAGCTTGATTTGGTATGTGATCCCTGTTATGAAGACTGCACATGGGAAAGTAATAATTTGACCTTTTTGAATCGACATCGAACTGGTGTCAAGCCTCAATAAATAAAATGTTGGGTTAATTTTTTGATGAAGAGCGCAAGCAATGTCACAATATATGAGGAATTAGGTATATTTAACTATGCATCAGATATATTGTCTGAATGAAGTCCCTGCAGTGTTGAATCGATACCAAGAGATCGGTCCACTGCACTAACTTACGAAAGTCGTCATGAAGAATTATGATACAAAGAAGTTGATTTACAGTGATTGAGCAGGGGAAGTGGAACCTTGAGCGAAGGAGAGGAACCACGAGCGGAGTGAACAGTAAAGGCGGGTTTCCGGTTTTGATCGCACCGCCTTCGTAGGGTGAGCGGTATTCAAGAATTTGGAGCGATTCCATTGATTGTCTGACACGTGGCCTCAAGCAGTCTGGAGAAACTGCTCTCATCGCGCATTATAGTTCGTGCAACTAAGCCAAGCGATATCCGTCGGATCACACGGGGCAAGGCGACGTGCTCTCTGCCGTCAGATGAGAAGGGCGACATAACGCCAAGGTACATTATATGATCAGTGGGACTGGTGGACCTTATGGCATATTGGCTTGTTTAATCCAAAGTTGGAGATTAAATATTGTTGTAGGGCCCGAAAGGTTATATGGATATATATTACTACTGGGTTTTAATATAAGTCAGTGGCGCGTTAATGTTTGTAACAATTGAAGTGGGGAATATATTTTATGAGGAAACCATGAGCATGTAAGAGTATATTTATGTTCATATATATAGAATGTTGATGCGTCAGGGTTTAAGCCAAAGTCAAGGATACTATGTAGCATTTCGAAACACTGGGTAGAAAAATGTATAATATATTGGTATATTACGTTTATAGAAATGCCGTGAGCCAATATTACATTTGTTCTAAACCAAGCATATAAGTGCAAAGGTCAAGGGTTGGATATTCATGTGAAATGGGTAATAACACATATGATAACTGTAAGGAGTTCTAATGGACATTTGGTTTATAAACTCTTAAAAGAAGCTTGCGCATTATTGAAGAGGGAGGTTTATAATATGGTTGCATAACCATAGATGTATGAGAAACTATCAAAGCTTCCGCATAGTTCTAGAGTATCCAGATATGTTTATTGAAATTTCTAGTTCAGAAGTAGAATGATAAATTTCATAGATTGAGAAAAATTGAGGCCCGAAAGTTGGAGATGCATGGTTATATGCATAGAAAGAAGAAAAATTTGGGACTAAACTTGGAAAAGCAGTTATGCATGCACAGGTGCACACAATTGCAGTAAACAACAGAGTATGCAGAACAGTTACATGACAACTGCAGATACACAAGTACAGTGAACAGAAATATGGACAGGAACAAATTTGACAAGTGTACAAGCACAGAAAACTGGAAAATATGTAGAAGACAGTGAGCAGAAGAAGGTGGAACAGTTCCCTGACAACAGCAGAAAAGACGAGTCCAGCAAAGCCAAAAGCCAGAAAATGGGCTGAGTAAAATCACTTTTATGTAACCGAAAATGTGAATGTTGTAATTGTTTTTTATTGTTTTTGATGCATTGGAAAGTCTCCGGAAGAAAACAAAATCCCACTGTAATATTAAAATTAGTACCTACAGTTATATTTTTATGAGTGAGCTGAAAAGAAATGAGGAGGCATAAGACCAAGGGGTATGACTATCCATTTCGAATTCCTGGAGGAAAACAAACAGTCATCAGGAAATATCTATAAGTAATATCACCTTGATATGCATAGAGAGGTTAGAGAGTTAGAGAGCATAAGGAAAAAGAATTCAGAGTACAAAAGATTTAGGCAGAAAAGATAAGAAGAAGGAGGAGCAGAACGAGATGTAGTGAAAAGTTAGAGAATGCAGAAATGAAGCAGTGAGACAAGAAGAAGGAGGAGTTGAGCAGAGATGATGCAGGGCTGATATTAGGACTGATGGACAAGAGAAGAGATGCTACAGAACAGAGCTGATATCCAAGGTAAATCAGCAAGTGTTTTCTTTTGAAAGAGTAAGGAAGTTGGAGCTTCCCTATCAAGTTGTAGCTTGATAGATGTCAGTTGTAGCTGACTGAGGTTGGAGCCTCCTATAGGTTGGTGCCTGTAGAAAATAGATGGGAGTTGGTGCTTCCACATCAATTTGTAGCTTGATAAAATGTCAATTGTATCTGACTGAGGTTGGAGCCTCTTGTAGGTTGGTGCCTGCAGAAAATTGATGGGATTTAGAGCTTCCTTGCAAGTTGTAGCTTGCATAATTGAGGTAGGAGCCTCCTGTAGGTTGGTGCCTACAAAAAATCAGCGGTGAGAGGGAGTTGGAGCTTTCCTTTACATCACAACAATAATAAGATGTGGTTTTCTCCCTTTATGGGTTTCCACTTATATCTGGTGTCTATGTGCATGATGTGTATGTGTTGATATGGTTTATCTCATCTACTTAATACTTGGTGCTCTCATATTAAGTTTGTTGTTACATTATGTTAATACATGCTTCTCACATTCTAAGATTACTCACATATTAAGTTGAACACGAAATGAAGGTGTAAGTAAGTTTTAATGAAAAGTTTAAAATTCCATGAATGTGTTAAACTGATTCACCCCCCCCTCTCAGTTTAACTAAGGGTTCAACAAATTGTACCTGATTGGTTGTTAATCAGAAAACTTCATGTAACCGTTTCAAACCAATCTTGCAACTAAAGCTTAGCCTCTTCAGTCTGAGAGGGCTCTCTCAAAGGGGTTAATGATATTGAATAAAGATGTATCTAGATGGCTAACTCTACTTGGAAAAAAACTTGCTTGTGATATGTGTAGGTTCAAAAGGGTATAAGTCTGTAATCGTTGGGCTTATGGATTCAACAGGTTCAGTATTTCAGAAGCAAGTTCATTGGACATGGAAGTTGAGGCAAGTAAGAGTTTTTAGCAAAGGTAAGCACACATGAAACACGAAATAACACAGTCAATTCATATATAAAGGAATTCAGAGCATTACATGAATGAATTTTGAGTATTAAAGATGAAAACCACTGAAAATGGTACGCATAGAAAATATAGATCAGATAAACACTAAAAAATCAATCAGAATCTCAGGTTGGTCAAGAAACAAGTCTCTATATTACTGAAAATAGTCAATTTACATAAAGCTACAGTATTGCAAAAAAATCTCCCACCCATACAAATTCAAATATCTTCCCTTTAATAGACTTATTACATAATGATATGATTTGCCTCATGGCTAGATTCATCGAAATTTTGGTAATGACACCTTTCATAACAAGAAAACATCTACATTAATGAGAAAATGACAACTGTTCTATTTGACAGTCCTTTTCCTAATATGACTCAAACTGTTCATTATTACATCAACTACCTTATCTCCTAATATAAGTTACATATTTGAAAACTATTCCTTCACATGTTCGAATGGGGTGTGATGGGACTAATCACTACATGAAATCTTAATTGACCTCCTCTAAATTTGGAAACAAACCCTGTTTTTTAGGAAAACTAGTCCTTATCTTCAACGCATGATTTGGCTGATGAGTTGTCTTCATCTACTGGTCTTTTAGTCTTGTATGATTGCTAGAAAGGTCCCTTGAACCTTTGAAACTATCCACATATCCATAATTTCACAAATACATGCTCATAAATATTCAAAAAAACACGCTACGAAAGTATGACAGTTTCGTAGCGTACTTTCGTAACATTACAAAAATGCCTTTTGCCATTAAATTTTCTAATTATTTCCTTCTACACTATATTCCTCATGTCTTGAAACCTCTACCATATCATTTTCACCCTTTATAAGCTTCTCAAAATGATTCAAAAATAAAAATAAAGCTATAGTAGTTTCGTAGCGTTTTCCAAGCTTCAAGCCTAGGAAACGCTACGAAACAACTAAAAATAGTGAAATTTCCAGATTTTTGTCTAGCTTAAAAAATGTGTCTTACAGATGTAAAAACCTTGCTTCCAACATTCCATTTACCTTCAAAAACATAAACCAGCTCAACCTAGGAGTCTTGAGGTGTTTATTCCTCATTTATAATGAGTTGAGCTATTGGCTCCTCAACCACTATCACATTAAGGCATTTTCTCTCCAATTCCTCATGGATTAGTTCTAGCTATTCCTGTAGGTATTTAACTTGATCCTTCAACTTTTTGTTTGTAGATTTCCAATGCAAGTTCATTTTCCTGACATGTTTCAGCTCTTTCCTCAATGGCATGGTCCATTTTATTAACTGTTGTGTATTACCTAGGGTCTTGGAAACACTGTCAACTTGCTCTTCCCAAATCTCTTTCATCTTTTCAAACTGAACCTTCTAGAAATTGTGTTTCCTTTCTTCCTTATTCATAACAACTATTTCATGATTGGCCAACTTCAAATTTTCTTCAATGATTTCAAACTTTGTTTTTTCCATTACTTTTCTCCTTTCCTTTCTTTGGTTTGCTAACTATATCTTTCTCTGCATGTGATGAAAGATCAATGATGTCTTATGGTGGGTGGACTATGTCAGTGGGTGGATGAACCTCTTTACTACTCTCTAATAGCTTTTTAGCATGCTTTGTCATGGGCTTTCTTGCATGGAACATAAAACCTGCATCTTCTCCTTCAAATTATAGTTTCTTTGTAGTTTTGGCTTTCTTTAGTTTCTGTCCACCTTCTTCTACATCTTCGGCCTGGACTATAGGAGTCTCTTCAATATCAATGGCATGTAATATATCTTCTAAATTTCCTTTAGCTAATGTTTTTTCTTCTACAACCATTGTTTTGTATTTTAAAGCCACTATTTGACTCCTTGTTATCCTTTTGTTACCTTGTTTACTCACAGAATGCTTTTGTTTTGCAGGTTTGACCACTTTTGATTTTTGTTTTGCAGGTGGAATAATGGGTGTATCAAAACTCTGTAATTGCTCTGTTTCCATCATGACTGGTTTAATTGGTTCTAATCTTTCTGGTTCACTTGGTTATGCCACCACCGGTTCACTTTGCTCTGCCACTAAGGGTGATGGGATAATCCTAGGTTTAGGAGTTCTTGTAGGAGTAAGAGTATTCAACTCAAAACCAATAACAAACAAAAATGAAGACCAGTCTCTGCCTAGTCTTTGCAGCTCATCTAAAACCAACAATTTAATTAAACCATGATGAAACAATGAAGTCTCACTTCCTTCAGACTTTTCTTAGACCTTATTTTCCATTTTTTATAAACTTATTTGTAAATAGAAAGGAAGATCAAGATATATCTTACTAGTAAAGTGTATGAGAAGCTTGAAATGGTATGAGTAGACTTTATGGTATCTCCCTTCACAATTAAAATATTTCTGGATGATGAGTAACAACTTTGAGTAGTTATCCTTCATACAAATTCTTGGGATGGCATTATTAAGGTCCATTTCACTATTTTATGTCTTGAAAAACTCTTTGCACTCCTCCATGTTAAATTTGAATCCTTTGAATCACTTCTCTTATCCCCTTGGAATCCTTGTTGCTGCTGCAATGACTTCTGGTGTAATAGAAAGATTCAACATCCCCACTTTAGTAGTTGTTCCACTAAAATTTAAAGCAAATTATTTGGAAACCTATACATGAAAGCCTTGTAGTCTTTCACAAAACTGTAAACATCCTGTCCTTCTGAAGGCTTCTAATGCTATTGGGTCTTCATTGATCAGATCCATATTTGATGGCTCATATCTTAAACATTGGCCACCCTTAATTGTCTTTCTTTTTTCAGCCATAGTTTCTTTAGTGTCTTCTCAGCCCTACTTGATAGTTCACTACCTCGTTTGATAGTTTTCTGCCTCGCTTGATCACTGATATCTGCAACCTTTGAAAATACCAGCCACAAATTTGGCTTAATGAAATGATCTCCAGAGCTCAATATCACGCAAAGAAGGAATGAAGAATGAGAAATGACTTAATTTGGAAACATTTTGAAGTTCGATGCTAGCTCACAACACATTGATGACTCATACATGCCTAAAATAGTGATGATGAATTCAGATGTGACCATGTACCTTGATCTTTACCCTAACTGACTCGAATGGTATCTAATTTACCCTTTCCAAATGATTTTATAACACCTAAAAACTAACTTGACATGACAGATAAGAAACCTCACTTTCGTAGTGTGTTTTCGCTATGAAAGTATCAGCGGTTTCGTAGCGAAAAGTGGAATTTCTCAGTGTATTTCGCTACAAAACTATGGTTTTTTGGCTAAAACAACCATTTCGGTACTAAAACCTCGAGAAATTAAAACTGTCAGAAAATTATGAGTGATTTGACATGAGGGGATTTGAAATTGAATGGGTTTAGACCTTAGGGTAAGCTTAAATAAGAAAAATTAAAATTTTCCTTGACCAAGTAACTAAAAATGAACCCTACAACCATACCTTTGACACATGAACCTATATGACTTTGTCAAATGATGCTTCATTTTTTCAGTGATAATAGTGGCTCCACCTGGGATGGTGTGCCCCAATTTTACACTAAAGAACTAGTAGTTCAGTCCTGCTATTGTTGTAGAGGTAAATACCATCTGCGGACAGAGGCGATCCCTACTAGCCCAGATCGGGTCTAGCTACAATCGTATCACACTAAGGCGCAAGTTCCTAATTGTAATAGACCAAATTGCGAAGAAGGTATACCTTAAGTCCAATGCTATTATTTGCAGAGAAGATAACGCTCCCGTTTCCTTGTTTCGGCAGATCACAATTCTCCCGCTTGTCGCGATCAAACACTTGCACACAGAAGAAAAACGACAAACACAAAAGCGTAAAACCCAATATATGCAATTATGTATCAGTCAGAGAAGACACAACTCATGATCATAATGAAAGATACGAGTGGAACCATAACCAAATTCGCTTATCATTAATCAATACAAAGAAAGATACAACCTGCGCTCTGATGCTGGATCTTCCTTCGGCGGGTCGACAGTGGAATATGTCTCGATAAAGCTCGTCGGGAATGGGACAAGCCTCTCTCTTCGGTTGTCTTGAAAATAATCTCCTTGCTACTGATTTGGCTCTATGAGGACTATCAAGGCTCTTGCAACATTCTCTAGGCTATGAAGGTTCTTGGAGACTTGCTTGCAAGGAAAATGGCAACCTTATATAGATGGTGGAAGGGGAGTTGGGATATCTACAATCATGGGATTAGCCCTATCCTCAAGGAAGCTTCCATGAGAGGTGGAAAACCACTTCCTCTACATGGAGATCTGGAGCCAAACCTCCCAACTCAATTTAGAGACTAGTTCAGGAATTGGTTGGAGTCAATCTTCCGCCATTTATTTTTAAAAAACACTCCTTAATAAGCCTGGCGTGGGTATAACACTGTGACAGTGCACCAGCTGGCACGCCCTCTTTGGAGGATTTCCCCCATTGGCACGAGGGCTGAACTGGCTAGTTGTGCCAAGGACAGAAAGGCTATTTTTAGGGTTTTTCACAAGGAATTTTCTTCAGGGGAATGAATGTCCTTGTCTAGGGGGATGCCATGAAAGTGGTTTCAGGTCATGTCACTGCTCACAGGTCACGGAATAAGCCCTCCAATGTGTGGGATGGGGAATTGTAGGGACGGTGACAAATTTTTGTGTAACAGATGCCCCCTAAAGCATGAGGCCCAAAAGAGAGAGGGGTGAAATGATTTACGAGAACGTGTCCAACTGAAAACACTGCCGTCAGAAAACTTGCGTAGACAAGTACAACTGATATCTCAAATAAATGATATATGTGGTATGGGCGTAGCCATCCATAACAGAGTATACAATAATCCAGATCCAAGGTATGGACATAGCCATCCAGTGAGGATCGATAAATAGACTCAGGTATGGTCGCAGCCATCCAATGAATGAGTCATGTAACCAAACATAATAACCCACAAAATCGCAGCCTGGATTGTAACAGACAAAATCCAGGGTCTTGTGCTCCATCTCGACCCGAACAAAGTACAAGTTCAAGCATGTGAATAAGTGAGCTAAAGTCGAACATGCAAGAACATCGCCTGATTACCAGCCAATGATGAAAGCTGTTAACAGACGCTAAAGGTACCACCAATAGTGACAATGGTCCTCAAGGTACTATAGGTACAATCTACGGAATGCGAACAGTGAGCTGACGTCGAACACCCATAGAATCAATCGATTGGAGGCCAATGATGAAAACCTCATGTCGAATGCGAAGAACCTACCATTGAAGCATGCAGGCTCCAAGGTACCAGAAGGGAGTCTCTAGATCAGCTTCCCGGATAATGAGCTGAAGTCGATAGGAAGTGACCTTGATCGAAGGTGGGCCATAATGTTTCCCACATCATCGACACGAGATAGAGGAACATAATGTGTTGTGAATCAGGATCAGATGAGAATCAGAGGGGGGTTGAAACTTTACAGAGGTCAACTTCTCTTGAACATATCGGTGGCATGACAATGATATGGTAGTATTTGACATCAAAGGATCTGAGGTCATGATGATGAGGCAAAGCTAAGATGAGAGGTAAAAAAGGATTACCCAAACCCACGGAGGCAAATGGATAATGAGATGAGATGTCCCCAAACTGACATGAATGCAGACAAGTGCCATGTTCAAGAGTGACATACTGCTGACACGACAATGATACTGGTTCCATTTTCCCCACCATTTCTGGCAAGTACCCCAATTATTTTTGAAAACAAGCTTGAAGGGGATAGCATATGCTTTTAATATAAGTCCGCCCTTTGGAAGAATCCATCATGGTAAATTTAACGAGCCCTAGGAAGGAGGAACTCGAATATCTTCATTACAACTGAATCCGATGTCATCAGGGTTTAACGAGTCTAAAAAAGGAAGAACTCGGCGTCTTTTCATGTTTAGAGAGTTTGAAAAGACAGCGGAAAATTAAACTCCAACAGTCCCTTTTCGTAAATAGTTCCTCAGATCCGAAAAGGTAGAAAAATATGTCTGAGAAAACCTCCTAGTCGTGATAGGCTAGGGTATTCGTTTTTCATAAATAATCTATCCCAACCCAAAAAAGGGGTAAACATATACTGGGTAGATGTCGTTTCATAACCACTTTAACGAGATCAAAACGAAAAGTGACTCGGAAACATTTTCATGTTTAAAGAGTCAGAAAAGAGTTGAAATATGACTCCAAAATGACTTTTTCGTGTTTTTACCGAGTTCGAAAAAGTATAAAATACAACTCGTATCACTGTCAAAGCTACGAAAAAACCTGTTGCTGCACATAAAAGCGAGTGTAAAATCCATTTTTCGACAAAATATATTAAAATATTGAGAAAAATGACTTTTAAAACCTAATTTTGACTTCAAAATTTATAAATATGCCACAAATGGTAAAAACATATTTACTTTTACTTTTTACCTCATTTGGATAGCAATAATGGTCTTTTTGTGTGCGAACTTGTGGCGGTGATTGCGACTGATCCAGGACACCATTCAGATTCTCGTCAGTTCCAGGTAAGAGGTGCTCCATCAAGCTCTGTTTTGATCCATTTTTTATGAATTTCCATTGTGCATTTGACCTCTAGGGGGAACCCTTTGGAATTTTAGGGCTTGGCCCATTGGCGCGGGTATCGGGCACGGATCTGTGCCAATGGAATTTTGCTCACAAAGGGGTCGCGCCAACTGGCACGACTATTAGGAAAATAGTCGCGCCAATGGCGCAACACGATTTTCCGCTTTAAATTTTCAAAATGTGAGCCATCCATATGGATTTTTGAATGCAACAGAGATCTAACAAGGCATTTTTTTAATCATGTTGATGAAAATATCCAGGCATAATGGTTATTGAATGGAAAGAGAGGGAACATGGAGAAGAAGACAAAATGGCCATGAAAAACAAATCTTGCATGAATGCACTCTAGAATTATGGTCTCAAGAAATTCTTCCTCACGCCATGCTTACGAGCTCAACCTAAGCTATTACAGTACTTGGTTAGCATATGGGATGAAAACGAGGAAGTGTTTAAACTTCAGGACCAAGTGCTAGAACTTGAGGTCTCCGATGTGTATTTCATAACCAGACTATCGTGCAGAGGCCCAGTGCCTATTATGACAGGCAGTAGACCTTCTAGGGAGAAGATGGATCAGGTAATGGCGAGAGTGTGCCTAAGGGCACAAACAGGATTGGGAAGTTGGAAAGTAGGCATCCACACAATCCGTGACCTAGCACTTAAAGTAGTGCTTCACACCATTATGCGGGCTGCGGGATCACAGGAACCACATGAGGCAACCAAGGCACAACTCCTACTAGCCTCCGAGTGTATGAATCCTACACTGTTAAATTGGGCCACCGCAGTGACAACCAACATCAAAAGGTAGCTAACAAAGTGCAAGAAATCCAAACTTAAGCAGTTTGGATACGGTTCCATTCTGGTGTCGTTCATCTTGGAATGACTACCGATTTTTCAGGGCCAAGGGGCAATAGATGTCGAGCCGACACTGAGGGAGCCGAGGATGGCTCGATGGGAAGCACTCATGCCGAAATCAGGAGGGGGCCAGTAGATGTCCTAGAGGCCCGAGTTCTTTGCATGGTTACGACATCAACTGATCGTAGTTGAGGATTGGCCCTATGCTGGGACTAATTTCATTGGAGATCCAGATCTTCTTCTCTCGGAGGGGGAGGACTAGGAAGAAGAGCTGGGTATGACTCTTTTTTTATTTTTTATGTATTTATGATTTTTATGATACATGCCTATTCTAATAATAGTTCTATGTGTATGCAGATGTTGGCCCAGAGAGACCTGCCGGCATGTCGCCTATTGCACGGAGAACTCCTCTCGCATATGACCCTCAAGCAGAGGTTGTCGAAGGAGGAGAGCTAATCCAAAACCTTGAGGGCATTGCTCGAGGGATTCCAGACTATGCCCGGCTAGCAGATGTTTCGATGGCATATCAGAGACACACGGTGGGGGTGCCTAGTGACCTCCACCGACTACTGAAACGCTTGGTGTGCATGGTGACATGCTACCACGAGCACCATGCTGATTAGACATCTAGGGATTTTCATGCATATATTTTTGAGAGACATGTCGTCTCCAACTGTATTAGAATGAACATGTATATTTTTTGATTTTATGTGATGCACACTCTGCCAACATTTCGACACACACACACACACACACACATATATATACCTATTTATGGATGGATCTTTCTACATGTGATGATGTTTTTACAAGTTGCGCAAATGTCTATCTAGAACCATATTAGCCATTGTATATGTTAATGTATTCATATGTCTGGGTATGTGTTGATATGTGATATAATAAAAATTTCTTTCCAGTAAATGAATACGTAGATATAGATGTAAAATGGATGGATTTCTAACTAAATAATGACCATTAAGCTATGATACTACAAGTTGTGAGTCCAGATATACAAGTAATTCACGAATACCAAGGTCCACAGCCTCGGTTAATAATTCCAATACGACACTATATTCCGCGATATTATTTGTAGCAGGCCCTAGACACAAACCTTGCAGGTTGACCAACTCACTAGTAGGATCGTAGATTACCTAGGCTGCCAAGGACAGATTCCTGGTACTGCGGGTGCCACCATCCGTGAAACCAACAAATGGAGTAATGGACATCTGAACAATCAGGAAGACCCGATCAGCAAAAATATGCTCACATCGCACACCACACCACACATGCACATAAATGAATATACACACCTATGTACACACACCACACCAAAAAATAACTCAGGCGTAGTATTTTTTAAGGTACAACCTGTTCCTAGGCTGCGTCAACGGAACTCCTTCATAATCAATAAGCTCATAAGCCCCAATTTTCAATACTCATTTTACTATATAGGGCCCATGCCACATGGGTTGGAACTTACCTGCTCCAAGTTTTTCATGCACTTGGTCGTATAGGAGGACGAGGTCCCCTTCGACAAAGGAACGTGGAGAAACTGATTGATCAAAGTGAGCTTTGACCCGCTTCTTCTGTGCTTCAATGACTAAGGCAGCCAAGCAGCGGGTTTCATCCAGCCATTCAAAATACAAGAGATGTTCTTCTTCAGGAGAAGTGTCGAGAAAAATTTCCACAGCCAAATTTAAAGAAGGAATTTCGCATTCAACCAGAAGAGTTGCTTCCAGGCCATAAACCAATTGGAATAGTGTGAATCCGGTCACACTCTTTGCTGACGTCCGGTAAGCCCATAGAGCTGAGAAAAATTGGAGATGCCAATTGGACTTATGAATGCCAATTTTTCGTTGAATCATTGTGACCAAAACTTTGTTCACAGCCTCAACCTGGCCATTTTCTTTGGGGTAATATGTCGTTGAGCTATCATGTCGTAAGCCCAATCTTGATGTCAGCTCGGCCATCATGTAATCTTGAAAATGAGTTCCATGATCAGTAATAATGGCTTGAGGGACCCCTAAACGTGCAATAATGTGGTTGAAAATAAACTGGGCAATTGTCTTACCGTCGGCAGTTAGTGTAGGCATCTCTTTGGCCCACTTAGTAAAGTAGTATACAACGACGATTATATATGCATGCCCCCCTGTCGAATGAGGGTTACACATCATGAAATCTATGCCCCATTTCGCAAAAGGGCCTACGGTACTGACAGGGTGCAGAGGGAGAGGTGGCACGCGCATCTTGCGCTCAAAAACCTAGCATGAATGACATTTTTGGACTGGAACAATACAATCTTTGAATATCGATGACCAGAAGTAGCCCGCATGCAGAATCTTCTGGGTGGTGGCATATTTGGATATGTGACCACCACAGGCACCATTGTGACAATCATTCAAGACTCTTTCAGCCTCTTCCAGGTTCAAGCACCAGTGGAGCACCGAATCTACTCCAACCCGGTATAAGGTATCTCCTACAATGCGGTAGGGTTGAGACTGATGTTGAATCCGACGTCGGGCATCTTTGGTCAACTCAGATCGGAACGTCGAATTTTGAAGACACACAATGATGTCGGCATACCATGGATCGCGAGTGCTGATAAGGAAGAGTGTTTCGTCCGAGCTATGATCCTCAGAGTGAGATGGGGTGGAGTCTCTTGGGAGGGAACAAATGAGATCCGCAAAAACCAGTGATTTGGTCGACTTAGCAGTGGTAAACTCTAAATCGAACTCCTGAAGGATGACGATCCATTTGCATTATTTTCCCCCAGTAATTGTCGAGATAGAATGTATGTCATGGGGTTGCAATCCGAAACCACGGTTACTATACACAACAAGATGTAGTGGTGGAACCGTTGCATAGCTTGCACTGTGGCTAATGCCAATTTCTCGACATGAGTGTAACGTGTTTTTGTGTCGAGAAGATTCCGTGATAGATAATAAACAACGTGTTCATTTCCATCATCATCATCCTGCACCAGAACCATAGCTATGGTGCTAAACGCGGCGACCAAGTATAGAGTGAAGTCACGGTGATAGTTTGGAGGACAAAGCAATGGAGCATTAACGAGTAACGTCTTGAGGTTCTCGAAGGATCGCTAAGCAAGCTCGTCCCAATGAAAGGGAACGTCCTGCTTTAAAAGACTTGTGAATCCTTTGGCCACTTCCGCATAGTTCGGGATGAAGCGTCGTAGGAAGTTAGCTTTTCCCTGCAGACTCTGTAGTTGGTGTAATGAAGAGGGTGATGGGAGATTGACAATAGCCTCGACCTTTAGGGGGTCAAGGCGAATTCCGTCCTTGGAGACAATGAACCCCAAAAGATGGCCAGAATCCACGCAAAAGACACATTTATGAGGGTTAAGCCGGATATTATAGCATCTACAACGAAGGAAAATCTGGCGGAGGTGTTCGAGATGGTCCTCTCACTAAGCTGAATGAGCTGGAAGATCGTCCAGATAAGGCTGAAAGATATGGCGTATGTCGTGGAATGCGTAAGACATAGCATGCTGGAAAGTAGCTCCAGCGTTCTTTAAGCCAAACGGAAGATTTTTATAAGCAAAGGTACCCCACGGACAGATGAATGCAGTCTCGTGCTGATCAGCAGGTAAAATATTTATCTAATTGTACCCGGAAAAGCCGTCCATTAGGGAATAAATCTCACTCTCAGCACATTCGTCAATGATTTGATCTATGAAGGGAGTGGGGTAATTGTCCTTAGGATAGGCTCGATTAATATCACGGTAATAAATGCAGACTCTTATAGTACCCTGCTTCTTATCTATAGGGAAAATGTTTGAGACCCATTCTATGAGGGGAATCGGGTAAATGAAGCCCGCGTTTAGAATTTTTTCAACTCTTGCTTTAATGGCAGCGGCTTTGCGAGGATGCACTAGGCATAGGCACTAGCGCATGGGTTTCGCATTGGGATAGGTAGGAATCTCATGCACTACTATGCCAGGATCAATCCCAGGAATTTCTTCATAGGACCAAGCGAACACGTCTTTGAATTCACGAAAAAGATCGGTATAAACTTGTATCTCGTGAGGAGAACAAGTCACTCCCACATGTATGTTTTTGACTATCCCTAGTTTGACGGAGATGTTGATCGGAATGGTTTGAGTAATGTTGCTCAGGTTTCCCTCCAAAAGGACCTCATGAGTCAATATGGGCATCTCGAGAGGTGGAGTAGGAACCTAAGATTGAAAACGCTCTAGACAATCTGAAATTTCCCCCAGGCTAGGCATCAAGGAGGAACGATGATGTCCATTGCTCCAAGGCAGCTCCTCAAGAGACATTGTTTCAACAATGGCTTTGTCAGAAGGGAAGATCTCTTTTAGAGGATCAGATGAGTCGTCCTTGCCGAGCCAGGGGGATTGAGAATAGATATCTAAAGCCATGCTCGAAGGAGCATGTTGAGGAGGAGAAGGATCAGATGCGGTGACAATTTCACAGTAATTAATCTCTACTGGAGTTAAGGGCATCAATTCTCCAAAATCAGTCACATGTTTAGGCGAAGGGATGATCCATGGGTCGTCAGACCTAGAGATCATATTAACTTGAATGGTGTGCGGTGGTGGCGCGGGAAAAATACCCATGAGGACGGGGTCCTTGAAGAGACTGGGTCCTACACTGTCAGGGGGATTGGGGATCTGATCCACGTAAGGAATGTTGTTCTCAGAGGATGAGGTGAAGAAAGACAACTAATCCACAGTAACGATTTTTCCCTCATGAGGGAGCTTGAGAAGCTGGAAGAGGGTGGATAGCACACATAACATGGCGTGAGTCCAACTGCGGCCGAGAAGAAGATTGTAGTTAAGCTTGGCGTCAACCACTTCTACTTCTACGTTGACTATATTTCCTTGTAACGTAATCAATAAAATCTTGAGAACACCCAGGGGTTTTGATTCCCAACCATCGAATGCCTCTAAATAATTGGGAGATGATGAAAGATCCAGAGAACCAATGGCCTTCCAGCAGGCAGATGACATGACACAGGTGGAAGCACCTTCATCCACAATGGCCCTATGGATGTTGAAGCCATTGATCCTGAATTTTATAACAAGAGAAATTTGATGTGGAAGTCGGGGGGTAAAATTTTATAGGTCGAAGGTGAGAAGATTAGAATTAGTGGGATCAATTCCACCGATCGCAGACAACAAAGCTTTCCATTGTGATGGGAAACTTTGAAGGACTTCCAATGTAGAAATGGTAGAAGGCGCCTGTGCCAAATCCTGAACAATACTATAGTACTGAGCAGCACGGACATTTAGGTTGTAGGAATATCTTCGCAGAAAACCTTTAGAAGGTGGCCTCACAACAGGTTTAGTGCTAGGCTTCTCAACTTCCAAAGGACCAGAGACAGGTGGGGGAGGGGGGCCATCCACAACCTCCTTCCCAGATGCCTGGCGTGATCCGGCATAATCCTTCGAACGCGTAGCAATTGAGATAGTTGCAGCACCATTCATCATAAATACCTGGGACCCAAATGGTGCAGATGGTGAAGGTTGTTCAACCATATGGGTCTACTGAGACGGGAAGGGTTCTTTGAGAACTTTTGGAGTCCCTTTGGAGCCTTTGAGAAGTTGACTAATTTTAGATCGTCGAGGAAAATATTTGGTATAATTGTCTCCTTCACAGATAATACAAGGGTACTTCGGTTTACATTGGGAACCGTCATCAGTACGAGGTTTAGAAGACTCTGGTTTAGGGGTGTTGGGTTTGGATTTTCCTTTGCCCTTCTTCTTTCATTTGGAGGCATTTTATGTAGGATTAGCCTGAACGGCGTTGACCTCCGTAGTTTTGTCAGAATATGGAGGGGCGGGAAGAGCAGAATTATTGGAAGAATTGGACTTCTGCTTCCCATTCGAGGATTTCCGAGAATTTTGAGAAACGGAACCAATAACACCATCCACCGCTGGGGTAGGTGGTGCTTTAGAGGTTCTTGGCTGTGAAGAATCAGTCAAAATGTCATAAAGAGTGCCATATTGAGAGTACACCAGATCTAGGTACTGGGCACGCATGATGGCTTGTTCTTTAGTCACACATGCCCCCATAGCAATATATTGAGCGATTTTGTTAACGAAGGAGGTGGTGAACCAATGAGTTAGTAGCTGATTAGGTATATCAAACTTGATCAATCTATGACGATGTCACCACTCATGAATATGATCGGATATGTGGGTGGCTTTATCCTACTTCAAAGAAGTCAGGAGATGCGTCCCGACTTCGTAGCGAACCGGTAACTAGAAGTGAGTCAGAAAAGCCATAGCTAACGTATTGAAGTCTTGAAAGATGCCACTAGGTAACTCTATATACCACTTATCGGCAGCACCGGTAAGAGGGCGTTGGAAGAGACGTAGACAAATTGAATCATCTACCCAAGAATTAGACAAACACCATAGATGGTAGGTCATTACATCAACTTGGGGGTCTTCTCCAGCTTTACCTTCAAACTTAGGACAGTCGCTGGGTACCTTGGTCAGAACCGAAGGCCAATAAGGATTGTGAAGAATCATATCATTGGTTAATTTAGAAACGTCTGGTAATTCCAAGGTAGCCAAGAATGGCAACTGCGGATTAAAAGGCATACCAGGCCCTCGATAAGGACCTGTACCTGTACTCCATGCTGGTTGAGCATATCCTTGCCCCCATGGGTTCTGTCCTGGAGGATTCTGACCATAGGGGGTATAGGCCGTATAACTAGTCGGATACGACTGCTGGTAACCAGTGTACGGGGGTTGATAACCAGAGTATGGACTCTGATTATATGTCGGCCCCATTTGAGCAGTCTGTGGATTTTGCTGTTGAGTATAGGTGTAGCCGGGTTGTTGAGGATAATAATGGGAACCTTGGGGTGGGTTATAAGTCGATTGAGATTGACCTTGAGGATAGTAACCGCCTTGGGGTTGAGCGGGTTGCTGATAGGTGGGACCCTGCTGAGCCTGATAATTAGGGCGCACTGGTTGATTCAGTTGCAGCATCGAGTAAATCGGCTGTTGAGTAGGGTTGATAGGATGTGCAGGCTGGCCTGGTTGGATAGGTTGACCTGGCTGAACGAGCTAGCCTGGTTGAATAGGTCGACCCAGGTAAATAGGTTGCACAGATTGTACAGGTTGACCTGGATGATGTGGGACACCAGGCTAAGCCGGATGGGCCAGTTGGTCTGGTGGCAGAATGGGGCCAGGTTGCGCCTGATAACCGGTTTGACCTGGAATAGGACCATAAGAGGGCCCTGGCTGTGCAACATTCAAACCAATAGGATACGGAGGTTGCTGAGGTTGCACCATAGGTTGAGAAGGTTGGACTTTCCCCCCAACACTGTACAACAACCCTGGTTGGTACCCTAGTTGACCTGTGGGTCCTTGAGGTTGCCCTGGTTGGACCACAGGATGAGGCTGGATAGGTTGAACTGAAGGGTTGTAAGACTCTCCTTGTGGACCGTATAACAACCCCTGTGCGCCCGAAGGTTGACCTTGTAAGGGCTGGCCTTGCGGGTCGTAAGGATAACTAGGTTGGCTTGAAGGTTGGCCCTAAAAGGGTTGCCTAGCCTGGTTAGATGGAAAACCTTGACCATGGTGATAAGCCTCTGGAGTGGGTAAACGCAAAGGGTTTCCCTGCTCATCATATTGATATGGAAAAATGTAAACAGGGGTACCATCCTGTGCATAATGTGAAAAATACAGACGGTTGGGATCTTGGGAGGATTGATCGACCTCGGGGTTCGATTGCTGTAGGGACAATCGATACTCCTCAGTAGAAATGTTCTCCTGCATAGCAGATGCTATATAGATGTCTTCGAGAAGTGACTTGGTCCTTATGGACTGAGTGGTAACAATGGGTGTAGATGCGGCCACATAGACAGTGGGCCTGATAGGTACTGAAGTGACCTGAGGGGATGACATGATGGGTGTCCTTGGAGACATCCCCAATAAAGGAATAACCAGCCTCGTAGAAGGAGTTAATATCCCCATAGAGGCAACGACAATCATGATCTGACTTAAAGATCTATATCCCACTGGAAGTGAGGGACCGAGCGAAGACATGACAGATAACTCAGGGTTGTCTTCTGGGAAGAACTGGTAATATTCACCAGACGTGGGGATTTCCTCACTAGGAGAATCGCTGGATGCACCCATATCTGAACCTGCCGCTAGATCTCATAATAGACGACGAGGAATAGGAGGAATAACAACAGTTAGAAAAGGCGAACCCAATGTAAGAGGAGGGAAATGTTCCCCTACTCCAAATCTAGACCAAGCGTCGGATAAGGGCCAATTGAACTCAACTAGTCCTCCAAAGGGAAGCTCAGATAGAAACGGTCCCCCATCGGGAAACTCGGAAATGATGGGCTGCTAAGGTTCAGCAGAGGATTGTGAGACCTTTGATGAATCGTTTGTATATGGACTACCAGTAGACGAAACTGAGGGTTCCGCCACTGTGACAATAACGACAAGAGAAAAAGATCAAATATACACATGGGCTAAAAAATCAAGGCACACAATCAAATGGCCAACAAGCAAATTCTAACAGGGTGTGTGATCGTAGGTGATTTATTTTACCACATTGAAACTTAGAAACTTCACCGTTTCATGTTTTAAGAGTCGAGAAACAGATGAAATGTGACTCTATCTCTTTCAGTTTTGAAGCAAGCGTGAAAGGACAAGCGCTTGGTGATATTTTCAAATTTAAGGAGTCAGATAAGATCAAAATGACTTCTCAGGAATTCTAGGAAAAGGGTGTACCAAATAACCGTGAACTGCAATATACACCTTGGTTTCAAAATGAAAGAGAAATCAACCAAGGACTTAACGTACGTGTAGGAAATCTTCCCGAATGCTATGTTCGGTGTATCACGGGTATAGGGCAACAGACTCGACTTCCCATGAATAAAGGATGGCAACCTAGTGGGGTCTCCCTTTATATACGTGACGGTACGGGGAGCACAAGTCCGTACTAGTGTTGTCTAAAGCCAAGAGGTAAACGACAGCTACTAGGTTTAACGACGCCAAAACACATCTCTACCCTAGACCTCTAAATATTTTGTTAATGTTTCAATGTTTCCTTAGTGTAAATTGAATAAATTTTAATGTTAATCTTCAATTATGTTTCAATTTTTAGGCCCTAGCAAGTGTTATGTCTCAAAATCTTCTAAATGCACACTACATGCCACAGTATATCATTCCATTCGATGAAAGCTAATTACGAGAGAGTTAAGAGCTTTTCATACAATAACGAAATGACAAGAAAACAATCACTAATATCTCTAATGCAAGCTAATGAAACTAAAAAGCTTTTCTTTCAGAGTAATAAATCACTAATAACACAGAAAAGATTCGATTTTCATTAACTAATCAAAAGAAAAATAGTTTTTTTTTTGTATTTTCAGTGTTTAAGAGCAAATTTCACTAAACAAATGAAAACTAATGAAATGAGAAATTTGAGAAGCGATAGAAAAGGAGTAAAAACAAGCAATTTTCACTCAATGTAAACACACAATGAGACCTCAAATTGACAAAACAATCCCTCAAAACCAAAATAATCCCAAAGACTCAAATGAACGATGTAATCTAGGTTGAAAACAAGACAAGGTGGAATTATAATGAGGAAAAAACCAATCACTCAAACAACGCAACAAAACAATAGAAAACCACCAAACGAATGCAGAGAAGCAATCACAAAGTTGACTGAATAGATAGAAACCACAAACTCCCACGAGAGGCTCGACAAACTATAGCACCTAGATTCCCTAGGGATAGAATGTAAAATTGATAGAAGAGGGAAAAAAACCAAAGGATGAAGGCCACAGTCAGTCAAACACGGCTCCAGAACACTTAGGCAGTCGTAAAAATGAAACCAAAATCACAGATCAAGCTCAGAAAGCTCAAGACAGAGCAAACTCTTGCACCTTATATAATTGGCGTGACTGTCAGGCTGAATCTAGCGCCAGAACAGCATTGGCGCGGGTAGTAAACTGGCAATGTGTGCCAATTGGCATGACTGTCAGGCTAATAAGCGCGCCAGTCGAGTTTACTAAGCCAAAATAAAAAAGAGCAATCCAAGAAACAAACTAGTGATGGTGAAGCTAAACAAAAGCCAAACACACGAAAAGAGCCAGCCAAAGAGCTGATCAAGCAAGAAAATTCAAGAATCGACCGAAAAGACAAGACAATACTCCAAATCCACATCTCTCCAGTGGAGTCACCAATTTTTTGTAGAGGTAAATCCCCTCTGCAGACAAAGGCGATCCCTACTAGCCCAGATCGGGTCTAGCTACAATCGTATCACGCTAAGGCACAAGTTTCTAATTGCAATAGACCAAATTGCGAAGAAGGTCTACCTTAAGTCCAACTCTATTGTTTGCAGAGAAGATAGCGCTCCCGTTTCCTTGTTCTGACAGATCACAATTCTCCTGCTTGTTGCGATCAAACACCTACACACACAAGAAACACGACAAACACACAAGTGTAAAACCAAATATATGCAATTATGTATCAATCAGAGAAGACAAAACTCATGATCACAATGAACAATACGAGTGGAACCATAACCAAAGTCGATTATCATTAATCAATACAAAGAAAGATACAACCTGCGCTCTGACACTGGATCTTCCTTCGGCGGGTCGACAGCGGAATACGTCTCGATAAAGCTCATCGGGAATGGGAAAAGCCTCTCTCTTCGGTTGTCTTGACAATAATCTCCTTGCTACTGATTTGGCTCTATGAGGACTATCAAGGCTCTTGCAGCATTCTCTAGGCTATGAAGGTTCTTGGAGACTTGCTTGCAAGGAAAATGGCAAGCTTATATAGATGGTGGAAGGGGAGTTGAGATCCCTACACTCATGGGATTGGCCCTATCATCAAGGAAGCTTCCATGAGAGGTGGAAAACCACTTCCTCTACATGGAGATCCGGAGCCAAACCTCCCAACTCAATTTAGAGACCAGTTCAGGAATTGGTTGGAGTCAATCTTCCGCCATTTATTTTTAAAAAACACTCCTTAATAAGCCTGGCATGGGTATAACACTGTGATAGTGTGCTAGCTGGCGCGCCCTCTTTGGAGGATTTCCCCCATTGGTGCGAGGGCTGAATTGGATAGTCGCACCAAGGACAAAAAGGCTATTTTTAGGGTTTTTCACAAGGAATTGTCTTCAGGGGAATGAATGTCCTTGTCCAGGGGGATGCCATGAAAGTGGTTTCAGGTCATGTCACTGCTCACAGGTCACAGAATAAGCCCTCCAATGTGCGGGACGGGTAATTGTAGGGACGGTGACAAATTGCTGTGTAACAGTTATCAATATTATTGAAAACAAAAAATTTGAAATTTTCCAAGCTTTCCTTCAAACTCTTATGTCCTTCACCTCGGGTTCAAGATTGATGATTCAGCTTGTCATTATTAGCAGAAAAACATATAAAATGGAATATATACAATGAAATGAATGATCAACAAATTTTCAGAAGAGTAGTGCTTCAAAAAATTGCCATTGACAGGCCCTCCAGCACATGGTTGTCCATCCATCTCCTACAAAATGTATGTGTTGTTCCCATGAAATGAAACTAATCTAAATGGACCTTTCCAAATGTTCTCAAACTTACCATGTTTACCCTTCTCTTCAATCCTGGCCTCCCATTTCAAAACCATATCTTAGATTCGAAAATTTTCTTCCTTGACCTTCTTGTCAAATGTCTTCTTGATTCTGTTTTGAGATTACTGATTACTATTATAGACTTCCTCCCCTTTCTCTTGCAAATATATCAATTGATTTATCCTTCTCTAAATTTCATTTGGCTCCTCCTCCCAATCCTTGCAGCAGATAAGAACTCCTAAGGATGTAGGGAAAATGGCTTCAGCTCCATATACCAGATCATAAGGTGAAGTTCCAGTTGATCTCTTTGTGCACACTCTATCAACCCACAGAGCATACTTCAGCTTCAAATGCCATGACCTCCTATTATCCTGCAATACCTTCTTAATAATCCTCACAATGCTCTTGTTAGAAGATTCAACAAGACCATTACCTTGTGGATAATATGCAGTAGAAATCCCAAGAGTAATGTGATATTGATGACAAAAAATAATTGTATTCTTAGATTTAAATTCTTGTGCATTATCAATGATGATCTTCATAGGGCAGCCAAATCTAGATAATATATTATTTTCCAAAAATGAAATGATAACTGAATCATTTTCTTGCCAGTTTGGATTGCTTCAATCCACTTGGTGAAATAATAAGTTTCTATCAAAATCTAGTGATTCTTACCTGAAGATGATGGATGAATCTTACCAATAAAATATAGCCCCCACTGCTGAAATGGCGCCTCAACATAAATAGGCATCAAGGGTAAAGGTACAAGCTTCTTCTTACCATAAAAAATCTAGCATTCATGGGAGGCATCAATATTTTTGTAGACATATTTAAACATTTTAGGCTAATAATACCCTGCTCTGAGAATTTTTTTGTTGTAGCCTTCCAATAATGATGACCTCCACAATCTCCTTTGTGAAACTCCTCAATTAATTTTTCAGCCTCCTCTTCCAACAAACAATTCAACAAAATACCATCGGTATCCTACCAATACAGATTTTTGTCAATGATGCAGTACCTCAAAGTATTTAACTTTACAAACCTCGCCTTGGACTTTGTTAGCTCAGCAGGTGTTCTATGATGATGTAAGGCAAAAACAATGTCTTTGTACCAATCTGAAATGATGTACTTTTCTTCAATGGGGATCAATTCTTCCTCTTCATTTGAATTTTCTAAAATTTCTGCAATTAAATTCATGTCAAGATAGTCAAAGTTTGACTGTGCCATCATCTTTGCTAGGCCTTGAAATTTGACCAATTTTGTGGGCTTGATCTCTATGTCATATTCCAGCATGTTAGAAATCCATTTCCCCCTCTTACCATCAGGATCAGCTTGAGTTAGAATGTCTTTCACAACAGCATTAGGAACAAAAGCTATAATATGAGAATGCATAATGTAAATTCTAAAATCTTTGATGGCCTTAACCAAGGCATAAGATTGCTTCTCTAAGATATTGTACTTCAGCTTTGAGTTAGCTAATGTCCTAATAAAAAATGAAATGGGTTGCTCAGTACCTTGCTGTCCTTTCTACAACAAAACTCCAACAATTTATTTTGTGATGCAAATGTAAAAACCATAAATTCTTTTGAGAATTCCCGATAGACGCACCAAAATGTTATCACAAAATTGGACCTGATTGGATACTAATTAGACAACTTCATGTAACTATTTCAAACCAATCTTGCAACTGAAGCTTAACCTCTTCAGCCTGAGAGGGCTCTCTCAAAGGGGTTAATGATATTGAATAAAGATGTATCTAAATAGCTAACTCTAGTTGGAAAACAACTTACTTGTGATATGTGTAGGTTTAAAAGAGTATAAGTCTGCAATCATTGGGCTTATCGAGTCAACAAGTTCAGTATTTTAGTAGTAAGGTCAGTTGACATCGAAGTTGAGGCAGGTAAGAGTTTTTAACAAAGGTAAGCACACATGAAACAAGAAATAACACAGTCAATTCATCTACAAAGGAAGTCAGAGCATTACATGAATGGATTCTTAGTATTAAAGATGAAAACCACTACAAATGGTACACATAGAAAATATAGATCAGATAAACAGTAAAAGCTCAATCAGAATCTCAGGTTGGTCAAGAAACAAGTCCCTGTATTACTGAAAACAATCAATTTACATAAAGCTGTAGTATTGCCAAAAAATATCCAACCCATACAAATTCGAATATATATCCTTTAATAGACTTGTTACATGATGAGATGATCTGCCTCATGGCTAGATTCATTGAAATTTTGGTAATTACACCTTTCATAACAAGAAAACGTCTACATTAATGAGAAAATGACAACAATTCTATTTAACAGTCCTTTTCCTAATAGGACTCAAACTGTTCATTATTACATCAACTACCTTATCTCCTAATATCGGTTACATATTTGACAAATATTCCTTCACATGTTCAAACAGGATGTTATGGGACTCATCACTACATAACATCTTAATTGACCTCCTCTAAATTTGGAAACAAACCCTGTTTTTTAGGAAAATTAGTCCTTATCTTCAACGCATGATTTCGCTGATGAGTTGTCTTCATCTCCTGGTCTTTTAGTCTTGGATGACTGCTGGCAAGGTCCCTTGAACCTTTGAAAGTATCCACCTATCCATAATTGCACAAAAACCTGCTCATAAAGCTTCAAAATAGCATGCTATGAAAGTATGACAGTTTCGTAGTGTTACAAAAATTCTTTTTGCCATCAAATTTTCTTATTCTTTCCTTCTGCACTGTATTCCTCATGTCTTGACACCTCTACCATATCATTTTCACCCTTTAGAAGCTTCTCAAAATGATTCAAAAATAAAAAATAAATCTAAAGTAGTTTCATAGCATTTTCTTGGCTTCAAGCTTCGGAAACACTACGAAACTGCTGAAAACAGTGAAATTTCCAGATTTTTGTCTAGCTTGAAAAATGTGTCTTCCAACTATAAAAACCTTGTTTCGAACATGCCATTTACCTTCAAAAACATAAAAAAAATAAACCTAGGAGTCTTGAGGTGTTTCTTCCTCATTTATAATGAGTTGAGCTATTGGCTCTTCAACTACTATCATTTTAAGGCCCTTTTTCTCCAATTCCTCATGGATTAGTTCTAGTTGTTCCTGTAGGTCTTTAACCTGATCCTTCAACTTTCAGTTTGTATATTTCAAATGCAAGTTCATTTTTCTGACATGTTTCACCTCTTTCCTCAATGGCATGGTCCATTTTATTAACTGTTGTGTATTATCTAGGGTCTTGGAAACAATGTCAACCTACTCTTCCCAAATCTCTTTCATATTTTCAAACAAAACCTTTTGGAAATTGTGTTTCCTTGATTCCTTCTTCATAACAACTATTTCATGATTGGAAAAATTCAATTGTTCTTCAATGAGTTCAAACTCTATTTTTTCCATTACTTTCTCCTTTCATTTCTTTGGTTTGCTAACTATATATTTCTATGAAGGTGAAGAAAGATCAATGATGTCTTGTGGTGGGTGGACTATGTCAGTGGGTGGATGAAGCTCTTTAATGCTCTATAATATCTTTTTAGCATGCCTTGTCATGGGCTTTCTTGTCTGAAACGTAAAACCTACATATTCTCCTCCAAATTCTAGTTTCTTTGTAGTTTTGGCTTTCTTTAGTTTTTATCCACCTTCTTCTACATATTTGGCCTAGACTATAGGATTTTCTTCAATATCAATGGCATGTAATATATCTTCTAAATTTCCTTTAGCTACTGTTCTGTCTTCTACAGCCACTGTTTTGTCTTCTAAAACCATTTTTTGACTCCTTGTTATCCTTTTGTTACCTTGTTTACTCACAGATTACTTTTTTTTTGTAGGTTTGACCACTTTTTATTTTTGTTTTGCAGGTGGAACAATGGGTGTATCAAAACTCTGCAATTGCTCTGTTTCCATCATGACTGGTTTACTTGGTTCTAATCTTGCTGATTCACTTGGTTCTACCACCACTAGTTCACTTTTTTCTGCCACTAAGGGTGATGGGATACTCCTAGGTTTAGGAGTTCTTGTAGGAGTAAGAGTATCCAACTCAAAACCACTAACAAACAAAAATGAAGACCAATCTCTACCTAGCCTTTGGAGCTCATCTAAAACCATCAATTTAATTAAACCATGATGAAACAATGAAGTCTCACTTCCCTCATATTTTTCTTGGACCTTATCTTCCATTCTTGATAAACTTATATGTAAATAGAAAGGAAGATCAAGAGATATCTTACCAGTAAAGTGGCGGAGAAGCTTAAAATGGTAAGAGTAGACTTTATGGTATCTCCCTTCACAAGTAAAATATTTTTGGATGATGAGAAACAACTTTGAGTATTTATCCTTCATGCAGCTTCTTGGGATGGCATATTCAAGGTCCATTTCATTGTTTTCTGGCTTGACAAACTCTTTGCACTCCTCCATGTTAAATTTTAATCCTTTGAACCACTTCTCTTGTCCCCTTGGAATCCCTATTGCTACTAAAATGACTTCTAGTGTAATAGAAAGATTCAACATCACCACTTTAGTAGTTGTTCCACTAAAATTTAAAGAAAATTATTTGGAAACCTGTACATGATAGCCTTGTAGTCTTTCACAAAACTGTAAACATCCTATTCTTCTGAAGACTTCTATTGATATTGGGTCTTCATTGATCAGATCCATATTTGATGGCTCATATCTTAAACATTCACCCTTATTTGTCTTTCCATTTTTAGCCGTAGTTTCTTTAGCGTCTTCTCAACCTCACTTGATAGTTCTCTGCCTTGCTTGATAGTTTTCTGCCTCGCTTGATCACTAATATCTGCAGCCTTTGAAAATACCAGCCACAACTTTGGCTTAATGAAATTCTCTCCAGAGTTTAATATCACGCAAATAAGGAATGAATAATGAGAAATGACTTAATTTGGAAATATTTTGAAGTTCAATGCCCACTCACAACACAATGATGACTCCTACATGCCTAAAATGGTGATGATGCCTTCATACCTGACCATGTACCTTGATATTTTCCCTAACTGACTCGAATGGTATCTAATTTACCCTTTCCAAATTATTTTCTGACACCTAATAGCTAACTTAACATAATAGACAGGAAACCTCACTTTCATAGCATGTTTAGTGTAAATCTGGGTGTTTTCGCTACAAAAGTATCAGCGGTTTCATAGCGAAAAGTGGAATTTCTCAATGTATTTTGCTACGAAACTGTGGTTTCTTGGCT
The DNA here is from genome assembly GCA_034641835.2 of Pinus albicaulis. Classification (NCBI taxonomy): domain Eukaryota; kingdom Viridiplantae; phylum Streptophyta; class Pinopsida; order Pinales; family Pinaceae; genus Pinus; species Pinus albicaulis. Next base: position 58,874,012 of record CM076570.1, read on the forward strand.
AAAACGACCATTTTGGTACTAAAACCTTGGGAAATGAAAACTTTCAGAAAATTATGAGTGATGTGACATGAAGGGATTTGAAAGTGAGTGGGTTTAGACCTTAGGGTAAGCTTAAATAAGAAAAATTTAAAATTTTCCTTGACCAAGTAAATAAAAATGAACCTTACAACCCTATCTTTGACACATGAACCTATATGACTTTGTCAAATGATGCTTCATTTTTTCAGTGATAACAGTGGCTCCACTTGCGATGGTGTGCCCCAGTGGTACACCAAAGAACCAATAGTTCTAGTGCTGCTATCCATCTTCTTGAAATTTTCCAAGCGTTCCTTCAAACTCTTATGGCCTTCACCTTGGGATCAATATTGATGATTCAACTTGTCATTATTAGCAGAAAAACATATAAAATTGAATATATACAATGGAATGAATTATCAGCGGATTTTAAGAAGAGTAGTGCTTCAAAAACCTGCCATTGACAGGCCCTGCAACACATGGTTGTCCATCCATATCCTGTAAAATGTAAGTGTTGTTCCCATGAAATGCGACTAATCTGAATGGACCTTTCCAATGTTCTCAAACTTACCATGTTTCCCCTTCTCTTCAATCCCAACCTCCCATTTCAAAACCATATCTTGGAATTGAAAATTTTCTTCCTTGGCCTTCTTGTCAAATGTCTTCTTGATTCTGTTTTGAGATTTTTGATTACTATTATAGACTTCCTCCCTTTTCTCTTTCAAATCTATCAACCGATTGATCCTTCTCTCAATTGCATTTGGCTCCTCCTCTAGTCCTTGCAACAGCTTCATGATAGGCACTCCTAAGGATGTAGGAAAAATGGCTTAAGCTCCATATACCAGCTCGTAAGGTGAGGTTCCAATTGATCTCTTTGTGCACACTCTATCAACCCACAGAGCATACTTCGGCTTCAAATGCCATGACTTCTTATTCTCCTGCAATACCTTCTTAATAATCCTCACAATGCTCTTGTTAGAATATTCGGAAATACCATTACCTTGTGGATAATATGCAGTTGAATTCCCAAGAGTAATGTGATATTGATGACAAAAACTAATAAAATTCTTAGATTTAAATTCATGTGCATTATCAGTGATGATCTTCATAGGGCACCCAAATCTAGACATTATATTATTTTCCAAAAATGAAATAATAACTGAATCATTTTCTTGCCTAGTTTGGATTGCTTCAATCCACTTGGTGAAATAGTAAGTTTCTGTCAAATTCTAGCGATGCTGACCTGAATATAATGGATGAATCTCACCAATAAAATCTAGCCCCCATTGCTGAAATGCCGCCTCAACATAAATAGGCATCAAGAGTAAAGGTACAAGCTTCTTATTACCATAAAAAATCTGGCATTCATGGCAGGCAGCAATATTTTTGTAGACATATTTAAAAATTGTAGGCCAATAATACCTTGCTCTGAGAATATTGTTTGTTGTAGCCTTCCAATAATGATGACCTCTACAATCTCCTTTGTGAAACTCCTCAATCACTTTTTCAGCCTCCTCTTCCAGCAAACAATTCAAAAAAATACCACCGGTATCCTTCCAATACAAATTTTTGTCAATGATGTAGTAACTCAAAGAATTTAACTTTACAAACCTCTTCTTGGACTTTTTTAGCTCAACAGGTGCTCTATGTTGATGTAAGACAAAAACAATGTCTTTGTACTAATCCAAAATGATGTACTTTTCTTCAATGGGGATCAGTTCTTCCTCTTCATCTGAAATTTCTAAAATTTCTGCAATTAAATTCATGTCAAGACAATCAAAGTTTGAATATGCCATTAGCTTTGCTAGGCCTTGACCTTTGACCAAATTTGTGGGCTTGATCTCTATGTCATATTCTAGCAAGTTATGTAATATCCCAAAATGGGACTACTCAACAATGCATGCTAAAATAATGCATTTTTCAGAAATGTATGCAATGAAAGTTAAATTTAGCTCATGGATCCCTTAGATATGATATTATAGTAAATATATCTGAAAGGAATTAAGAAATAAATCACTATTCCATAGTTAAACATGCATCCCATGACATAAATAGTTGAAAATCATGCATAAATAGAGACTACAACCATGTATGAAAGCTAGAATACCATGAAAACGTTATTTTATTACCTCTGCAATAGCAGTAGGTTGTACATTAGATCTAGAGAAATTATGTGGACAAAATATTAGATCTATAGCAGATCCATGCACTATACAAGCTCTTTTATCAATCCCCCTTGGGGTTTTCAGCAATACACCAAGTACAAAGTGTAGATCTGAGTTCTAAGATTGCACATCTATGGAAATATTCAGATCTAGAAAGTGGATATGATCTGATATAAATAATAAACTGATCTCCTTCAACAGATCTCCAAAGTGAAGGGAAGATCCCCAACACTCAGAAAATCATCTCTCCAAATGGTGCACTGAATCACCCTGCAGCAGCGCCTTCAGAAATAATGTACATCTAGACTCTCTCTATGATGTAGGGGAGAAAATGATGTTGGCTTGTAGCCAATATATGAAAATATAGCTCACAACCTTAAATAATTTCCTCCCAATGGATTAGAAGGCTTCTCCACTGAAAATAGGTATTAAGATGGCCTAGATCTGAATATCTAGCCTCCACTTGTTGCAACTTTCTGAAACAGTCAAACCCTCAACAGGATTTGTACTGTCAAAGGAAGATGAAGCTTGTATTCAAGCCAGATAGTGGAAAATATGGTGCAAAGCTCCTCCAAGAGCTACTCAATGGAGGAGAAGGAATTCCTAAATAAGAAGACCTTGTGCTAAACGACACTCTATCTCAGCTAAACAACCAGAGAAAGAAAATATGTCTAAACAGACCATATAATCATAAAATCATACTCATAAGCTAGCCCCATATGTCTTCCATCCTCCTCCATATAAACAATGTGAGCCTTCTCACCTTAGGTCCCACTCGTTAGGGTTTCCATCTTCATGCAGTGAATCTCCCTTCAAAATTACGCTGTCTCCATTAGTCTTACTCATATTTTTACAACGCTATTTGATTTAGTCAATCTTAACATGATCAATCTTGATTGGATCAACCTTGACTATATCTCCATGCAAAGTATTCTTCCACACTCAATGTGGCTTTATTCTATCTATCTAAACAGATCTATATTCCCACTGAGTTGTCTTCATTAATGTTCCACATCCTCCATCTTAGCTTAGTTGACTTGGTCAAACTTGACTTTGTCTACATGCATTAAGCCTTGTTCACACATGAAGGTGTTTTTATCCAGGTGTGAAATGATCCTTTCCCCATTAAGAGGGTTTTTATTGCTTCTAGAAAGATTTATGGGTCTCCCTACACATTTATTCATCTAAGTATGTGTTTGGAGAAAAATTAATATTCCTAATAGCTGCATGCTAATGTAGGAATATTACAAGTTAGCAATCCATTTCCCCCTATTAACATCAGGATCAACTTGAGTTAGAATGTCTTTCACAATAGCATTAGGAACAAAAGCTATAATATGAGAATGTAGAATGTAAATTCTGAAATCTTTGATGGCCTTAACCAAGGCATAAGCTTGCTTCTCTAAGATGTTGTACTTCAACTCTGAGTTAGCTAATGTCCTACTAAAAACTGAAATGGGATGCTTAGTGTCTTGTTGTCCTTTCTGCAAAAAAACTCCAGCAATTGTATTTTCTGATGCAAATGTAAAAACCAAAAATTCTTTTGAGAACTCCTGGCAGACGCACCAATATGTTATCACAAAATTGGACCTGATTGGATGCTAATCAGACAACTTCATGTAACTATTTCAAACCAATATTGCAATTGAATCTTAGCCTCTTCAGTCTGAGAGGGCTCTCTCAAAGGGGTTAATGATACTGAATAAAGATGTATCTAGATGGCTAACTCTACCTGGAAAACAACTTGCTTGTGATATGTGTAGGTTGAAAAGAGTATAATTTTGCAATCATTGGGCTTATGGAGTCAACAAGTTCAGTGGTTCAGTAGTAAGTTCACTTGGCATGGAAGCTGAGGCAGGTAAGAGTTTTTAGCAAAGGTAAGCACACATGAAACATGAAATAACACAGTAAATTCATCTATAAAGGAATTCAGAGCATTACATGAATGAATTCTGAGTATTAAATATGAAAACCACTACAAATGGTAAACATAGAAAATATAGATCAAATAAACACTAAAAACTCAATTAGAATCTCAGGTTGGTCAAGAAACAAGTCTCTGTATTACTGAAAACAGTCAGTTTACATAAAGTTGCAGTATTTTCCAAACAATCAATGTACAATGTGAAATAAATACTTTCATGGAAGAAAAGAAGAATTTTATGGATTCTAGAGCTTTGACATCAAAGATGTAGTTACAAATAGTTCCAGAGAAGACCAATCCCAAGGAGATTACTGAAACGAAGGAAATTGATCCATCCATTCTGAATTCCTTCTTGCAAACATTTATGAAGATGCTAAGGTGATCCACGTGGATATCGGTGGCCACCCACCTATTCCATTTGGACCCACACCATCTATTCTTGCAGCTTTTCACTTTCAACACAATTTACTATTTTTAGCAGGTTTTCAGGTCCTGCACTCCCAGAGCCATTTTTGGGCCCTAATGATCTAGGTGGATATTGGTGGCCACTCACCTATTCCATTTGAACCCCAACCATTAGTTATTTCTATTTTTAAGTTGTAGCACAACTTACTATTTTTAGAATTTTTTCTAGTCCTGAACTTCTGGAGCCATTTTGAGGCCCTAAACGACATTTTTTTGGAAAACTGGGAGCAACATAGGTCTATAGACTGATGTTTCTCACTCAAAAGTTGTAGTACTTGGAAATATATTTCTAACAAGATATTACGAATTTCAAACGGAGATCGGATGCCAAAGTTATGTCCCCGGGAAGTTGAAACACCAATTTACCCAAATGGGACCCGTAGTTTTGGTGCTTCATCTCCTAGGGTTAGGTTTTTGGATGTTTCACGTTTTACATTGTTTCTCAACAATAAATAGGCCTTCGAGCTTCATTTTAACACATTGGAGGGGCCTGTAGCCGTCACATCTCTTCTCAGAGATACACTACTAGTGCCCTCGCCCGCTCATTTCCATTATGTCTCATTGGAACACAGTTCAGAGGCCTGTAGCTACCACATCTCTTCTCAAAGATAAGCCTGCCAGCGCCCTAGTGGTTTATTTCTATTGTGGTTGTATTGTAACATAGTTCAGAGGCATGTAGCCACCACATCTCTTCTCAAATATAAGCTACCATCACCCTGTTTGTAAGCATATTTTAGTAATTTGATTTTAATAAAAGGAAGCATTATTTCTGTTGCATCTCTGTGCTTATGGTTATATGTGTATTCTATTGCATTCCTGCATAAACCCGGATAAGTGGCATCAAAACGGTCTGCTATTTATCTTTTTTTCTTTTCATGTCCCCAAAGTGGTCAGGGTATATGGATTTCGGGCTCGATCTAGTTGAATCGTTGCAAGATCAGCCTCGCAAACCCTAACGACCTCCCATGGCGGAAGGAACGAAAGACGAGGGATTAGGAGATCCTATCAAAATCTTGCTCAAGGAGGCCCTCGAGAAACAGAGGAATGCAATGATGAATAAATTTTCCCAGATCCTTTAACAACTGCCCACTTACGACACATCTACATCCAGCACATCCGCCAACAGGTCCGCGACATCCTGGACAAATCCAATATCAAGTTCAACAAAATTTTCCCCTCATGGAGGAACTTAATGCAATGGGGATCATTGCTTCCTAAGGATGGAGGAATGATCCAGGTGGATATCGGTGGCCACCCACCTATTCCATTTGGACCTGCACGATCAATTCTTGCAGCTTTTCACTTTCAGCACAGTTTACTATATTTAACAGGTTTTCGGGTCTTGCACTCCAGGAGCCATTTTGGGGCCCTAATGATCCAGGTGGATATTGGTGGCCACCCACCTATTCCATTTGAACCCACCATCAATTCTTTCCATTTTTAAGTTGTAACACAACTTAATATTTTTAGAATTTTTTCAGGTCCTGAACTTCCGGAGCCGTTTTGAGGCCCTAAACGACGTTTTTTGGGAAAATCGGGAGCAACATAGGTGTTTAGATTAATGATTCTCACTCAAAAGTTTTATTCCTCAGATATATATTTCTAACAAGCTATTGAGCACATCAAACAGAGATCGAATGCCAAAGCTACGTCCCCTGGAAGTTGAAACACCAATTTACCCAAATGGGACCCACAATTTTGGAACTTCATCTCCTAGGGTTAAGTTTTTGGACGTTTCAGGTTTTACATTATTTCTCAACAATAAATAGGCCTTTTAGCCTCATTGTAACACAATGGAGGGGCCTTTAGTCGTCACATATCTTCTAATAGATACGCTACCTCTGCCCTCGCCTGCTCATTTCCATTATGTCTCATTGTAACACAGTTCAAAGGCTTGTAGCTGGCACATCTCTTCTCAGAGATAAGCCTACCAGCACCCTAGCAGTTTATTTCTATTATGGCTATATTGTAACACATTTTAGATGCCTGTATCTGCCACATCTCTTCTCAGAGATAAGCTACCAACACCCTGTCTGTAATCATATTTTAGTAATTTGATTTTCATAAAAGGAAGCATTATTTCTACTGAAACTCTGTGCTTATAGTTATATGTGTATTCTATTGCATTCCTGCATAAATCTGGATCATAAGGAATGATAAATCTATGGAGGGATTGCCGAAGTTGATTGACAACTGCGCTGGCAAAGAAGAGCCACGACTTGAACATCATGCAGTAAATAAGGTCTACAAAAATAGGAAGAGAACTGGCAGAGAAATGTAGTTAACTGCGCATATCGGGGATTATGAAATGGACCCATTCATCCTTGATATTGGATCAAATGCCAATGTGATTCCAAAGAAGGCATGGGAATGAATGGGGAGTCCAAAGCTGCAATGGTCACTGATTCAACTTAGAATGGAAAATCAACATAAAATCATTCATATGGGTCGATTGCATGGCATTAGTGTAGATATTGATGGTGAAAGTGTATTGTCTAATTTCGAAATTATTGAGGTTGTTGATGATAGTAATCTGTATCCTGCGTTGCCTGTATTTGATTGGGCTTGTGACATGGATGCTACAGTCAATCTGAAAAATAGAAAAATGGTGTTTAAAAATAATGGTACAAGGGTTTTTGTGCCATTGGACTCCTCTAAAGGAGCGCAATACACAGAACCGGTCTAGCATGAATATGGTGATCCTAATATTGATCAGATCTATAAGATCACTACACAGGATGAGGACTGGATTAATCCTACCGGTGATGGAAGAATAAGTTAGGAGCATGATAGTTTGTGTATTTCAGACTCCAATGAACAATTAGAGCATTGGCATAACTGCTTGCATGAAGTATCAACTAAGCGGTGTAATAGAGTTACCAAAGCACTTTGCTTCATCACATCGGATGTACATGACTTGCCATTTTATGATGGAACTGGGAATGTTGTCTTATTTTTGGAAGATTTTGAGCAGAAGGTGCCTGAAGAACAATGATATGAAGCTTTAGACTTTGTCTGGAGGTCCACTGCAGCTATATGGTGGGGCACACATAGAGAAAAATTAGGAGGATGGAAGGAATTTTGCATACTAATAAGGCTCAGATTTGGTAATGTAAACACTAGGATCAAAGAGAAGTATGATGGTAAGGTTGAACCTCCTGAGAATTTGTCTCGCTGGACCATGGCCTGGGGTGAAGAACCTCAAACCTGAATGGGTGCATATATTCTTCCATACCCTGGGTACAATACCTCAGTAGTGGGATCTTGAAACGAAGTTGTGTCATGGCACCACAAAATTGGTATGAGATGACGGAAGTTTTCTTATTGACTTATAACTTCGTCGATGGATGGGATTGTATTAATGATTCTCTCAAGGAAGTTTGAACGGGAATATTCTGAATTACCGTTGAGCCAAGGGCTTCAGACCATCCTGATTGGGCTGCGCAGATGGAGTAAGCACGAGAATGTTATAATCTAACCATAGAAAAAGGTGAGGAGGACCCATGTAATGTCAATATCCTTGATTCAGAAGGACAACGTGAGGTTTCAAGTCCTGAAGTTGAGATGCTGGACATAGCACAACCAATCAAAACTAAGAAAGTAAACATATGCTTAGAAGTGGAGCTGAAGTTCATGAAGATTGGGGACTATTGAGACGATGACACGGTGAGAAATTTCACTGAATTGTTGCATGAATACCAAGATATGTTCTTGAAAAATTTCTCGGAGTTGAAAGGCATTACAGGAGATGAAGGCTTTATGCACATCACTTTGAAGCCTGATGTGAAGCCGATCAAGAAGCACTCATATCAGCTGAACCCAAAATATAAAGAAAAAGTGCAGGAAGAACTAGACAAAATGCTTAATGCTGATATCATTGAACCAACAGAGGAGTCTGATTGGGTTAGCCCTATGCTAGTCCAAGAAAAGAAAACCAAGTGATAAATAAGGATTTGTGTCTATATTAGAAAGTTGAATGATGCATGCATTCATGATCCATTTCCGACACCATTCACTGACGAAGTTTTGGAGAATATGGGAGGGCAGGAAGCCTACTCCTTTATAGTTGGGCTCTCAGGATACCACCAGATTAGGATTGCGTTGGAAGATAGGAGCAAGACCAATTTCACTACTGAATGGGGATCATTTCAGTACACAGTTATTCCATTTGTATTGAAGAAATCTCCAACAATATTTTCATATTTTTCGTCGCAACATTTAAGGAATATATCCACAATGTTTTGGAGGTGTATTTTGATGACTGGACAATATTCAGATTGTTAAAGAATCATGTTTCTAGTCTGCGCTTGATGTTGGATACTTGCAGGAAATATCAAATCTCCTTGAACCTGAAGAAGTGTATTTTTTGTGTGCCATATGGTATATTATTGGGGCATATTGTCTGTAAGCACAGGTTGATGATAGACCCTGCGAATATTGTTGTGATTATCAATTTAGAGCCACTAAAAAATGTGAAGTAGTTACACATGACGCTTGGGCATACAGGTTAAGATTATAAGGGCCTACGTGCAGATAACTGCGTCGATGAAAAAATTATTAAATAAAGATGTCAAGTTCTGTTGGGATAATGATGGTCATAAGAGCCTTCATGTGCTGAAATAAAAGATGGTAACTGCTCATATTCTACCCTTCTAAGATTGGAAGAAGGAAGTTCATGTACATGTCGATGTGTCTTACATAGCTTTGGGAGTTGTCTTAGTGCAGTCAGGAGAAGGCGATCTAGATCACCCTGTCACATTCGCAAGCAGGAAGCTGTCTAAGGCAGAGAGGAACTACTCCACCACAGAGCACGAGGGTCTGGAAAAGGTATATGCACTGTGGAAATTTAGACAATATCTATTAGGCATGCAATTCAAAATTTTCACGGATCACTCTGCTTTGAAATACTTGGTCAACAAGCCTGTGTTCGGGGGGAATATTTGTAGGTGGCTATTGCTATTTCAAGAGTATGATTTCAACATAATAGTCAAGCCAGGACGGTCAAATGCAGGACCATATCCTTTGTCTAGGATCAAGACATGCATGTTTAAATTTTCAACAAGAAATAGTGAAATTGGCAACTAGTAAGGACAAAAAATTACCCACACATTGGTGAGGAAATTCAGCGAGGAATTTAAGTTACACACTAGTGAGAAATGTGGGTGTCTAATTTATTTTACCCTCAAATAAATTGGACAATAAATTGTAATTTCATCTCATCACAACTTGTATCAGTTAACTAAGTCATGATGACTGAGTTAGCTCAAGAAATTTGAGTTGAGGGTCTAAGATGAGTCATGTAGAGTGATTCTAATATTTTGGGGGTCCAGTTGCAGTTAATGCACTAGTGGGGTGCAGGTGTAATCAGTTAACTCAATTAATTGAGTTAAAATCAATTTAACTAGTTCTAACTGAGTGATGAACTAGTGATAGGTCCAGTGAATTAAATTAGATTTAATTCAAAATTAGTGATCAATCAGATAACTGATGATTCACTACTAATAGCTGCATGCATGTCAGTTATGAGGAAGAAATAGTTGAGACATAGGTTAAAGGGAACATAACTATCAGCGGTATTTTTAGAAAATTTCCTAAGTGAAATTATAAAGCCACGAGGAAGCCATGATGGATTGCGAAATCAAGGAAGGATTAATTTCCTATTTAATAGGGGCTTAATTCTTTAGAATTGCATGAGTAAGGCAGGCTGAAGGAAGGTTGAGAATTGGCTATGTGTTTTTCCAATTTCTCCTACATCAGCAGGAGACAATTGGAAAAGTGCCGGAGAATCTCATGAGAAATTAAGCATTGTATCGTTTCATGATTCCTTGACTTTATACAATATATGATAGCAGGGTTTTGAGCAGTTTCTGTCCCCAAGAAAATATTTTGTTGTGCGATTGATTTACTTCTTTCTCTTACTTGTACGTGATCGAACGATCGTGTTTTGTATTCCACAAATATTGTAGAAGGATTCAATATCTTGTTTTAGTACATCACAAGATCATATTTAATCCATTGATATAGAATTTATATAAATTTCTACATGGTATCAGAGCACCAGGAATCACAGTAGAAGAGAATAAATTGAGTTTGTCTTGAATAGGTTCAAATTTTCATATTTATTCTTCAGGATCCAACAACAGATCAAGATATCTTTAATGGATTGAGACTCGAATATGCACTCAAAGGAAATTAAAATTATATTTCATGGAAGGATATGATGGAAGAAGTGTTGGAGGAAAACAGGTTGAATGAATTCATAGATATTTATATTCCCAAGCCCGTAGCAGCAGATGCCCAACTTCTTGATGCATGGCAAAAGAAGGTAGTAAAGGCGAGAAGGATCTTCTTAGAGGGAGTTCAAGATCATATTGTATCGAGTCTCCATCGGAAGGAGACTCCATATGCTATGTGGAATTACTTGAAAGATCTATTTTAGAATATCAGTGACCACAGGAAGTTGGCGCTGAAGGACAAGCTCAGAAAGATAAAAATGGAGGAGGGCGAGATGGTACCAACATACTTGGAGAAGTTCACTCAATTTCAAGATGAGCTTGGAAGTGTTGGTGCGAAAGTAGCCCAGGATGATTTGGTGAGCCTAAAACTTCTAGGCCTTCCCAAGAGCTGGCATAGTTACGAGGACTTTGTGAATGGGAGAGAGAAATTACCAGATTGGGAATGTTTGTGGTCTGACTTGGTAATAGAATACATAAGGCAGAGCACTAGAGACGGGACCTCCAGCACCAACAAAGAAGAAGATTGTGCATTAGTCAGAAAAGGAAATAAATCCAAAGGAAAGAAGTCCCAAGGCAAAGAGGTCAAGAGAGACTTGTCCAAGATCAAGTGTTTTCGTTGTCACAAGCATGGGCACTATACATAGAATTTTCCATAGAATAAGGCAGGAAAGAAGGAGCCTGCAGTTGTAGTGGGTAAAGCACTAGCTTCACAGTTTGAGCTTGATTTTACTCTTATTTCATGAATGGCCAACACTGTATTTGTATGCATGTTGTATATAGACAACGGTGCCTCATTCCATATGATAGGGAGTAGAGACCTCTTCAGTGACTTGGAGGAGAAGGACCTCCAACAGAACATAGATTTGGAGATGACGGGAGGTATAACACGAACAACATAGGTACATTTACCTTTCAGAGGGAGTCTGGCTCCCCTCTCAGACTGGAAGATGTTTGGTATGTTCCAGGCTAAGGAAAAATCTTACATTCATAACAGTATTGGAAGACCATGGTTATGATGTGATGTTTAGAAAAGGAAAGGTTTTACTTAGACACATAGCCACAAGACAAGTTAAACAGATTGGTGCAAGAGTCAAGAACATGTATGTTCTTGAGGTCGAGGATGCATGCAAATATTTGAGGAGCAAAGCATAGGTTAGAGACTTGGTGGTTGAGAGGAGGAAATTATCTCTTAACATGCAGCCTCAAAAGAAATCTTAGAAGTTTGTGGAGAAGCCACAATTGGAGAAATAGATAGGAGACCAAGTGGAAGAGTCCACTCAAGCAGAGAACCTCCAGGAGGGTGAAATTTTGAGCCAAATGGGCAGAGGGAGTACATGCAACTATACCTCCAGGTGAGAGGTGGGTCGATGTGCAAATATAATCCCAAGAAGAAATTTGGGCAAGGTCCATTGAGATGGTGTGTCTCATGGATCAAACTTCGCTACAAGGAGCCCACAATACAAAAGTAGTAGGAAGGACTAGTTGGATTGATGAAGTCATATGTTAGGAAGACAAGAATCAGAGTGACAAATGTTAGATACTAGAGTGAAATCAGAGTTGGCAGCAGTGCAGACGACATGGATGAAAATGTCAACAACAACGTAGAGAGTCCAGTAGGCAGGTGTAGAAGCTAGCAGAAGTCAAATGACTCTAATGACAGATGCATTATGTAGATTTAGTTTTTCAGAGGCTATTCAGTTTCAGGAGTTGCAGGAGCAAACAACACTAGAGAAGTGCTACATGCAGAAGATTCCAAAGGTACCAGATCAAGATAGAATGAATTCCTTTCTTGTTGATAGGGAGTGTTGAAATTTGCAATAAGAAAAATTGAAATTGGCAACCAAAAAGGAAAAAAAATTAACCACACATTGGTGAGGAAATTTAGTGAGGAATTTTAGTTACACACTACTAAGGAATGTGGGTGTCTAATTTATTTTTCCCTTAAATAAATTGGACAATAAATTGTAATTTCACCTCATACAACTTTTTTTAGTTAAATAAGTCATGATGACTGTGTTAGCTCAGTAAATTAGAGTTGAGGGTCTAAGATGAGGCATGTAGAGTGATTCTAATATTTTTTAGGTCTAGTTGCAGTTAATGGACTAGTGGGGTGTAGGTAAAATCAGTTAACTGAATTAATTGAGTTAAAATTAGTTTAACTAGTTCTAAGTGATGAATTAGTGATAGTTCCAGTGAATTAAATTAGATTTAATTCAAAAGTAGTGATCAATCAGATAACTGATGATTCACTATTAATATATGCATGCATGTCAGTTCTGAGGAAGACCTAGTTGAGACAGAAGTTAAAGGGAACATAACTGTCAGTTGTATTTTTAGAAAATTGCCAAAGTGCAATTATAAATCCATGAGAAAGCCATGATGGATTGCACAATCAAGGAAGGCTGATTTTCCTATTTAATAGGGGCCTAATTCTTTAGGAATTGCGTGAGCAAGGCAGGCTAAAGTAAGGCTGATAATTGGCATGTGTTTGTCCAATTTTTCCTAGATCAATGGGAGACAATTGGCAATGTGTTCGAGAATCTCATGAGAGATTAAGCATTGTACTGTTTCATGATTCCTTGACTTTATACAATATAGATAGCGGTGTTTTGAGAAGTTTCTTTCCTCAAGAACATCTTGTGTTGTGTGATTGATTTACTTCTTTCTCTTAATTGCATGTGATTGAGAAATCGTGTTTTGTATTCCACAAATATTTTATAAGGATTCAGTATCTTTTTTTAGTACATCACAAGATCGGATTGAATCCATTGATATAGAATTTCTATAATTTATACATGGTATCAGAACTTCTATATAATTTCTAAAAGGTGAATATTTGGTGAATATTGAGGATGAATTACTTGACAGAGAGTTTTTCGCTATTCGGGTCGCCGACGAACATTTTCTGGATATCATTTTGTTTCTAACTATGAGCGTTGCACCTGCGAAGTACACTATGCAGCCGAAGAAAGAGCTAGTAGTAATGGAAGCCAATTTTACTTTGATTGCGGGACACTTATACAAGATGGGGCCTGATGAGATCCTATAAATATTTGTTCTTGAGCATGAACAACACAATATTTTTGTTGAAGCGCATGGCAGCATTGTTGGAGTTCATTATGTAGGAAAGGCCACTGCGTAGAAGATCATGCGTGCTAGAATTTGGTGGCCTACGGTGCATAAGGATTCTAAGGAATAATGATAACTCTTGCAATGTTTGTTAGAGGATTGGTAAACCATTGCGTAGGGATGAAATGGAACTACACCCTCATGACACTTTGCAGACATTTGATAAATGGGCGATTGAATTTTTTGGACTGATTGATCCGCTTAGGAAGAAAACAGGTGTGCGATACATTATTAATGCAACATATTATCTCATTGGATGGGATGAGGTGAAACTGGTGAATAATTGTAGTATAGACACAACGGTGAAGTTTGTTTCTGAAAATATTTTGTCGAGGTTTGGTTGCTCAAATATTTTGATGAGTGACAAAGGTACGCATTTCTTGAACAGTACTATTGAAGCATTGACTACAGAGTTCAAAATGCATCACCAAAAGAGTATTCCATATCACCCTCAGGCTAATGGAATGGTGGAATCTTTTAACAAAGTTATGGAAAATTCTTTGACTAAGGTGTACAACGTCAATAGGGATGACTGGGATGTATGCATTCCTAAAATTTTATGGGCATATAGTACTACCTGTAAGAATTTGATGGGTTAGACTCCATTCATATTAGTGTATGGAAAAGAAGCGGTGATGTCGATGGAATACAATGTGACTATTCTTCGCATCGCCGTAGTTATAGATATAGCAGACATCGATATTATGGAGAAGATATTGGAGCAACTAATCGGGTTAGAGGAAGATAGGTTCATCATTGGGTTTCACCGACATGTGCAAAAGGTGAGGGAAAAATACTAGCATGACAGTCATATTAAGCATAAGACTTTCAAGAATGGGGACCTGGTTCTTTTTTATGACAGCAAGTTCATGAAGTTCCCAGATAAGCTGAAAATGCATTGGTTGGGACCTTACATTGTTAGTAATGTCTTGGAGGGGAGCATAGTTTAGCTTGAGAAGCTGAATGGCGAGTTGTTTCCTAGACAAATTAATGGCAACAGGCTGAAGTGATACAAGGGCGACTTCGCCCATGGGGGCTCGCATTGACTATATGGCCATAAGACAATATCAATGCTCCACGTAGTTGAAAGAGTATGGGACTATAAAATACTCTGCCAAGAAGACACTTCATCAAAGTAGAAGTACTATGAGGTATGTAGGAAGCTGGCACAATTGGAGGGAACTGCACTAATGGAGGAAGGACTATGCCGTAGAGGTGGGTCTGATGAAATTTTCCCAAAAAGTGACTATTGGAACAAGAACACTTGATTTAACAAGGACTTGGACATTAAAAGGAACGGGAGGAATGTATTTAATGGGAATATCTGGGCGAATATGCCACAAATTTTTCATTTATGAGGTGTATCTAAAGGAGTTCATGGAGTTTGAATTTGAATTTTTCTATAAATCACGCATCCTGATCCACATTCGGACAATTTGCGCTCTAAGAGTTAGAATTGAAATTTTGTGCCTAGAAGAGAACCGAGTGATCTAATGCATGTCTGGGAAGAGCTACGAGGAGATTGAGCAAGAATTTATCCATAGAGGATTAGGATTTATCATGACGTCTATGACACCAAAAAATGTCATAGGGTTGAGGTCGCGTAGGAAATAGACTAGAGAAGCGCCTTATAAAAATCTAAAGAAACCAGTACTTAGAATTTTGCCTAGAAATAAAATTCAAAAGGAATAGAGATCTAACGTGACACAAGATAGGCATAAGCAGGTTGTTGAGGTTGAGGAGTCAGACGAAGAAGAAATCATGCTAGGAAGGATAGAAATGATTGATGCAGAGGGGGAAGAACCTATCTTCAGGTTGCCCCTATATATTCCACCATGGAAATCGACAGTTGCGAAGTCGACGAAGGGTCTAGAATCAGTAAAATATAATATTTTTACACCTATGTTGCCTAAAGAAGTGCTAGTTGAGGGGTATTTATTGGGAAAAGTGCCACAACTATGCATGGGGGATTGGGATTTCAACGACCGCGACAAATACCCACAATTCAAGATAATTTGATATCTGCGCTCTACATACTATGAAGCAACTAGAATGAAATGACTAGAACCAATGAAGTTGGTAGCTGGAATTCAGAACGCAATGCTGCTGAACATGTTATATGTTCCGCATTTTGGGCACAACATTATCAACACAATCTGTGTGCACCAACTACTAGCCCTAGTGCATGATTATTTCTTATGGTTGGGGGAAATAATCCCTATTGATGCGATGTTGATAAGGATAATCACGACACTTCCTTATCTCGGCCTGGACCCCGCTGAAGCATTTGTGGGAAAGGATCAGGATAAGAAGCTAGCTAACTAGATGAAGCAGGAATATGGCCTAACAAATGGAACCATGGGTTACTATATTGACTCCATCAAAGACAGGTCAGTGTGATTTTCCACCTATATCTTAACTAAAAAGATCATGTGGAAGTGCCTGGGAAAGGAATTTTTTGCGTCCGTGGTGTCTTTTGCTACACAGTGCAGCAAAGGCATTGTGTAGAATTGGGTTGGATACTTTTACAAGGAGTTATTGATGATTTTAGAGAGGCACAGGAGGAGGGAAAGCAATTCCACTACGTGTGGCTCTTTTTCTTAATCGCGCTGATGTCTTGGAGGGAGCCCGATGAGTCACAGTTCCCCACTGCAGACCTGGATCTCTGTGAGGTAGCAAGGTATGCCTCACTATGGCATTCAAAGGAGCCATCTAAGGTTGATGATGAATAAATTATCTTGGGTCGGGTTGGAGAGGAGTCTACGCACAAATATTAGACATAATCCCTGGCTATCCATTAGTATTTTTGCAAAATATCATCGAGTTGCGAATTTTAAATCATATTTCCACCACGTGAACATCCAAGCAAAGAAGGACCATGCTGAGGTCTGGTACGAGATGTCGTACCTGGTCACAAAATATGATGTTGTACTCATAGTAAGTAATTGGCCAAGTGATTGGCTAACTCCACCCACTAAAGGCGTGGAGACAAAGAAGGCAAGCACAAGTGACTCAATGACCAGTGTGCAGATATGAAATACAAACACCAAGAAGCAGCCTAAGCACGTCTCCTTCATGACTAATAAGGAGTCTGAATAATAAGTTGAGTGGGAAACAGAGAAGAATGCCTCAGAAATAGGAGGGGGTTATGATTAGGGTGGTGATACATATATGGATCCAGCATAACCCCCCTCCCTTTATATCGCAAATAAATGACGAATGTAGGGTGGTAGAGGCACGTGGAAAATGGTGAAGTTTAACAGGTATGTCGGCCCTAAATCCTTAATCCTCACTAAAGGATACTTTGATGAAATTGGAAACACTATTAAGCATGTTACCAAACATCTTTGGGGAAACATCGAGGACCAGTACAAGAAGGTATTGATGGATGTTCATCAAAGCCTCAAAGACTTACAGGTTCAGACGAGTGCAATACAAGCGAGTGTGAGTCAAGCGAGTGGGCTTCAAGCAAGCATGGTTTAAGCGCGTGAGGCACTAGCATGTGTGAGCACAACATAACCAAAATTGGAAATTATGACGGATATATGCATGGTGCCTGTACCTACAGGGACCTTATATTTTGACACTGCGGAGAATATGCGTTGGTGACACACTGGCA
This sequence comes from Pinus albicaulis, assembly GCA_034641835.2. Taxonomy (NCBI): domain Eukaryota; kingdom Viridiplantae; phylum Streptophyta; class Pinopsida; order Pinales; family Pinaceae; genus Pinus; species Pinus albicaulis. The sequence goes on from CM076570.1 coordinate 58,891,565, forward strand.
TAACACATGGCTCAACCTTGTTGCACTGCCCTTGAATACATTTCACGCATTCCACAAGGGCGTCACAGAATATTTATAGATCCAAGAGGAGCACACCATGCTAGTTATCCAGGATGTTAAGCTAGAGCAGAAGAAAATGGTTGAGGAAAAGAAATAGGTTGTGCAGGAGCGCGATGTAGAGACCACACATAAGCAGAAATTGGAGGAAGTTATCTCAAAGGCTTGTAGTGCCCTCCCTGAGCTGCAAATTCAGGATGCAACCGCGCTAGAAGAAAAATTACAAAAGATTGCCATAGCAGTTATTGATTCCAGCGACAAAGTCAAAAGGGTGTGACTCGCGATGTAGATGAAGATAATTGAGCTACATATGCAATTACAGCTCACCAACCCACCAGAGGTCTAGGAGTAGCACACATCCAAGATCAAGGTTTCCAATGATAAGATTGAATTCACCATATAGGGGTGCGCTCAATTATTTATAGACATTTTGGACATCTAGGAACTACTACAGGAGGACCTTGAGGTGCAGAAAGTTGAAAAATAAATTCATGAGAAATTGGAACAAATGGACCATATTAAAGTCACCATGAAGACTTTAGCACCAATACAGTAGTATGCCCATCTCTAAGAGGGTAAATTTTTGCAGGAACAAGTCGATGAGTTGTGCCAAAAAGAATAGCTTATCATTGCCAGAACGAAGCCATGGGAAGCTTAAGCCAATCAACTATCACAGAATATCAAGAAACAATTGAAGGGAATGTGCCAGACACAGAAGGATACTGCTACAAAAATTCTAGGGCCACCTACTAAGACATTGCTGATAGAAACCTTTGAAGTTGAGAAGCAGTGCGTCAAAACAGTTCCACCTCTCAAGGATGCCTTGAGGGGCATCCAAGAAAATATCGAGGGTGCATCAGCAGAGTGACTCAGGATGAGTCACCATTTTGTGTTGGGGGCCTATTGGACAGGGTACCCCTCGATGGAATATTTTGAGAAATACTTTGCAGATCAAGGAGCGGAGCGCACATCATACAGTTATGGTTGAGTCTTAGGGGCTTTGGGGTGGGTCAAAGCTCCTTATTTTGTAAATGAAGGGGATTATTTGTGTACATTAAGTTTCACCCATGGTTTTCAGACCATGGTATTGTAATTGTAAAAGCTATATAAGGAGGCTAGGATAAATCTTGAGGTAGTAGATGATTTAAGTCATAGAACTCATTTGGATGTAAGGTTATTTTGAGTCTGTATTCTCTGTTTTGGGTTAGAGAAAATGCTCTTGCGTCTGGGTGCCCGAAGAAATTAGGAATTCTATAGCCGAGTGGGCAGACCCCTACAGCTGAGTACGCAGGGTGGAATGTATTGTATTGATAATATATGAGCATTAATGAAAGTATTTTGAAGGCAAATATATGTTATTTTCTTAAGTGTTTGCTTTATATGTACTGTGATGTTATATGTGAAAACTTAGGGTTTTACTTATAATTGCATCGCAGAGTCCTGTTTATGTTTAGTTACGTTGTTTTATGCTTGTTAAAGTAAGATCGCGTAGTCTGCAAGTTAGTTCAATAGAAGTGTTGAACCATGACTGTAGTAGATCTATTCTGCAAAGCTCTTCCAATTATTAAAAGAAAGATAATCCCTGAAGCCACACTCCATTGTCCCTATGGATACAGAAACTTGGTTCTAGCATCCCCCTATATTGCCTCGGGTGAGATTTCAGTCTGTACAACAGATCGTTGCCGAAAGGGCTGGTAATAGTGGTTTTTTGGGTTCGCACAACCATATATGAACCTGGGTCTAAGCCCTATAAAGCCAACAAATCATATAATTATGGTTTTTAAGATTCTGCGGTTTTCAATTGAAGAAGAGGGATTTGGATTAACCACAATGTTAACAGAATTTTGTTGACGTTTCGAATACCAACGGGGATCCATCTTCAGGGCAAATTTTGAATGAATGCTTGAGAGAGAATTCAGACCGGTGATAAATAGTGAAAGGAAAAAAAATTTATTCTAAAAGAGCCGACCATAGATTATTAATTAATATTATTAATTTTATATATATATATATATATATATTAATTAATAAATCATTTTAAGGCACAAATTATTAATAATTATTATAATGTTAATAATTATTAATAATAATTAATAGTAATAATTCAATAAATTAATATTAATAAATTTAACTGTAATAATTATTAATAATGATTTTTATTATAAAAATGTTTAGATGAATTAATTAATATTCTTTAGTAATAATAATAATTATTAAATTTTAATTCATTAATGATTAATTATTAATTAATATTATTAAAAATAATCTAATTGTTAGTTAATTAGTTAAATCAATTATTAATTATTAATTTTTTTTATCTAATTTTTTTTTAGAGTTAAATATATTTTTAATAATAATTATTTATTAAATAATATTTACTTATAAATAAATATTAATAAAACAAACAATTATTTATCCTATCTTATTAATATTTTATTTAAATAACCAATAATAATTTTATTTATTGGTTAAAATAAATAATTATTCCTTTTATTTTTTATTTATAAATAATATTTAGAAATATTTTTTTTGGTTAAGAGCTGGATTTTAAATAAATATTAATTAATCAGTATTTTATATTGTCATGAGTAAATATATTTTTTAATTTAATAATTTAATAATTAATGAAAGATAATTAATTTATTCAAATTAATTAATATTATAGTTTGTTTTTAATGTGCATTTTCATTATTATTATCTTATTATTGTTTAAATTAATAAATAAAACCTAATCTAGAAAGTTACAAGATGAAAAGCGGAAAGAAGTTCTACCTGAGATATTTTACCTGGGAGGACGAGCTAGAGGAACAAACTTGCCTATTTAGAGGAAGCCAACTATCACTGATTTCCTCCCTTCGTCCCTATTGAGATTATGAGGATGCTTAATAATCTCAAGAGCTTATGTGATTTTCCTTCTTTGGTATTGTTCCTCTCTGGCGATAATTTTTTCATCTTCTAAACAAACGTGATGCTTAGTTTTTTAGGAGTGTTCTGCAAGGGCTAAGGTGCGAGATCTCCCATTCTTAATATTAGCTCTATGCTCTTTCAATATTCTCTGCAAAGAACGCTTAGTTTCCCCAATATAACTTTTTCCACATGAACAGTCAATCTTATAAACTCCTTTATGATGCTTGCGATTGATATTATCCTTAATTGACCACATTTTTTGTCTTATTGTTCTTGAGGCTGTAAATTGTGCGACTATGTCGTTCTTCACCAAAACCCTAGCGATCTTATTTGTAACTCCTTGGATGTATGGAAGGAAAACCCTACCACGCCTATCCTGAGGTTCTTGGTGCTTGTGAGAAAGGACCGAATCCTCATATCTCTTTATATATTTCTTAATATCTCTCTATTTATATCTTATACCCTTAAATACCGAGCTCAAGTGATTGATTTCCTTGTTAAGGTACTTGGAGTCAAATATCCCGAGGGCCCTAACAACAAGGGTATTCAAGACACCAAACTTTTGATCCAGTTGATGGTAGGACTCAGCATGAAGATAATTGTCAGCGTGAGTCTTCTTTCTAAATACATGATGCCCTGAGTTCCATCCTCCTTCCTAGTAACCAGGACATCTGTTATCACTCATAAAATTTTGAAACATTACTTAACATGGTCATACAATTCACTCATCAAAAGGATAAGGTCTCCTTAAGCCTTTTCAAGTTGGTATAGGAAAATTTCATTTTTTTTTACATGTTTAACCTATCCTAAAGTTCAAGGTCACCTCCATTTATGTCATGTCATGTCCCATCAGTCATCATTAGGTGTCAGATTATATTTCCCAAGCGTTCAAATTCAAAAAGGACACTTTAGCTAGTTTTCCCTCTTTTCGTAGCGTTTTACACTGTAAAATAGCAGTTTTCGCTACAAAACTGCCTAATAGTTTCATAGAGAAACTACCAGGAAATGAAATAACCATGCTAAGAAAATATATTTTTCTGTCTGTCTTGTCAAATCTGGTGCAAGGTGTCAGTTCATCATTGGAGGAGTTAAGGTGAATGCCATTCGAGTCTCTTATGGTTAACTCAAAGGTACATAACCATGTTTGACGTCATCATTACCCTTTTGGCATGTATGTGTCATGACTAAAGCATGAGTTGTCATTTAAAACATAAAACCTTACCCTAAGCTACTATATTTCATTCAAAATTTATTATTTCATGTGAATCATCTCACTGTCACTATTTGAGAGTTGCCTCACCACACCAAGCAGCTTGTTGTTAAAATTGTCTTTACAAGTGTCACCTTTTTAAGAGGGAAACTTGGTTATAAAAGAAGATGGTCATGCACAATAAGGCATAGAAAGGAGGGTATATGGATAATATAGAAGCCCATGGACCTTAAGCTATTCGTGGAGGACCCTAGCTTTGTTGAAGCATGCATTAGTTCAAGTTTTTTAAATTTTTGTTGGAGCTAACAAGGAAATTGTTGTGTTTTTGGATTGTTTGAGAAGTAAGTTTAAAGAGATGATTATGGATGAGAATAAATTAATTTGGAAATACTGAGAGAGGTTATTGTTAATAACAGAACAAGGAAAAATAATGTCTTTCACTTTTCTCACACGTGCTATCAATTGGGAGATACAGGGATCTCTTTAGGCTCTATTTTTAGAAAACATAGTTTTCCTGTTTTATACATGTTTTTCAAATGAAGATTATGGACAGTTGGAGATGGTTTTCAAACAACCAAGAGATTTTTTTCTTCATAAAGTTATTATTGGCAAAAACCTCCTCCAGGTTTTCAAAATACATCATGGATTTAGAGATATAAGCTCTGTTCTAAGACCTATTTTTCAGAAAAAAAAAAACAGGAAAAATCTACAAAGATGTTTTAAATATGTAAGGTGATGGTGATTGTGTTCCTCATTAGTTTGATGAGGTCCATAACATGCAGAGAACCCAAATTTTACAATAGAAGATTATTTTTTGAAGACATTTTTGAAATGTGAAATTTCTACAATTTTACATAGTTTCGTAGCGTTTCCTAGGCTTAAAGCTAGTAAAATGCTACGAAAAAACGTGTAGCAACCTTTTTGCCTCTAAAGTCATTTTTTGTTTTTTTCGAGGAGGGATATTGATGGTGGTTATGTTTCATTACTTTATTAACACCATGGAACATCAAAGGAGCATTTTTATTGGGTGCAAAAGTCATTTTTCAATGCTACCAAAACTCGCCACGAAACTGTCTTGTTTTCGTAACGAGAAATTGTTAAAGAATTTGGAGCATCTTAATGGAAGTTTTGGACAATTGGACTCCTCAAAAATGTCAAGGGACATTAACATAAAATATTTATGACTCAAATTAAGTGCTATGGAGACGGTTCATCAGTTAAATCTCTTGTTGAATATAAGGGTTATGCATTCCTGAAAAATAGGGTTTTGTTCCACATGTTTAGGAGGGTTTTTAATATGTAAAGTGTTAATAAACTTTATCACGAGTCTTTCAAGCATGTGATGATTATTTTGTAACTTTCATATAACTATTTCACAGGATATGGTAGAGTTATGTAATAAATATGAGTTATAGTCCTATTAGGAAATGTCTTCTTTAAGGTGTAGCTGTCATTTTTCAGTTAGAAGTCATGTATTTCAGTTATGTGATGTGTCATAGGAGAATTCAATGGTATAGCCACTAGGTAGATAATATTTATTGTAAAGAAGGTCTATTTAAAGACAAAGCATTGAAGTAGTGAGGGTTGGATATTTTTTGCACCAAACTGCTGCTTTATGTATTTTGACTTATAACAGTAATACAGAGGGATTTTCTTCTTGACAGACCTGAGATTCTCATGGAGTTTTTAATGTCTTATTGATATACATTTTATGTTTACTACTTGCATTATATTTCATCTCTATTACTTAGAATTCATAAGTTTATGCTATGACTTCCTTTAGTGATGAAATGATTGTGTTGTCCTATGTTTTATGTGTGAGTTGCCTCTGATTAAAGACCCTTATCTTCCTCAGCTTCCATGCCAAGAAACCTTGCCACTGAAACTACTGATTGTTGACTCCATAAGCCCAATGTTAGAAAACTTGCATTCTTTCAACCTGCAACCATAAAAAAACAAGATACAAATTATATAGAGTTATCCATCTGATACTATCATTAACCAATATCATAAAATCCCTTTGAGAGAGCCCTCTTAGACTGAAGAGGCTAAGCTTAGGTCAAAATCTGGTTTGAAACAATTACATAGAGTTGTTTTATGAGCAGCCAATCAAGTACAATTTTGTGATAACATTTTGGTGCATCGGCCGGGAGGTCGAAGACTAATTTCCCAAAGTTTTTATTCAAAAAATTGAAGCTGAACTCTTGGAGGTAGCAGGAACTCAAAAATTTATGAGGCTGCAGAACTACCTTGGCGACTCCATTGTTGAAGAATTCAAAATTTCATAGATTCAGGTGATTCCACTGGACTTATGAAGAACTCAGATGCTTCCATTCTTGTTTCAAGGTATGCATGTGTAGATTTTTCAAGAATTTATGGTTTCCCAAATCCTTTTCCCAAGGATGCATATTTTTTAAGGAATAGTCCAAAATTTAATGGAGAAGATTTGAGTTTGACCTTGAAGTATATATCATATTTCCGTGACTTTACTGAGCTTCTTAAAGTCAGACATGAAGATATTTTCATCATATTGTTCTATAATTTTTTTCAAGGGAAATGTAAACATTGGATTGAAATATTTCCTGTCAGATCTATTAAGTCATTTGCAAATTTTGCCTTATTTTTTTTTAAACATGGATGGAAAGAACAAATTTGGTGGCAGACTCTCCTTCCATTCAAGGTTTTAAAAAATGGAATGATGATCACACTAATGAGGAAATGGATGTAATTTTTTCTTCGACCTTGTCTTCTTATTTAAAGTCATTTGAGTGCAAGTCAGAAGATAAGATTCAATTTTTGGATGAAGATGCAAAGAACATTGAGAAATAAATTTAAGTTTTAGAAGATCAAATTTATTCCTATACTCTTCATGATCAAGATCAATCTTTTCAAAAAAAATTCATGCTAGAACACAAAGAGGGGGTGCTGCTACCTTTCTCTTTTGAGATTGACAAAGAATACCTTATTCTTGAAAATCAGTTTGAGAATCAGTTTGATAGCACACAACTAAAATCTTATGTTGCAAAAGAAAGTATATATAAGATGTCTAAAATTGCAGAATGTCTTGAGGATTATCAAACAAACTATGTATTCTATGATCCTATAGCTGACTACATGGAAGAGTTCTACGGTCCAAATTTCCAAATATTTTTTCGTTGTGAAAATTAGACCCTTCTTCTCTTACTTTATCATTTTGGAGTACAATTTACTTTGGGTTCAAGTGCAGTCAAGGGCTTCAAGTGTCAGATCAGCTTATTGATTGGCTTTATTGGAGGTTTCATGTTGCTTGAATCTAAAATGAATATTGCAGTTGTTACGGTAGTTAGGAGTGTGTGAATAAGATCAAAGTTTACTAAGCATATTTTCAGTAGGTACAAATTTGGTTTTTCAGCAGTAATCATCAAACTTGAGTCTGAGGTGAAGGCCATAAGTGTTTGAAGAAGGCTTGGAAAATTTCATATTTTTATTTCTAAAAGATGGATGGCATTGGAACTACAAGGTTTTTTAGTGTACCACAGGGGCACACCATCCCAAGTGGAGCCACCATTATCACTAATAAAATTTTGAAACATCACTTAACATGGTCATACATTTCACTCATAAAAAGAATAAGGTCTCCTTAAGACTTTTCAAGTTGGTATAGGAAAATTTCATTTTTTTTTTACATGTTTAACCTATCCTAAGGTTCAAGGTCACCTCCATTTATGTCATTTCATGTCCCATCAGTCACCATTAGATGTCAGATTTCATTTCCCAAGCATTCAAATTCAAAAAGGACACTTTAGCTAGTTTTTCCTCCTTTCGTAGCGTTTTACACTGTAAAATAGTAGTTTTCGCTACGAAATTGCCTAATAGTTTCGTAGCGAAACTGCTAGGAAATGAACTAACCATGCTAGGAAAAAAAAAATTATGTCTGTCTTGTAAAATCTGATGCAAGGTGTCAGTTCATCATTGGAGGAGTTAAGGTGAATGTTCTTTGAGTCTCTTATGGTTATCTCAAAGGTACATAGCCATGTCTGAGGTCATCATTACCCTTTTGGCATGTATGTGTCATGATTAAAGCATGAGCTGTCATTTAAAACATAAAAACTTACCCTAAGCTACTATTTTTCATTCAACATTTATTCTTGCATGTGAAGCATCTCACTGTCACTGTTTGAGAGCTGCCTCACCACACCAAGCAACTTGTTGTCCAATTTGTCTTTACAAGTGTCACCTTTTTAAGAGGGTAGCTTGGTTATAAAAGGAGATGGTCATGCACAAGAAATAATTCAAAGGAGGCTCTATGGATAATAAAGAATCCCATGGGCGTTAATCTATTCATGGAGGACCCTAGCTTTGTTGAAGCATGCATCAGTTCAAGTTGTTTAAATTTCTGCTAGAGCTATCAAGGAAATTGTTGTGTTTTTGTACTGTTTGAGCAGTAAGTTTAAAGAGAGGATTATGGACGAAAAAATATGGATTTGGAAATACTGAGAGATATTATTTTCAAGAACATAACAAGGAAAAATAACCTCTTTCACTTTTCTCACAGGTGCTATCAGTTGGGAGGTACAGGGATGTCTTTGGGCTCTATTTTCAGAAAACAAAGTTTTCCTATTTTATACATGTTTTTAAAATGCAGATTCTGGACAATTGGAGATGGTTTTAAAAAAACCAAGAGAGGTTTTTCTTTAGAAAATTATTATTGACAACAAAAACCTGCTGTTTTTCATAGTAAATCATGGATTCAGAGATATAAGCTCAGAAAAAATAGGAAAAATCTGCAAATATGTTTTAAATATTTAAGGTGATGGTGATTGTGTTCCTCATTAGTTTGATGAGGTCCATAACATGCAGAGAACCCATATTTTGCAGCAAAATATTAGTTTTTGAAGACAGTTTTGAAATGTGAAATTTCTTCACTTTTACACAGTTTCGTAGCATTTCCTAGGCTTAAAGCTAGGAAAACTCTACGAAAAAACCTGTAGCAGCCTTTTTTCCTCTAAATTCGTTTTTTTTTTTTTCAGTTTTCAAGGAGGGATATTGATGGTGGTGATGTGTCATTACTTTATTGACACAATGGAACAAAAAAGGAGAAAATTTATTGGGTGCAGAAGTCATTTTTCAAAGCTACCAAAACTCACTACGAAACTGTCCTGTTTTCGTAGCGAGCAATTGTTAAAGGTTTTGGAGCATCTTAATGGTAGTTTTGGATAGTTGGAGTCCTCCAAAATGTCAAGGGACCTTAAAATAAAATATTTATGACTCAAAGGAAGTGTTGTGGAGAAAGGTCATTAGCTAAATCTCTCGTTGAAGATAAGGGTTATGCATTCCTGAAAAATAGGGTTTTGTTCCACATGTCTAGGAGGGTTTTTAATATGAAAAGTGTAAATGAACTTTATCATGAGTCTTTCGAGCATGTGATGCTTATTTTTTAAATTTCATATAACTATTTCACAAGATAAGGTAGAGTTATGTAATAAATAGGAGTTAGAGTCCTATTAGGAAATGTCTTCTTTAAGGTGTAGCTGTCAGTTTTTAGTTAGAAGTCATGTATTTCAGTTATGTGATGTGTCATAGGAGAATGCGATGGTCAAGCCACCAAGAAAATCATATTTATTGTAAAGAAGGTATATTTAAAGACAAAGCATTGAAGTAGTGAGGGTTGGATATTTTTTGCACCAAATTGTTGCTTTATGTATTTTGACTTATAACAGTAATACAGAGGGATTTTCTTCTTTACATACCTGAGATTCTCATGGGGTTTTTAATTTATTATTGATCTACATCTTATGTTTACTACTTGTAGTAGATTTCATCTCTATTACTCAGAATTCATATTTTTATGCTCTGACTTCCTTTAGTGATGAAATGGTTGTGTTGCTCTATGTTTTATGTGTGATTTGACTCTATTAAAGACCCCTATCTGCTTCAACTTCCATGTCAAGAAGCCTTGCCACTGAAACTACTGATTATTGACTCCATAAGCCCAATGGTAGCAAGCTTGCATTATTTTCAACCTACAAACATAAAAAAACAATTTACATTTCCAATAAGAGTTAGCCATCTAGTACTATCATTATCAAATATCATAAAACCCCTTGAGAGAGCCCTCTCAGACTGAAGAGGCATTAGGGGAATTTTGAGGTCTAAAATGGGCCTCCTAAGGAAATAATAAAATAATAGCTAAACCAATAAAATAATATTTATGAATTTTCAATTCACTTTTTTGACCACAATCAATGTAACCATAGTTAAATTCAATTCAAAAGTTGTACCAAAATAAAATTAATAAAAAAATTGTATTGATGTGACTATAAATGAGAATGATCTTTTCAAGAAAAATTCATTATCATTGAACAACTAATGCATTTGTCCTTTGTACTTAAATAAATTAAAATAAAATATAAATATAAATTTATAAATTCCTAATTATATTATATGCTATTAATTAAAATTTATATTATTTAAATTGTATAATAACATGTAATTAATATACTATATAAAAATAATATAATATAATAAATTCATAAGGATATGCATTGTTTCTTTCAAGAAATATGAAATGAAAATAATATATTTATATTCAAAAAGTATGAAATGACATTTATTATGAGTACTTTACTTTGACTTTAAAAGTACTGAGAGCACTACCATGGTTAACCATGAGTTTTTATCCACCATTGAGAATGTGATAAGTAAGTACCTTTAACTCAAACAATGCCACCTCAACCATTAGGGATGATGTCATCACCTAAAATGTGATTGGTTCTCATAAAGTGAATTTTGATTGTACATTTTCCTTAGGAGGCCCATTTTAGACCTCAAAATTCCCCTAATGCTAAGCTTCAGTCAAAATCTGGTTTGAAACAATTACATAGAGTTGTCTGATCAGCAGCCAATCAAGTAAAATTTTGTGACAACAACATATAAAAATGGAATTCTCTTGTTTTCTTCCACCTCCATGGTAAAATTAATTTCCGATGAAATAGAGTTAATGTGATTAAAAAATCTCTCAATATTCTCCTTACCATGAGTCCACTCTATGTTGGTGTTGTCCACAAATATCTTCTGCCAAGCTAGATTTAAGGGAAATGAATCAAGGGAATTCTTTTCAAAGTGTTTCCTATATAAGTTAGCGACAATGGGTGAGAGAGGTGATCCCATTGCTATACTATATACTTTCTCATAACATCCCCCTTGGAAGTTGAAGAAAGTGGATCGTAAACAAATATTTGCAAGCTTAGCTATTTCCAGATCAATTACTTCTTTTATAACCTGAAAAACCTCATCTAGCGAAAATTTTGGTAAATAATGACACTAAATCAAAACTTACCAAAATGTTATCATCCTCTACCTTTTCATAAGCTTTAATAAATCATTGGAGTCTTTTATGAATGAGTCAGTGTTTCAGTTGGCTCCCTCACCGAGGCCAAACGTAGAAATCAAGTCAAGTAAAAGGTAGCCAAATAATTGGACCAGTTGAGACAAATCACCCCAAAGGAATATCTAGAGGTGAACATGAGTAATATGCATAAGTACATCGATGTACATGTATAGATCAACACTATGTTGCTCCTACTAAAGAAGGACATTAAAACCAGTTCTAAATCAGTCAACCCAGATGCAATGGAGGCTAGAGTCTACTTCCAACCTTATCCGATCACACATTTTGGGAAAGTCATGGAACAATACAAAGCTTGGCATAAGTATATGTCCAAGGAACTACAAGTAGAGGTGGATGGGCTATATTTTCCCTAAACTCAAGCTTAACATGTTTTGTCTTATTAAGTTGTCTAGTTGACTCTACCCTATTTTGTCTTGTACAAGTATGAACAATATTGTAATATTATTTTGTAATTAATTAGTGAAATTACAAGTGTAATTTGTGGAATGTGAAGAGTATTTTGTAATGAAGTCCAAATGTCATGATTGTAGGAAGTCAAAAAATCATGAGGGGAGTCAAAGAGTCACAAAGGGAGATGAATAGTCACCCCTTTTGTTATAAATATACTCGCATGAGTCATGTAAAGGGATTTTGGTCAGGATTTTTGCTTGATATTAAAATGTTGGGAGTTTTGTTGAAAGCCTTGGCTTCTGTGTAGCATAGAGGGAGTATCTTTCTTTGGAGGAGCAGGTGTTTGCTTCACGTTCCACTATTGGGACTAGTAGTTCGTCAATTGTATATGTATGCTTGGAACTTTCACTTTAAGAAAAGATCAAACTCAACACGTTTTCATGCATATGTTTTGAATATAGTAGGACTATTCTTGTAATGTTTACAATATATGTTATTTAATTTATGCTAAAACTTATAAACTATTTCATTCACATTAGTATGAATCTTGTTGAATGTGTGATGTTGTATATATTTATCATGGTTAACTTGTGAAATATTTTGCAGGATAAATTGTGATCTCTTTTATGCTTGTTTGTTAATTTCAAGCTGCATACTATTACATAACTTTTTTCTACGAAGGCTCAGACGCTGAAATTTTTATGAGGCGAAGCCAAAATCCTGAGGAAGCTGCAGTAAAAATTTCAGATCAAGTTGCACAATATTTTTTGAGATATGATCTGTGGAAGTAAGGGTTTTTGCAGGCTCCTGAAATTCATCTCAAAGAAGTGACCTTGGTAAATTCGTCATAACTCTCTCTTTGAGTATCGGATTAGAATGCCGTAAAAAGTGACGGATAGTAAATAGTTTTTAATTTTCTCTCTATCAATTTCAAAAGCAAATGAATAAACAGTGACATGTGGCACACCGTACAAGTGCGCTCTTCTGAAACAGTCCATAATTAGGGTAGTGTGAGAAATTGGGTATAAATATCTCTTGAAGAATCCAAATTGGGTCAGACCTATGGCATTGGAAAGAAGACTCATAAGACTACTGCAAGACTAAAAATTAGATATTGAGGATATGAAATAATAGAGATACACTAGATTCAATATCGAGCTCCTAGAAGGCAAGAAAAAGCTAGATCATGTGTTGTCAAGGATTGCAAAGGACCAGACTTTCTACGGCAGAAAAGAAAAACAAGGTGCAACAGAGGGTAACTCCCCCGAAACACAACCATCTCCGCGGAATCAGACACACCTCCACTCCCGCTAACACACAACCGTCCTGCATACCTGTACACACTTCCACTCCCCCTGACACACAACCATCCTGCAGACCTGTAATCTAATGAGAACATGTGAGAATCCCAAGATTTTGACGAAGATATTCAAATGCTTCACGAGGTAAAGGTTTAGACCAAGATATCAGCAATTTGTTCTTTTGTACAAACATACTCAAGCTTGATATTATTTTCAGTGACTTGTTCTCTAACAAAATGATATTTGATTGGAATGTGTTTTGTTTTTGAATGCATGACAGGATTCTTGGAGATGCTGATGGCACTAGTGTTGTCACAGAATATGGGAATAGGCTCACTGAATTGTACTTGAAGATCTTACAAAGTTTTTTTCATCCAAAGGACTTGAGTACAACATGATGCTGCTGCAATGTATTCTTCTTGCATAACATCTGGCCGAGAGGCTGTTACATATAGAAGACTACCAATCATAGATCTGTACAAATTCTGATCCACATCCTTATATGAGTCTTCTATGCTCAATTTGCAACCTGTTACCATTGGAGTAAGGACGGGTTTGCAATCTTCCATTTTGAATTTCTTGAGCATTTCCTTGATGTACTTGGCTTGACATATAAATATTCCTTTCTCTTGCTGAGATATTTGAAGCCCTAAGAAGTATGTCAGCTCACCAAGTAAAGCCATCTCAAACTCACTTTGCATCTTTGTAGAAAAGTTCTTACTTAGTCGATCATCATTGCTATAGGTCATCGTGGAATTTTCGCTCTAACCGTTTTTCTACGAAGGCTCAGACGCTGAAATTTTTATGAGGCGAAGCCGAAATCCTGAGGAAGATGGAATAAAAATTTCAGATCAAGTTGCACAATATTTTTGGAGATATGGCTTGTGGTATCCCAAGGGTAACAATCTCATTATTCAAGCCTTTACAGATGCATATTGGACAGGAAGCGTTGATGATCTTAAGATTACTAGTGGAGCAGCATTCTATCTAGGTGGTTGTCTCATATCATGGTTGAGAAAAAAACAAACTTCAATCTCGTTATCTACAACAGAAGCAGAATACATTGCAACAACATCATGTTGTACTCAAGTCCTTTGGATGAAACAAACTTTGCAAGATATTCAAGTACAATTCAGTGAGCCTATTCCGATATTCTGTGACAACACTAGTGCCATCAACATCTCCAAGAATCCTGTCATGCATTCAAAAAAAAAACACATTCCAATCAAATATCATTTTTTTAGAGAACAAGTTGCTGAAAATAATGTCAAACTTGAGTATGTTTGTACAAAAGAACAAATTGCTGATATATTCACTAAACCTTTCCCTCGTGAAGCATTTGAATATCTTCGTCAAAAGCTTTGGATTCTCCCAAGTTCTCATTATATTTTCCTTTTCCAGAATATAAAGGGGGAGTGGAAGTGTGTACAGGTCTGGAGGACGGTTATGTGTCAGCGTGAGTGGAAGTGTGTATAGGTCCACAGGATGGTTGTGTTTCAGGGGGAGTTACCCTTTTCCATTGATGTCAAAGGGGGAGAGAATGTTGTAGGAAGAGGTGTCATGATCGCAGGGGGAGTACTTGTGTTGCCATCAATGCCAAAGGGGGAGATTGTTGATCAAGAGTTGTCATTGATGTCAACCCAAGCAACACCAGGGGCCTACCTAATATTGAATGAGAATTTTGACCTACCAAATTAATTTATTCTGGGTCAATAATGATTTTTATGGTTTCTACTTGTCGATTTGTTTCCATTGATATATGGCACGCCATGTAATTCTTCATGGTTTGAGAGATATTCATGTTTGAAGTTTGTACCCCAGTTAGTGGGTTAAAACCCCATGGGGTTGGGGCATGGGTCATTGAAAATTCATAATTAATATTTTTTATGCTCCTAAAATCCCTCCCATGTTCACTTGTTGAAGCCCCCTCTGATCGTAAGCATTCATATATATTGTGATCTTCATTTCCTCCTTAGTTAAGGGATTCGGCCATCTGAAACAGGTCATCATGGAATTTTCGCTCTAACCTTTTTTCTACGAAGGCTCAGACACTGAAATTTTTATGAGGCGAAGCCGAAATCCTGAGGAAGCTTCAGTAAAAATTTCAGATCAATTTGCGTAAGATTTTTGGAGATATGATCTGTGGTAGTAAGGGTTTTTGCAGGCTCGTGAAATTCATCTCAAAGAAGTGACCTTGGTAAATTCATCATAACTCTCTCTCTCTAAGTATCGGATTGGAATACTGTAAAAATTGATGGATAGTGTACAATCTGTAATTTTCGCTCTATCAATTTCAACAGCAAATGAATAAACAGTGACATGTGGAACGCCGTACAAGTGCGCTCTGCTGAAACAGTCCATAATTAGGGCAGTGTGAGAAATTGGGTATAACTCTCTCTTGAAGAATCCAAATTGGGATTAGAGCTTGGTTCCTTCAATAGCAGTTTAATAGCTAGAAGGAGGTCATGGAGCATACCAAGAATGGTGTACCTCTATTCAATGAAAATAATTATGCACTCTGGAAAGGAAGAATGGAGGTCTATCTCTTGGCGCAAGGTTACGAAGTATGGGACACTGTTCAAAATGGATTTACATCAACCGCAGATGAACAAGGTAAGAATAATTTGGTAAATGATGAAAAATAAAAGAATATTATTATCAGTGGACTTATTGAATATGCTTATCATAAGGTGCTGGGTTGTAAAACCGCCAAAAATGTATGGGACAAGCTTGAGAATATATATGCAGGTGACTCAAATGTCAAAGAAGCAAAGCTTCAAATCTATAGAGAAAAATTTGAGCAACTCAGAATGAAAGAAGATTGCAACATTGTTGCATACTTTCAATACGTTGATGAAATAACCAATACTCTGGAAGGATTGGGAGAGCCAGTTGACGAGAAGACTATTATACGGAAGATTATTAGAACGATACTAGGGAGATTCAACCTAAAGGTATTGGTCTTAGAATACAGTGAAAATCTGGACAAACTCAGCAAGGAAGAATTACATGGAGTTCTCATAGCATATGAAATGAGACTTGATGAAGAAAAGGGTACTTAAAATCTAGAAACTACGTTCATTGCATCTAAGCAAACCAATAAGGACAAACAACATTAAATTGAAATGACATGCACCTGCAAGTGTGAAGAAAAGGGAGATGATGGAGAAGGTATTTCAGATGAAGAATATGCTTAATTTACAAGAAAACTAAAACCTGGTAAGGGAAAATTCAAAGGTAAACTTCCATTGATATGTTTCGGTTGTGGTGAGGTTGGGCATTTCGTAGAAAAATGTCCAAACAAAAGTGATGGAAACTCAAAAGGAAAGAAAGGCTTTAGGAAATTCAACAAGCAAGGAAAAAATAAAGGATCCAAAAGGAAATTTCTCTCTAAAGAAGATAGCTCCCCATCTGATGAAGAAAGTGCATAACAACATCAAGAAGTTCATCATATGAAGTCTTCAAGTGGGCAGCACTGCATACAATCATTGTAAAGGTATCATTGTACTTAGTCATTGTAAATACATTATTGTACAAATTGTACTAGTGTCTATCTGCCAAGGGTTGAAGCGGTAGTGTTGGGAGGTCGAGGATCATCATTAGGTGGTTGTGTCAAAGTTGGGGTTATGGTCTAGTATATCTTCTTCTTCTACATTATTCTATATCATTGTAAAGTGGACCATTTTCCCTGGTACGGGAGTCCATTCTTCTTTTATTCTTCTATAGGGTGGTAGGGTGGTGCTAGGGTGAGTTGTAGTTCATTGGGTGTTGGTGCATCCGTTCAGTGACTACTGAAGAATCTCGGGCGTTGGAGTGTCCATCCAGTGGGAGTTGGAGAAGAATGATTTTCTATATTCTAGGAAGTTGGAGCTTTATTTTCAATTGGAGTTGAAAAGAATTATTAGAAAAGCATTAGGTGGTTTTTCTCCCGGAGTGGGTTTCCACCTTAAAAATTGTGTGCATTTGTGTTCCTCTTGTTTGCTACTATCATTGTACAAACACTAATAATAATTGAAGATTAACTAATGCTCTAATTGAAAGAAATAATGATTCACCCCCCCTCTCAGTGTTTCCAACATCACTCACTTTCCCTTTGTCATGTTAGAACCTTTAATACTTTACACTTGACCCTCTGTAGAGTCACACACTTGTTTCCCTAAGTCACAAATACATCAAGGCTATGCATTATTGCAGCCAATCCATACCACTCAAACCCACCATTTCGGAAACTGAGCTTTATTCTTGATGGTTCTCCTATACAAAACCATGTGATGTCTAATTGGGTATTCATATCGGGGAGATCCTTTGAATGTTTGCAGGTCTAGCACCGTCGGCATTTATAGAACTAGAAGGAGGGCCAAATAACAAGATGATCCCATGAAGTCTGTTTGAAAATTTCGTATTAATAAATGGATCCTTCCCATATACTAACCTCGACATTTTTTTCTAGGATTGAAAATTTGAAACTTCCCACGGGAATAATTAATGACTCGTTGAATCTAAAATTTGATGGTGAGGATGGAAAAACCATTCTCGAGCACACCACTCGCTTCCTCAAATTTTTCACTAAACACAATATTCAATATGAGGATGTTTCTTTTAGGTTGTTAATTCTCACATTCGAAGTGCACATTAAGGAATGATTTTACACATTTATGACTGCTTCGATACACTCTTTCGAACATCTTGTTGAGGAGCTATACCATGCCTTTGACAAGTATCATTACAAATTTGTTTACAAGAAAATAATGCATATGCGTAAATCACATGATGAATCTCTTAATGATTTTCACGATCATTTTATTCATTTCTGTTATGATTTTTTTGAAGATGATGTTGATTGGGATTTCATGAAAGAGAAGTTCAAATTTCTTTTTTGTATCTCAAAGAATCCAAAATAATATGAATCTTTCAAAAGTATCCCAGCATACCTTAGCTATGGAGCTCCTAAACTGTGATGAAGGAAGTTACTGTCCCGAGTGAATCTTCATATTATTCTCATCCAAAAGCTCCATTTATGCAAGTTGAGGTGGGAGAACTTGATATTTCATCCACTGATTTACCACCATCTTCTCCCACCACAGTTTGTGTTGTGAATATGATGTTTGCATTGATGTTCTATCTCCTCATCCTCCATCCGTTGGTTCTTTTGGTCCTCCTGATTGTGAGTTGTTTAGTTCACTTGTTTCAATCATTTCTTTTGATGTTCATAAGGACCAAATTAAGGATGGAGTTAGTGTTGGCCAACCAACTTGCGATCTCATTCATGATGGCTATGTGTGGGATTCTATTCCTAAACAAGAATCTATGCTCAAAGTTGATATTTTTCCTTCCTCACCACTCCCGCATTAACCTGACATCTTCCAAAAATTTTTCATACCTCATGCATCTTTCGAAGAATTAGTTTTTGTTGATGTTAATTTAGATCATTTTCAAGACTTGTGGGATGTCATTTTTACATATGAACTTAAAGAGGAAAAATCTTCACTTCCCCATCTCTCTAATCCATAATTTGATCATTGTAAAAAATAGAGTGAAATTCCTTATTTTCAATATCCTCCTCTCTATGATTCATTAGATCATGAGGTTGACCTTACTTCTGACGATGGTATTTTTTATCATGGATGTCATGATATTTTCCTTGATTCATCCAATAAAAAATCCATGTTTTCTATGGTTGATTTTTCTAATCCATCAATTTTCGATGCTCTATCTTCTGTTGTCTTGGAAATACTGCAATTTGTCGAGGCACGTCAGCCTACACTGATGGTTATGTCAGGTTCTCGCAACCTTGATCCTGATTTTGATCATGATCAGGATAGTACTTCATCTTTCAGGAATCCTTGTCAATTGATCGCGTGAATTGAAAACCAATCTATTTCACAATATTCGCATCGTCCATATATTTTGCATGATCCTATCGCTCAATCAACGGAGGAGTAATACCTAGAGAGCTCTGTTACGAAATTTTATTTTTCTACTTTCTTTATGTTTGTTGAGTTTATAAGTTTGAAATAATGTGTTTGCATGTTATCTAGTTGCAATGTGTGTGAATTCCATAATGCATCCAAAAAGTGTTTTGCATGTTCTTTTTTGTCATATTTTTCTGCATGCATTTATAGTCTTCGAATGTTGTGGCATGTCCCAATGTATCTTTCTTGTATGATGGTATTATTGAATATATTTCTATCTGTTGATTCCCTCACTTGTTTAGCTAGGTCATGTGCCAGTGGTTGCACTAGAAGTTCCATTTGACGTAAGCATGACCTATTCTCAGTTAGTTTAGGAGTAGGAGTAGTTTTATTTTTTTTCTTTGTTTGTTTTGTTTTGATTAATTTCTTCCCTACTCTTTTATTTCACTTTCATTGTATGTTAGTTCTGCATGCGACCCTATTTGGTTTCTTAAGCAAGCATGGCGAAGTTCAAGAGGAATTTTGCTACTGGTTTTCTGTTTATTCCCTCTCTTTGCATGGATGTTGCATCTTTTAGTCTTTTATAATCTGATGGAAAATATGTTCTTTCTCAGAGAAAATCACAGTGGAATCACGAGGCTTGAATCTATAACTAGTACCGCCTACTCTATATCGGTTTTTATGTTTTTTGGGTTTTTCCTTGTCAACTAAGTTGAGTGGAGTAAGGAGGGGAGGAAACATTTACAAGTGAAATATATTTTAGAGGTGTATAAATATCATTCTTTGAATAGAAAACCTCCTCTACTCTCAATAAGTTTGGATCCCTCTTCCACCCCATGAAATCAATAAGTGCATATGCATAGTTATATGAAAAAAGTGAAAAAAATGAAAAATAAAATAAAGCGCGAAAGAAGAGAAATGTTGCCTGTGCAAGGAGGTGAAGCAAGCAACTCTGTCAGGGTACTGACTAGGCTCATTGGTAGCAGAGGCATGTTTGTGTTCTCATTTCACTTTTATATCTATATAATCCTCATCCCCAACCGAAACAATTGATTTTGACTTGAATTTGTTAAGTGTGCCTCCGATGAAGATAATGGTAGGGAATATATCTTTAACTCAAGATAATTAAAGAATATACGATGATCAATGAGTTGAAAAATAATTCCAGAAGGGTTAGAATTTTTTTACATGAGTTAGGATTCATAAAGAGAGTTGGAGTTATACTAGTGTGTCGCCAAGTGTTATACCTACTACAACCACCCTCCAAATTTTTTCCCATGCTTAGATATTGGAGTCTCCCTCTTCTCCGCGAGAGCTTATATTTATCTAGAGTCAAGTATCCATGATATGTAAAACACTTATCATTTCTTGCAGAGCTTGTGATGCATTTTTTTGATCCCAATCTTAACATTTCTAGTCACAAGTCATCTTTAGCCTTGACCTTACAACTTTTCCGATCTTCCCTTTAGGGATTTCGTAATATTGGATGGTAGGCCAAACTTAAGGAACTAAATTGCATAGTTATGAACGAGAAGACAACCTTGAGCTCATAAAATATGTAATCCATAGGGGAAGGTCTGCCTTGAGCTCAGAAATTACGTATAATCCTGCCATGCCTTCAGAAACTGCGCAATGCATTGAGACAAGGATTTTCCTAGTTCCTTTTGATTGGGAATCACGCAATATTTCTTGGCAGTGTGAGAAGTTAGTATCTCAAAAAATCAAAAAGAAAAAAAAAACTCCTAGAAAATAGGGACTAGATTAAGCAGTCTTTTAAAGATTGACATAAGTTTATATTTTGACCGTTATGCCAAGTGTCACTTTTTCCTTGATTTTAGGCATGAACTTCATAAACCCTAGACAACCTAGATCCATATAATAGAAAACCCTAGATCTCATTTTAACATTCAATCTTAGAGCTCTAGCATTCTCAAGGAAATTAAGGAGTTTTCAGTGGAGTTTGCAGCACTTTTTTGGGTAAGTTTTTCTTTTGTCATCTTTTGTTTATTTTTTTGTCGCTTTTTATTGGTTCATTGGTTTGATTGTTTCTTTTCATATTTTTTGGAGTTTTATCTTATACTAGCTTGTATAAGTGTTGTTTGGGTCCGTTGTTCATTTTTTATAAGTGTCGCTTTAACTTTCTTTTTCTTTGCCCCACTTGTGATCGCCATTTCAACGATTCTTGTGCATGTTTGTTTTTCATTTTGCATGTTGATATTCTACACTTGATTTGAAGTGATTTATCTTTTATTATTTATATATTCAATATCACTTTAAATTTCACTCAAGATATGTCACTTTTCACCCTCTTCTCGGGAATATATACCCATTACTTGGCCAACAGTTGCTATGCTCAATAGGGGATTGCGCAAGCCAAAGGCTCAAGCTTCATTCTTGTCCTCTGATACTATCGAATGCACAATATTTGGCTAACCCAACTATGTATTATGTAGTTCCAGGAATCAAGCCTGACCCCTCGGACATTGAGATTATGCAATGTGTGGGCTCTCCCTTAATCTGCTTAGGCTGAGACTGCGCATTGCACAATATGGAGCCTCAAGCCTCCCCCTTGACTGTTGACATTGTGCAATGTGTAGTTCATGAAGGAAAAATGCTCCCTTAGCCCATGATTTTTATATTTTTTCCTTTCATTCTATTTTTTTTCCCGAATCTTGCTTTGTGAGTCAATTTGCTAAAACTAATTTGTGTTTTCCATGAATGCATTTCTCTCTTGCAGGAACTACAGTTCTTGAGGAATTATTTTTTTTAATTACTGTCATCATATATCCCAAGAGAAATGTCTCCAAGGACACCAAAAAATAAAGTACCAAAGAGGAAATTGAGAGTAGTCTAATGAACTTTCCATATTACTCAAACACTCATTTGTTTATAGAAAAAGAATCAGATATCACATGGCACAAGGTGAATGAAGTGTTCTCAACAAATAGCTTCAAAGAAATTCTTGAAGACTGGAAGGAATATGTCAATGTCCAAATATGAGGGCTACACAAGGTTTCATGTAGGTACCTGATTTTCCCATGTGCAGTCATCATCAGTTGGATATTGTTTCATATAGTTAACAAGAATATGAATCTCACGAGTGCCAATGGGCAAAGGCTTGCCTCGTTTATGGTAGATCATTACCACTTGATGATATCGATTCCAGAGTCATACATGGATTCAGTATTTTACGCAGTCACCACCTATCTGAGTACAAAGGATGTTGTCAAAGGTTGGGTGAAAGAGGCTTAAAATTTCTGTCAGACACCCAAAAATACTTACAAGATAAAATATCTATGGAAGGCCTATCAGTACTTGATAATTTTATTTTTCTGCATCTATGGACAACACAATACTGAGACCTTCCCATAAGGCTTGTAATTATTTCTAAATCACATTGGAACGAAGGGAAACCGTTCAACTAGTCATACCTATTGCCTCAACAATTGAGAATCCATGCGACCAATGCCAAGAACCCTCCCAAGGGTGAGGAAGCTAGATTCTACATGTCTTCCTATTTTTTGGATGCAACCTACACTCATAATTCATTTCATGACATAATTTGGATCTAGTCACCACAAGAAAGTGTTGTTCATATCTACTGCAACATGTTTTCGGAGTTCAAATTCAAGCGAGTAATGGAAAGGTTGGCTTCACTTCCTCATTCCACTTTACAAGAAAATATTTGAGGGGGATCCACCTTACATGTCCCGTGAAGCAATGCAAGTAGTGTCAGAGATAGAAAATTGGTTTGCTTCACCGGATGACACCTACCTAAGGGTGTTCGACGGACAGAAGCCTCTACATATTCTTCCAAGGTATTCCACGACAAGCTGGTCATGCAATAATTTGTGTATCATCTCTCCATAGGGTTGTTAAAAATATTTCAAAGGAAGAGGAAAGCACCTTAGACCACTCTTCCTTTGAATATAATATTGTACGAGATCAAGAATTTTAAAGTTGCTGAGACCAAAGGAAATGGGATAGAGAACTACAAATTCGTTTTCTTGGACTTCAATCCATAAGATCCAAAAAATGTATGTAAATAAAACTATGCAATAATTAATTTAAAGTATTCAAGCGGGGCATTCTACAGACTTGAGGAGGAAGAGATGAATAATTTTCATAATGCCTCCAAGTCCCATGAACCAGTCATATTTACTGGAACATCGCAAGTTACTCTAGAGAAGGAAGCCACTCCAGAGGTAGAACCAACATAAAAGCACAACCCAATGTGTGAGAGAGGCAAGAGGAAGGTTATGCATAACCCAACGGAAGAGAAAAGCCGCAAGATGAAAGTAGACCCTATCGTCATGAACATAGAAATAACAACAAAGAAGGGGAGAAAACAAAGGAAGATGGAAGAAGAGAAAAAGAAGAAGGATGAGCATGAGTAGGATAGATTAGAATAAGAATGGAAGAAGAAATAAAAATATGAGAAGAATAAGAAAGACAAAAGATGGAGGAAGAACCAACACAAAAAAAATCAGACGAAAAAGATGAGAACTGACAGCTAGAAGAGGAGAGAAAGTGACTGTAGGAGAAAGAACTTTCTCAAGAGATCAAAGACTTGATCATAATTCAATACACAGAGATGGAGATGGAGCCAAAAAAAAAATATGTTGACCTAATTCCAAGCACACAACCAGTCACCATTCAGTCTCCCCCGCCTTCGACAGTGGAGCAAGTTTCAAGTGAAGAATATGAGATTGTTCCTATCGATGAGGGTCTGGTCATGGATACATACAATATAACTTACGAAAAAATTCATAGGAATATTATACAAGCTTAAAAGAAACATTTTCCAAACAAGATCAAATATCCTACATTTGTCAAAGAAAGGGTGATTTTCACGAAAACTAGAAGGAATCTAGTAGCCATTGTTGTAGCCAACTTGGCCTTTACAGTCGCTTCGAAGTCAAACACCTAGTATCTCATGGTCGAGAATAAATAAATGGAAAAGAAATTGCATGATGCAAATAAATAAGTGGAAAAAATCTGAGCAGAAATGTAGAAAACAACCTCTGCACAAGCATGTATTGAAGAATTGAAGGCATCCATACTTGGAGAATTATTTAAACTAGGAGAGACTATGCATAGGCTTTATGAGGATCTCATCACCATGCATAAAGTAGTTGTCCTCTTGTACAACATGCATCAAAAGTGCAAGGATAGTTCTAAGAATCTCAAGGTTTTCCACATAACCATTGCTATTGTGCATGAGTGGTCAATGCAACATAATGGGGCACTTTCCAAATTGGGAAAGAAAACAAGGAAAAAGCAGAGTTGAAGAAAGCAAAAGTGTGAATGATCATTCAGAGTAACAAAAAACTTGCCTCATTCATTACCAACATTTAGGCCTCATATGCATGATTATAAAACAATGTGGATTTAATGGTGAAATCACATAAGATCCCTTCAATTGGATCACTCACCGAGGCCAAATGCATAAATCAAGGAAGGAGGTAGCTGAATACTTGGACCAACGGAGAGATATCGCCACCAAGGAAGATCTGGAGAACAAGAGTAATATGTAGAAGTACATTCGTGGCCCTGTCTATATCAACACTTGTTGCTCCTTCTAAAGAAGGGCAATCATACCAGTTTTAAATTAGTATACTCGGATGCAATGGAGGCTAGAGTCCACTTCCAGCCTGTTCCCATCACATAGTTTTGGGAAATCGTCGCACAATATAAAGCTTGGAACAAGTATATGACCAAGTAAATACAAGTAGAGGTGGCTTTGATAGAGTTTCCCCAAACTCAAGTTTAACATGTTTTGTCTTATTAGGCTGTCTAGTTGACTCTACCCTATTTTTTCTTATATGGGTACGAGAAAAATTATAATATTATTTTGTAATTACATAGTAAAATTCCAAGTGTAAGTTGTCAAATGTGAAGAGTAATTTGTAATGAAGTCCAAAGGTCATGGTTGTAGGAATTCAAACAGCCATGAGGGAAGTCAAAGAGTGACAAAGGGAGATGAATAATCACCCCTTTTGTTATAAATATACCCTCATGAGTCATGTAAAGGGATTTTGGCTTGAGATCATAAGCCTGAGAGTTTTTATTGAGAGGCTTGGCTTCTCTGTAAAAAATAGGGAGTATCTTTCTTTGGAGGAGAATGTGTTGGCTTCATGTTCCACTATTGGGGCTAGTAGTTCATCAATTGTATATGTATGCATGGAACTTTCACTTTAATAAAAGCTCAAAGCTGACATGTTTTCATGCATATGTGGTGAATATAGTAGGAATATTCTTGTTATGTTCGCAAGATATGTTATTTAATTTATACTAAGACTTATGAATTATTTCGTTTACATAAGTACAAATCTTGTTGAATGTGTGTTGTTGTATATTTTCCTCATGGTTAACTTGTGAACTATTTTGTAGGATAACTTGTGATATCCTTTATGCTTGTGTTTTCATTTCAATCTACTTACTATTATAGGCATCTAAGGGGCTCACTCACTTTCCATTTGTCGTGTTATAACCTTTCATACTTTTCACTTGACCCCCCAAGGAGTCACACACTTGTTTCCCCAAAGTTAGAAATACATCATTCTATTTGTTATTGCGGGAAGAAATACCACTCAAACCCACCATTTCAGAAATTGGGCCATATTCTTGATGGGACTACTATACCAATTGGTTTGAGGTCACATTGGGACTTCATATCAGGGATATCCAATGAATTTTGGTTGGTCCAACACTGTCAACATTTATGGCACTACAAGGGGGCCAGATGAAAATCTTAGCCTATGAATTTTGTTTGCACTTTCCATATCTTTAAATGGTTCCTGCCCATATATTAACCCCCACATGTTTTTCAGAAATACAAATTTGAAACTGCCCACAAGAATAATCAATGACTTATCGAATCTAAAATGTGATGGAGAGGATGGAACAACCATCCTAGAGCACACCACTCACTTCCTCGAATTTTTCACTAAACAAAATATTCATTGTGTGGACGCTTCTTGGAGGTTGTTTGTTCTCACATTCGAAGCGCACATTAAGGAATGGTGTTACACATTTTCAAACACTTTGATTCACTCTTTCGAACATCTAGTCAAGGAGATATACCATGCGTTTGATAGGTATGATTACAAATATATTTACAATAAAATCATGCATTTGTGTAAAGCACCTGGTGAGTCTCTTAATGATTTCATGATCATTTTATTCATTTATGTTACGCATTTATGAAGATGATGTTTATTGGGATCTTATGAAATATAAGTTTGAATTTCTTATCCCTATCTAATTGATTCCAAAAGAATATGAATCTTCCGAAAGTCTCCCAACATACCTTGGTTATGGAGCTCCTAAATCTGCAAGGAAGGAAGTTACTTTTCCACGTGACTCTTCGTCTTCTTCTCATCAAATAGATCCATTCACGTAGGTTGAGGTGGGAGAAATTGAGAGTTCATCTATTGATTTACCACCATCTTCTCCCACCACACATACTCATAATCTCAATGCAAGTTTGTGTTGTGAATCTGATGTTTGCGATGATTTAGTCCTCATGATTTTGAGTTGCTTGGTTTATTTATTTCAATCAGTTCTTATGATGTTCACGAGGACCAAATTTTGGATAGATTTAGTATTGACAAACCAACTTACGATATCATTCACGATGGATATGTGTGGGAATATATTACTTAATAAGAATATACGTTGAAAGTTGATATTTATCCTCCCTCATATCTCCTACATTACCCTGACATCTTCCACGATTCTGTCATGCCTCTTGCATCTTTAGAAGAATCAATTTTTGTAGATACTAATTAAGATAATTCTCCGTACTTGCAAGATGTCAGTTTTACATATGAACACAGAGAGGAAAAATCCTCACTTCCCCATCTCTCCAATCCATCATCCGATCATTGTGAAGAAATAGAGAGTGAAGTTCCTTGTTTTCAATATCATCTTCTCTACGATTCACCAAATCATGAGGATGACCTTGATTCTAACGATGGTATTTATGATCAAGGTTTTCATGATATTTTCGTTGATTCATCCAATAAAGACTCCATGTTTTCTACTGCTACTTTTTATGAACCATCAGTTTTAGATGATCTATATTATTATGTATTGGAACTACCACAAGATTTCTAGGAACTTGATCCCGTGCTAATGGTTATGTCAGGTTCTCACAACCTTGATGCTAGTTCTGATCATGATCATGATAGTACTTCATATTCCAAGAGTCCTCGTCAATTGATCACATGAATTGAAAATCAATTTTTTTCTCAATATTCACATCCTCCATCTGCTTTGCATGATCTTATCATTCAACCATTGCAGGAGTGATACCTGGTGAGGCCTGCTGCAAAACATAAGTTTTCTACTTTCTTTATGTTTTCCGAGTTGAGAAGTTTGAAAGAATGTGTTTGCATGTTATCCAGTTTCAATGTGTGTGAATTCCATAATGCATCAGTAGAGTGCTTTGCATGTTCTTTTCTCTTGTATTTGAATACATTCACTTATAGTATTTGAATGTTGTGGCATGTATCGATGTATATTTTTTGTATGATTGTATTCTTGAATAGATTCTTGCTATTGATTCCCTCACCCATTTTGGTCAGTCCACATGTCGGTTCTTGCATTGGAAGTTCCATTTGACATATGCCTGGCCTATTCTTGGTTAGTTTAGGAGTAGGAGTAGTTATGTTTTTTTTCTTTGTTTGTTTTGTTTTGACTTACTTTCTTCCATACTCTTTTATTTCCATTTCATTGAATATTAGTTATGCATGAGCCTGTATTTGGTTTCTGAAGCAAGCATGGTGAATTTCAAGAGGAAATTGTGCTACTGTCAATGCTTGGTTATCATTTTATTCCCTCTCTTTGCATGGATATTTCATCCTTTATTTTATAATAATTTTATGGAAAATACATTATTTCTCCAAGAAAACCATAGTGGAATCATTATGCTTGAATATATAACTAGTACCACCTACTCTATATCATTTTTTATGTTTTTCAGTTTTGCCTTGTCAAACTTCGAGTAGAGTAAATAGGGGAGGAAACTTTAACAGGCGAACTATATTTCAAAGGTGTATAAATTTCCTTATTTGAGGGGAAAACCTCCTCTGTTATCAATAAGTCGAGATTCCTCTTACGCCCCATGAAATCAATAAATTCCTATGCACAATTATATGAAAAAAGTGAAAAAATGAAAAATAAAATAAAGGGTGAAAGAAAAGAAAGGATTCCTGCATAGGGAGGTGAAGCAAGTAACTCTATTAAGGTACTGACCAAGCTTGATGGTAGCAGAACAATGTTTGTGTTCTTTAAGTGAATCCACCAAGGTATTGTCTAGGATTATTCGCAACAGAGCAACACCAAAGATGAAAAATATGACTTTGAAAATCCTGTTTCACTTGTATATCTATATACTTCTCATCCCCAATCGAAACAACTAAGTTTTACTTGGCTTTATTAAGTGTTCCAATGATGAAGAGAATGGCAGGGACTATATATTTAACTCGAGCTAAATAAAGAATATACGGTGATTAATGAGTTGAAAAATACTTCTTGAAGAGTTAGACTTTTTTTACATGAGTTAGGATCCATACAAAGAGTTGGAGTTCTACATGTGTGTCTCCAAGTGTTGTAGCCACTACAACCACCATCCAATTTTTTTCCCATGTTTAGATTTTGGAGCCTCGTTTTTTACTACAAGAGATTGTCTTTCACCGTAGTCAAGTATCCATGCCATGTCAAAGATTTATCATTTCTTTCAAAGCTTGTGATGCCATGTGTTGATCTCGATATTAACCTTTCTAGTCACAAGCCATCTTCTGCCTTGACCTTACAACTTTAATGGCCTTCCATTTAGGGATTGCACAATCTTAGAGGGAGGCCAACCTTGAGGAACTGAATTGAGCAGTTCTGAAAGGAAATCCAACATTGAGCTCAGAAACTATGCAATCTTGAGGGGTAGGCATGCCTTGAGCTCAAAAATTACGCAGAAGCCTGTCATGCCCTCAGAAATTGTGCAATGCACTGAGCCAATGAGTTGGCCAGTTCCTTATGATTGGGAATTGCGCAATATTTCTTGGCAGTGTGAGAAGCCAAGAAAAAAAGAAAAATCAGAAAAATAAACTACTAGAAAATAGGGAATGTATTAAAAAGTTTCCTAAAGACTGACACAAGGTTATATTTTCACCATTATGCCAAGTGTCGCTTTTTCCTTGATTTTACGCATGCACATCATAAACCCTAGATGACCTAGATCTATATAATAGATGCCCCTAGAGCTCATTAGCACATTCAATATTTGAGTCTTGCATTCCCGAGGAGATCAAGGAGCTTTTGATAGAGTTTGAGGTGTTTTTCCAAGTAAGTTTTTCTTTTGACATCTTTTGTCCGTTTTTCTGTCACTTTTTTCCGTTTCACTTCTGTGAGTGTTGTTTCACTTGTTTATTTTCATATTTGATGGAATTTTATCTTATAATAGCTTATATAAGTGTTGGTTCTATATGTCATTCATTTCTTACAAGTGTCACATTAATTTATTGTTTTCTACCCACCGGTGATTGTCGCTTTGATGAATTCTTATGCATGTTCGTTTTCCCTTTTACATGTTGATATTTAGCATTGGATTTTCACTCATTTATATTTTCTTAGTAATTTCTATTAATTTCACTTTAACTCAATATATGTCACTTTTCACCCCCTTCCCGTGCATATATACCCATCACTTGGCCAAAAACTACCATGTTAAACTAGGAATTGCGCAAGCCCAAGACTCGAGATTCATGATTAGCCTTTGAGATTTTTAAATGTGAAATATATAGTTGAATCAACTGTGCATTACATAGTTCCAAGGCACAATACCATCCCCCTTGGCCACTGAGAATGCACAATGCAGTCTCTCACTCAATCTACCCAGCCTGAGACTACACATTGTGTAGTCTCAAGCCTTAATCCCCCCCATTGACTACTGAGATTGCACAATGCATAGTTCATGAAGCCAGTATCTTCCCTCAAGCATAGTTTTTCCCTTCAATCTAATGGTTTTTGTCCAAATATTTCTTTGTGAGTCAATTCACTGAAGCTAATTTTTTTTTTCCATGAGTGCATTTCTCTCTTGTAGGTAGTGCAGTTGTTGAGGACATCTCTGTTTAGTTACTATCATCATGTCTCCCAAGGGAAATGTCTCCAAGGAAACCACATAGAGAAGCACCGAAAAGGAAGTTGAGATTACTCTAGTGGACTTTCCAGTTTACTCGAACACTCACTTATTTAAATAAAAAGAATCATACATCACATGGCATCAGGGGAATGAAGTGTGATATTTAAGATAGGAAATTAATAAGAGGGGGGTGAATCAGTTATTTAACATTCTTTATTTTTTCTCATCCTTTTTTATTATTCAACTAATATTTCATGTTCATGTTACATTGAATTCATTTTGCATGTGTCATCAAGAGAGTTTCCAGATTACTTATCGAGATTTCAACTTCATTCACATAGCATTCATAATAAGCACACAAGGACACAAGATATGAGTGGAAACCCTGAAGGGAGAAAACCACAAATATTAGGCTGAAATTGATGTGAAGGTAGGTTGCTAATCCTTATAACATCATGTTTTTGTAGGCTCCGACCTATAAGAGGCTACTACCTCCAAGGAAGCTCCAAATCCCACAAATTTTTTGTAGGCTACACCCACATGAGGCTCCTACCTCAATAGGGAAAAACATGTTCTTGTTCGAACTATAAAATACAAGAGGACATAAATTTCTCAATCAGAACATCAAGTTTCAGATGCTAGCTACCTCATAGACCATTCTGCTATCAACTTCATTGCTGAATTGTTTATCCTCTTCCATTTTCTCTTCCTCTTTTGTTGTTTTCCATCAATGTCTTCATACAAAAACTCTCATCCTTCACTTGGAAAAACCAACATTTTATCCTCTATGTTGTGCCTTTTGTAAGAAATCATCCTTGGCTATTTTTATTCCTTCTATAATATGAAGTGAAGCATTGTCTTTTGGGCTTCCAAAAGAAAACTGCTCTCTTAATTTATGTTCAGTTTTGAAAATATTTGTAATAGAAAAAGATATTGTAACATATCAATCAGAAATGATGACAAGTGACAAATCAGACTTGTATTGTCTACATTTTTTGTTTAATGAAATATATGTATTTCAACTTTTTCTTAATATATTATTTCCTTATTGGCAGTTTTTAGCCTTCATATTGATTATCATAGTCTTTGCACTTCACATCACTTTCAACCTTTTTTAAAATAAAACTCAACATACATTAACAAAACTTCAGTTAATGACATCAATGCCAATATTTCCAACAATCTCCCCCTTTTGCATTGATGGCAATTCTTTTGTCCTCCCCTTCCATTATGAGGAATGTCTTCCTTCCTCTGATTACATTACCTCCCACTTTTAAATCAATGGCGAGAGGGTTACAAATGTTTCAGTGTAGTTTCCATTATCTCATTACTACTTCTTATTGTGTAATGAACATTACTGCTCTCGACGTTCTGGATAAAGATTATTCCTTTTATCATTGTGTTATTGAATTAATGCCACTTCATATGGATTGTTGAGGCTGCTTGAGTTTGAATGAGTGTTGCTTAAAGATGAGTATTTCTTCAAAAATAGTTGATGCTCCATAGACAACATTATATAATAATAGTGAATATTTTGCATGTGATATATACATTCTACTCCAAATCCACTTCATAATCATTGAAAAAGTGATACAAAACATCGTTGTAAGAACACTTTAAAATAATTCAAGGAATTATAGTGTTAGTCATCAGTAATTTTTACCATCTGTGGATGACTAAATATTGGTTATAGATTTCTAAAAACAAAATTCCCCGAATATTGTGATTTTTAGAAATCTCAGTACCTTCATTATCCTTATGGAAAATTTTTCACTATTCTACCATTTTTCCATTCCATGGTCACCCTACCACTCCTAAAAGACTCCTTATAGGCTTGTGCCGCACATCTCCATCCTTTTTTCCCACCTATAACATCATTACTCTATTTTTCCCCTTGCCCATCACTCCACTTTCTATCTAGGGTTACCAGTCTACTTATTCCTTCCCATGTTCACCAGGTTCCTCAAGCATTGATGGTCTCAAAACTATCTCTATAGGCTCTTTAGATAAATCAAGTACATTGTATTTTGGATCTTCAATACACCACTTTGTCAATACTTTGTTTTTACACTTGAAGGCTCCAAGCCAGATTTCAATCAAGATCATGGTCAAAGGACCCTCCCACTAGGTCATTAGGGTTTCACAGGTTGTAAAGTCATCATTGATGTTTTAAGCACTGATTTTCATGTGCTAGAAGCTGGCTCAGATATAATAGAAGATCAACATATGGTTATATAAGAAAGATTAGAAAATATCCAAAGAGGACTACTTTATTGAGTTCAA
The DNA here is from genome assembly GCA_034641835.2 of Pinus albicaulis. Classification (NCBI taxonomy): domain Eukaryota; kingdom Viridiplantae; phylum Streptophyta; class Pinopsida; order Pinales; family Pinaceae; genus Pinus; species Pinus albicaulis. The sequence continues at coordinate 58,924,158 of CM076570.1, forward strand.
GTTTTGCAAGAGGTAAATGTAAACTTTGACACTTCTGCAGGAGTGTTAAAATGACTATTAGCATAAATTTGGTAAGGTAAGAGATTTTCTCCTCAAGGAAGACATCTTGCAACAAGGAAGATAGGAAGCACTTGGTATTAAGGGGAATTAGGGTTTTTTAGCTTGATTGGTCCACCAAGGTGTCAAAACACTGACCACTTGTAGCACATCACATGGAGGAGGCACAAAAAAAACCAAACATGAAGAGAATTTTTTCAGAAATTATAGATGAAATAGGGAAAAAGTTGAGGTGATCTAGACAAAAATGAATGAACTTAAAGGGGATGTAGAGAACTTAGAATACAACAGATAATTGTTTTCAAGCATTCTAGACACCTAGGGTTTTGGGAAAGTGCTCAAAGAAGGTGAAACCATGGTTTGGACTCCATGATGACAACAAAGAAATATTCTGAAGATGCCAATGTGATCAGGTCATAGAATTGTCAAAAAGGAGTTAGTCATGCCAAAAATGGTCAAAATATAGTTTGAGCTCCATGGTGCAAGTAAATGAAGATTTAGAAGCTACAAGTGTGTGTAAACATCCCAAAGTTTTTCCAAGGTAAAATGTCTCACTGCCTCAAAGAATAAGGATGTAAAGAATATCAGTAAGAAAGGAAAAGTCAAAGGTTTTCAATCACTTGCAAAACAAAAGATGAGTTGACTTTAGGTTGGAGATACTAGGGTGTGGAAGCATCCTAAAAAGTTTCCAAGCTCAACCTGTCATGCCTCAAGATCAATGAGAAAGGGAAAATCAATGTTTTCAAGTCACCTACCATCAAAAGTGTCAAAAGGAGTAAAAAACATGATCAGAAATTAATAATGCAAGAAAGAGAGGGATTTAAGGCTACTTCCATAGGAAATCCTCCCAAAGGTGCTTTCATGAGCTTATCATGACAAAATGAGCAAAGGGGAAGTCAAATTCATCCTTTTAGCCAACTTGCATACAAACAGTGAAAAATTGTTAGTAAGAAAAGGTGAAAGGGATAAGTCCAGTATTGTGAAGGAAAACACAGGAAACTTTGAAGATACTACTGTGTGTAGCCCTCCAAAGAAAAAATCAAATGAACATGTCAAACTCTCAAGGAGCAAAAGGAAGAGTCACTTAAAGGTTTTCATGTCACCTACAAGAAAAGGTCAAGAAATATCAATGAAAGAAAGTGAAAAAAATTTAAAACATTAGAAAAGTGGGTTGCAAGGTTTAAATCAAATTCCTAAGTCCATAAAGACCCATTCTGTACCTCAAACAAGTTATTGTTTCCTTGAAAAAAGATGAGAGCATTCAGGGGAGAAGACTGTGGATTTTCTGGGCGAAATTGGACAAGTTTACCTGGCGATGCGTGTTCAGGTCGGCACTGCGTGCCTGGAGTCAGGCATTATGCCCCTGGCCATTTCTTCCTTGCATTTTTTCAAAGCGCTGCACGCCTAGCAACACGCTGCGCGTTTTCCCGATTCACCCAACAATCCCGAAAAAATATTTTGGCGCTGCATGCTTGGCACAAGGCGCTGCGCCTTTGCCCGACCCGACTCACCCATGGCCTGGACACTGCGTACTTGGATAGGAGGGCCTTCCAATCCATTTCAACACTCAAATCAACTCAAAGTTTCTTCAAACTGCCTCCAAGGGTTTTCCAAGCATCTTTAAGGGGTAAGTATAAGACATCACCTCCTCTCCAAGTTTTTGTTATCATTTGGTTAAAGGAATGGAACCCTAAGGAGATAAGCTAAATTGCATGCTAAAAAAACACTGATTAAGCCTCCCTCATCTGCAAACAAGGAAATATCAGTCAAAGCAGGGGTAAATTAGGGTGGTTTCAGTGGTTTGAAATTGGTCATCCATCAAATCTTAAATGCTTCGTCCCTTACATTGAAAAAATATTGACCTTACATTGCCCTTTCTTCATTTCAAACTGACATAAGTACAAGGTGTCAAAGCAAAGTTTAAACAAGAAGCAAAGGGTGGTCATTAAGTTTTTCCTCTCACTCACAGTCATATACCTTCACCCTCACTCACCCATCTCATTCACTTGTAAAAATCTTCCTTTTTCATCACCATTCCATCACCCTCTTCCATATCAGTTTCATAAACAGTACTAGGGTTTCAAAAGAAAAATTGTTAAAATGCCTAGAGAAGGTAACAATGGTAGTGAAGGAGAAGTCCAAATGCCAAGGAGGCATAAACAAAAATGTGGGAGGATCAATAAGTTTGAACCACTAAACACAATGGACCTAAATTCATCTCCCTTAACTATCTTATGCTTCCAAAATGTAGGTTGTTATGAATTTTGTGAAAAATTACAGCAGGTGCATAATCACCCCGAGTTGACTAGGCTCTTCATACTTAACCTACATGAGAAACAAGTCAACCTTGTAGGGGTAAACTTTGATATTTCTTCATATGCCATTGCTATTTCCACTGGGTTACCTAGTGTGGGTGAAAAATAGTTCAAGCAGGCCAATTTAGACATGAGCTACTATGAGCCATACCTTAAACCCAGATACAAAGACTACAATAAATCCATATTTCCTTTCACATAGTTTCTTGAGAGGTATGCACCCATGATGAGGGTCATTTGAAGTATTTCACATGTGAAGGAATATTCTCTTGGCTTTATTCCTATCACATCAGGTTGCTCATGCACTTTACTATGGTTAAGATGTTACATCTACCCTACTACCTCTACAGGAGTATTGACAAAATGTCTTATATTGTACAAAAGAGATACCATCCATAGCAGATGCAGAGCCTCTTTCACCACTCTCTTATCAAAATGGTTGTGATGCATCAATTGCAGCAAAAGGGTATTCCATGGGAGGTTTTCATTTCCCATGAAGTGTTCACCAACTCACAACCCCATCCTCAGCAAAATATGCCTTCATCATCTCATACTCATGTCCCTACTCCTCCATCATCTCTTACTGATCATTTTTCACCATCTACACATATTCCTTCACCTCAGGTAACCCCTCCTTCATCACCTTCTCACAATGCATCAAACAATGAGGGAGAGCGCAATAATGAAACAGACAATGAGGGAAGTGACAATGAACAAAAAAAATTCAAAGTGTAACAAAATGAAGAGGAAAACAGTGAGGAGTCAAACAATGAAAAATCAGTAAGTGAGAAAGATGAGGGAAATATAAAAGGCAGAGATGATGATGGAGATGATGATAGCATTGGAACAAAGAGTCAAGATGACAATGAGGCAGATAATGATGAAACAAAAAGCAGTGCAGATGAGGAAGATGGGGCTGTTGTTAATCAGGCAAACAACAGTGCATAAAACAGTGAGGAAATGAGCCATGATGGCATTGGGTCTGAAATCAGTGAAGCTGATATCAGTAAATAAAAAAAAGAAGAAGTAGATATCAGTGAAGATGATGATAATGATGATGATGATGATGATGTCAGTGATAAAACAGAGAGTAGCAAAGATACTAGTAGGTCAAAAGGACATGATAACATTGATGAGGCACAAATCAGTAAGTCAGATAAGGAAAATGATGAAGAAAGAAGAAGAAATGATGATGATGATGGTGGCAATGAAACAAAGGACCATGATGACAGTGAAAATAGTGAGGCTCATAGTGGTGATGAAGGCAGTGCAGAAATCAGTGAGATAGAAGATGTCAGTGCAAGGGAAAGAAGCAAAGAAAAAACCAATAATGTCAGCATGGAGGATGTGAATGAGGAAAAGATCATTGAAGCAGAAGGAAATGATGATGTTGACAGTGATAATGATAGCAAGAATATCAGTGATAAGGCAGAAAGCATGGAGACAAATGACAGTACCCATGAGAGCACCCATGAAATCCATAAGGACAGTAAGGATATCAATGATGATGACAGTCATGATGGTAGAAATGGTGAAGGCACTGAAGTTATCAAAGTTGAACCTTTTTCTTTTACCTACCAAAGAGGAGATAGGCATGTGTTTGCTACCCTCAAGAGGCAAGGGGCCATGCCTTCTACTTGAACCAAGCAGCTTGACAAAGGCAAAGAGAAGGTCATGGATGAGAAAGAAGAAGACCACCATGAGACTGAGTAAGAATTTGAACTCATTCATGTTGACACTGATGATGAAAATGAGGCAAGGATCTCAAGCATGTTGCTCAAAGGTAAATATGCCCAAATCAAATATTTGCAACCCAATCTAGCTAGGGCTAAGAATTTCATCCACTATTATGAGATTGAAAACAAGCAGCTGGAGGCACAAAAGGCCAATTATGAGGACAGGGAAATCAGAGCTCGGAAAGTGGCTGAAAGGACCAATGTTAGGCTAGATGAGGTCTTGGGTGTTTTTGATGAAAGTGAAGATGAAGAAGGGCAGTTTTCTTGGAGAATGCCAAGAACAATGGGCTTGAGGAAGGCCTTACCCAAGAGAAGGAGCAAGAAACAGCGTTGGTAGAGCATCTCACTCCAAGTGAGCTGCTTTCCATGGAGATAGAGTATGATTGGGAACCTTGGTTAGATAGGGCTAATACACACTTGGAGGATCAACTGGAAAAGATACAAAGAAACCTTGGCCTTTAGAAGAAGATGGCCAAGGACTATGCCTTAAGAAATAAAATTGCAAGGGCCAAGCTCAAAAGATCCCTTTCTAAAATTAAAGCTCTCAAGGAGGCAAAAGGAAATAAGAACCTTGAAATCCTTGTTGATGCTTCTCTAGAGGCATCCCAAATACCATAAGCAAGGCAAATTCAAAATTTTGGTAACCTTTGATAATTTCGGTTTTTTAATGTTTTAGAGTGCCTAGGGTGTAGCACCCCTAGCACTGAACTCTTTCTTGGGGAAATTTTTTGAGAAATGATTTGCAATTTTGGTTTAATATTGCCAATTACATCACACACACCAAATTTCAGATCATTTGGAGCATATTTTCTCCTCCAAAAGGATAAAAAACATGCAAACATTCACCATTCTGCTCTATTTTTAGAGATGGCACTATGCCCTGAGAAGTATTGGGAGTTTTGGTTTTTGGGCATGAAAATGGACACCAAATGAAAAAATAAATGCATTTTTGGAAATTATACTTGACAAGATTTCCAACGAGATATCACAGAGCTCATTCCGACACCGGGAAGGCCTTCAAAACTCAACTGCAAGGTGACCTATTTTTCTGGTGCAGGCATTGCGCCCTTGGACTTCAATGCTGCGCCCTTGCCTGCAAAGTCAACAAAACACACTAGAAGATATTTTGGAGTTATTGAGGATCCTCAAAGTCATTTTTTTTCCAAATTTAGGTGTTAGAAGTTATTTTTCATTTATTGCATTACATATTTTGTGTCTTGGGCCTTGCATGGTCTTAATGGACAAATTCGGCATTTATGATGTATTTATGACATTTTGGAAACCCTAGTTAGGTTTTTGGTCCTCATTTCTTGTTAAATATAGCATTTAGGCCTCATTGTAGTTGGTTGGATGATTATTGCAAGTAATACATAGACTTTGATATTGAAAACAAATTGGCTTTGGTTTTTGTGGATGGCTTGACTTGCTTGACAATGGAGAAGGCTCACTTGCAGGATTCATGAGCATAGTTAATGGTGATGTGTTTATTATTTAGTTCTTGTTTTCTTATGTTATCATTTTTTTCCATATTTCTATTGCAGTAGGACAAAAGTTTTAGGCTAAGAAATGTTGTTTAGAAGCACCTTAGCTCTGTTTGTTCTCTACTTTTCTATGTTTTCCTCTGTTAGGTCAGTTTAGAGAATTCTTAGTTTCTCTCTAAACCCACCTATGCTTTTTTATCTTAAATATGATTTGATAAAGCTAATATAAAAGTGGTTTCATGGTTAGCCCTGCTCTTTGATGTAACTTAAACATTATTTTTGAGGTCTTTCACTTTGAAGTATTGTTGATTAGATTTAGCTAAAGAGGTTTATGATTTGCCATGCCCTTTTGTTTATCCTAAATGGTTTCTTTGGAGGTATTTATAGCTTAATTAATGAAGTTAGGAGTTCCCTATTCTTTTATCTCTGCTATATGTTTATCTTAAATGTTTTCTTAGCTTGAAGGTGAAATCACTAAAATATTTACAAGTTTCTTTCCTTATATAGTTCACTAGATTGTTGTCTTAATGCTTACTTTATAGGGTTTGGTCAAAGAAGTTATTAGTATGCCCTGTCTTTGATTATTTCTTGATGCTTAGTAATCTTAAGGGCCATTCTTGTTAAGGTGTTTGTTGAAGCATTCTTAACTGCCCTTTTGCACCTACTATGTTCACAAATTTGATGTTCATTTCATTCACATAAAGCCTTTAGATCCATTAGACCTTGTTAGACTTGCCATGTGATACACCCCTGACCTATTGTTAAACTTTTCAAGACCTTTTTGTAGACTCCATAGCCCAATGGTTTAAAACTCTCTCACTCTATCTATTCTACTTGACAACCTACCCAACCAAACAAAAAAACAAACAAACCCTAATCCCTATAACTAGCCTAAAAACAAAACCCTAAAATCAATCAAGTTCACATCCTTTACACAAAAATAGAGAGAGCCCTCTCTGAGTCCAGGAAGGCTAAGTCCTAGGACTCCGAAGACTGGTTTGATGTTACCCCTGTGCATTTGGTCTTGCCAATCTAATAAATTACATGGACCTAACATAATGGTGATAACGGTGGGACCTTTGATTCAGTAACATCCTAAGTATTCCTTAGACCTCAGAAACCCAAAAAAATCATTAGATTTGTATTTAGTTGTTTATGGTGAACAACAAGCACATCCTTAAAACAGTAAGCATCATCCACCTGGTGACTCCACTGGTCTTCAGTAGCTCTGTTGACCCCACTAGTTCTCATAGATTCCCCTAGGAATGCAGTAATCAATCCTAATATTGATGATGGTGAGCAACAAAGTTGAAATCATCCACTTGGCGACTCCACAACTCTCAATAGACCTAAAGACTCCACTGGTAGAAGACTCTAGACTAGTTGAAAAGATACAGTGAACCTTTTTGATTGAAAAAATTGGATCCAAGGATACAACGGAGATATTCTCCAATGAATAGAGATCACATTCCTGGATTCCCACACAAAATGCCTCAGATAGACTGGGTTTCAAACCTGTCTATGTTTCAAGATGAAAAATTTAATGACCCCTTGTTACATCTCATAAAATTTCATATACATTTATGGAGGTTAAAAGATGAATGGCATGAGGACTGCCTCATGAAAATGTTCATGGGGACATTAGAAGGAAAGGTAAGGAAATGGTATGAAGGCCTGAACCCAGGCACCTTATTTTCTTTGAAATATTTACACAAGGCATTTTATGAACATTATAAAGAATATTATCCATCTCTATCATTAGCTAAAAATTGTTGTGATCAATCTCAAGGTCTCATACAATATCTTGTAAACATTGATGAATATTTGGGAAGTTGGCATCCTGAAAGCCTATTCAAAGCAGTTCATGAATTTCATTCTCAAATAATATATCATGAAAGACAAGAGGATTTGGTTGAGGATGAAATCAATCAATAAATGGAAGAAAATCCATAGGATCTCTTTGAAGGCACAAGTGATGATTCACCATCTCTTCTAGGTGAGGCTCAAGAAGACATTCAGCCTCAGAATCATCCTTCACAAGAGAAAGAAAACTACTGTAGTTCTATACAAAGAAAGAGAAAAATGCCTCCTCTTTTAACTGAAGAGGAAATAAATCAGATTTTAAACATGCAGCCAACCTCTAAACCTTCATATGAACAGAACATTTCTATTTATTCTCATGCTAATCCCAACTACCACAGATTAGAAAATGGATTTGTAGATAAATTCAAGGAGAAAAATAAAATTGATAATCCAGTATGTATGATTGGTGACATTACTTATGTTGATGATTTTTCAAAGTTTGATCAGTATGATGATGATGTTCTCCAAACAGAAGCTAATCTTGCAGAGAAATCAACAGTTGGTTTGAGGGAGGAAGCTCAGTTTCATCTACCTAAAAATGGTAATCAGCCAATACATATCAGCTATGACACTGATGAGGAAAGTCTTGAAAATTTGGAAGTAAGTGAAGGATCTTTGACTCTTTGTTCTACTTCATTTCAATCCATCATAAACAACTTTTATGTGATTGGAAATCAGCAGTATTTTAGTTTTGATGTTGAGGTTGGGGAAGATAATTAACTTCTTGATCAAGTTGTTAATGAGAAACCTTTTCCTGAAATGATTGAGGAAATCATTTGTGACATAGAATTATCCTCAACTCCAGATTTGCAGCTACCAAGTCCCATTGAATTTGAAATTGTAGATAAAGGCTTAGAAACTGATAATCACAGGAGAGTTGTTGCGCTTCCTTCTCAAGAAGATTTTCTTCCAAAGAGTGCTCCTCCTCATCAACATGATGGCCTTCACACATAATTCAACCCACTCAATCAGAGCATATCAGGTTTTCTAGAAGAAAACATTGCAATATATGATGAGGCTGACAATGCAAATGATCAAGAGGAAGAGGTCAAGTTTCTTTCCCAAAAGAATCCCAAGCTTAGTCAGGTGGAGGAAGGAGTAGTCCTGAATGAAGCTTATTTCTCAAATCCTCTAAGCCAGGTATTATTCCAATATCAATTTGTTGTTTTCTTAGAAACATTTGAAAATGGAGTAAAATATATTAGGAGCAGTTTGCTACAAGGTTTAAAGAAAATATTAGGCACTATTGTTAAAAAATAAGTGAGGTGGGAATGACCTTTTGATTTCTTCATCACACTCAAAGAGCTGAACAAATATCACTCATGGAATCATTTACTTAATTGGTTTTATTGGAAAAGGGAGTTAATAAAATGAATGTACATCAGATGCAAGTTAGATTAGGATAGATAGTTATGAAAATAAGTTCAGCACTATGAGCATCTTTCTAGATTTAGTTTCAAATTGTTTTGTAAGAAAAATGAAATAGAAAAAAAAAGAAAAGAAGAAAAAGAGGGAAAGAAAAAAGAGTAGGTATAGCCCCATACCAAGAAAGAGAATTGTTGAAAGTGTGCAAGCCTAAATTCCACTACCTTTGAGAAAATAAAGTCTTGTTCAGTCATCTAGCCTAATCATGATTGAACATGTTTTAAATTTCTGCTAATAGGTTAGTGAAAAAATACTCGCCAAACCATGTATACTTGGCTTGTTAGTAGATTAGATTAGGAAAAGATACTTGGTTTCAAAGCACAAATCTGAACCAAAGGAGAAAGAGAGGGACAGGTAAAAAATTCTAAATCACTAGCCCTCAAATTTCTAGTTTCATTTGTACAAAAATAAAGTCTGTGTACAACTTGTCCAAAATGCCACAGCCCATGAAAAATCAGATTGCTTAAACTTGGTTTGATCATGTTTTAAATTTCATGTTAGTAGGTTAGAGAATAAAGTCTGTCAAACAGCTTAATCTTGATAGATGAGTATACTAGGTAGAGAATAAGAGAGTTCATTAGCCTAATCTGACCTCTTGGAAGTGATAAAGGTACAAGTAGATAGTTTTTATGCTTTCAAAAGAAAAGAATGTCAAGGGTTTTCCAGTCTAAGTGCACTTGGAAGAAGAAAAAATGTTAGGCAAAGTAGGATGGGTAGGTAGAACTGAGATTGAAGCAATCATGTTGTTTTAGATTTTATGAGATCACAGCTTCAAGAGAACATTAGCAAATGAAGGAAGAGGAATCTGCCAAGTACAAGTAAGGAACTGGTCTTCAAAACTCGGAGATTTGAACTCTAAGGTCCTGGACACCTCCTGAAAAGGAGCTTCCCTACCCAAGTGGAGCCACTATTATTCATCAGTAATTTTTACCATCTGTGGATGACTAAATATTGGTTATATATTTCTAAAAAAAAAATTCTCTGAATATTGTGAGTTTTAGAAATCTCACTGCCTTCATTATCCTTATGGAATTTTTTTCACTATTACACCATTTTTCCATTCCATGGTCACCCTACCACTCCTAAAAGACTCCTTATGTGCTTGTGCCACACATCTCCATCCTCTTTTCCCACCTATAACCTCATTACTTTGTTTTTCCCCTTACCCATCACTCCACTTTCTATCTAGGGTTACCAGTCAGCTTATTCCTTCCCATGTTCACCAGGTTCCTCAAGCATTGATGGTCTCAAAACTATCTCTGTAGGCTCTTTAGATAAATCAAGTACATTGTATTTTGGATATTTAATATACGACTTTCTCAATACTTTTTCTTTACACTTGAAGGCTATAAACCAATTTTCGGTCAAGATCATGGTCAAAGGACCCTCCCAGTAGGTCATTAGGGTTTCACAGGTTGTAAATTCATCATTGATGTTTTAATCATTTCTTTTCTTGTGCTAGAATCTAGCTTAGATATAATAGAAGATCAGCATATGGTTATTTAAGAAAGATCAGAAAATCTCCAAAGAGGACTACTTTATCAAGTTCAAGTTCTGCAAGAGGTAAATGTGAACTTTGACACTTCTGTAGGAGTGCTAAAATGACTATCAGCAGAAAGTTGGTAAGGTAAGAGAAATTCTCCTCAAGGAAGACATCTTGCAGCAAGGAAGACAGGAAGCACTTGTCTTAAGGGGAATTAGGGTTTTTTAGCTTGATTTGTCCAGCAAGGTGTCAAAAAATTGACCACTTGCAACACATCACATGGAGGAGGCACACCCAAAACCAAACATGAAGAGATGTTTTTCAGAAATTATAGATGAAATATGGAAAAATGTGAGGTGAACTGGAAAGAAATGAATGAAATGAAAGGGGCTATAGAGAACTTAGAAGACAACACTGATAATTGTTTGTTACACATTATTTTGTCACCATGACATTTTACTGTCTATATGGGTTCATCAATACTAATATAATGCTCCCTTAGAGGTCTAAAACCCTAAAGTTGCTAAACCAAGTCCTGGAATTGGAGAAAAGCTTGTAAAAATCTTAAAAATAAAAATACTTGGTACCACACTTTTCCTTAGCTTTACCTGTGGCACCTCATCCTTTTGCTCCAAAAACTATGGAGCCGACTGCACGTTTTCTTCATTAAAATTCCAGACCCCCATAAAAGGTAAAATGAGCGGAAAATTAAGTTATAGAAGCCCAACTAGTCGAATATTATCCCAGCTGGAAGCTTCTAGAAGGCGTTATCCAATCGAAGCTTCACTCCCTCCATTATCATGAACATTCATCCCTTCATAAAAGTAGCCTATTCCTTGGATTTTGGAACTTAATCCCTTGATAAGGGGACTCTATCCCTTCCATTTTGGAGCTGTAACCACTTTCCTTTTCCTATAAATTGAAGCTTTGGTTCAATTTAAAAAGATGGAGACTTTGAGAATTGGAGTTAGACTTTGAGAATTTTTTAGGAGAAATGCTGTAAAAACTCAGACTCTATTAACTGATCATTATATGGGAACGTTTACACACCCATGTGCATTTTAGCTGAGAGAGTGCAAAGCTTGTCAGAGTAAAGGAAACACCTGTTCCAGACCCCAGGAAGGCCTGTACGACATCAAGTCGGACACGGTTGTAAGTCTCTTCTTCATCAAAGATAATACGAATGAATACCGTTTTCTCAATGAGTTATTTAATTAAGTAGATTTTTTATGATGTTTTATCAATGAGTTATTCAATTAATTATCTTATTTCTTGAATTCCTTGATCATCTTGATAGATATATAATTCGTGAATTATTTTATCTTATGCAGGTGCTATTGATTTTTTCCATGTTTGTCATTACAGATCTTTGAAGACGACTCTTTCAAGCAACTGGAAAGAAGATTATTACAAATAGCGCTGGATTACAGGTAGGTCTTTGAAACCTTTGTTGTAGCTAATTCTGAATCGAATATTATCTAGAGAAAATATTTTTGTTTGGCTGTTTTTTGCTAGCTGTCCATAGGAAACTTGGGAGGTTTGTCTTGTCCGCAAGAATGACTTATTCGTCCAAGAACTTTGATTTCTTTTATTTTTGACTTATGAATTTAGTTTTCTTATTTTAATTGATTTATACTAGCTTGGGTAATTTATCCCTGCAGAATCCCTCAGGAATGTTTTAGATTTTTTTATTTTTTCTCTTAGTTTTCTGGTATTCGCACTTTTCTTTTAGAGACAGTGCGGGCATCTCCGCTCTTTTCTTGTATAAACAGTGCGGGACCGCACCTGTTTACATTGGAACCTGCGGACCCTGTGAAAGTTTTTAGAAAACCTTAAAATTCTCTTTTCTAGATTAGTTTGTTAGATTCTCAGTGTATGCCCAGACTTGTATTTTCTGTCAAAAAGCCTTGTGTGAATTTCTTTTCAGCAATTTTACAATCTCATCAGTCTCCGTTAACTTAATTGGGTGTTTTGAATAGTCTTTTTTGAGAAATTCTTAATTTTATTTCCTTTGGTCATTACTTCGAGGTTTGTCTCAGTCTTTTAACAATTTTTCATCTTTTTTCTTTTGTTTTTGCAAAAAAAATTCCCCGTCATTCACCGGGGGGGGGCTAAATTGTGTATGAGTGTTAATCACCTTTGAGTGTTTTTATTTTTTGATCTTTGGAAATCTCACCCAATTTTCTTTACTTACACTTGATTGGTTCTTAGATTACATTAGAATCATCTTGTGTTTGAGAATTCTCTTGCATGGATCACATTTTCATAATTAGAATTCTCATTTTCAGAATATGAATGAAAAATGTGCATAGATTACATTTGCATACTTTTCAAGTGAATTGTGCATAGATTACAATTGCATAGTTTACATTCTGAAAAAATCAATCGTAGATTTAGATCAGTATCTTTGATTTGAATTTACATGTTTTTATGTTTGTTTTAAAAACACAAAAATAAAAAATGGAATTGATTAGCATTAGTTTTTCTTGATGAAATTAGTGCATTAGAGAATTTGTTATATTTTGTCTTATTGATCAATTTTTTGCATTGTTGGAAGTGAATGGAAACTCTCTCCTTACTTTAGTTAGGATTCATCGAATTGAAAATATTACATTATCATATTCTATTGCATTCAGTTTTGGGTCGGGTCATAACACCATTGGTTTCATATCCATTTACCCTTTGAGTAATAACAGCCTAAATAACACAACGCTTAATTAAAATTCATCTAGAAATTTTTACATTTTTAGGGCTCTTTCCACCAACATAGCTCAGGCTAGTGTCTTGGAATAGGTTTTAGTTAAATCTCCAAGACAGTAAAATAAACAAGTAGTCAATCTTGCGGTAGGAAAATTCCAATAGTTGCATGTATGCTCTAGGAAGCTCCTCTTAAAGGAGTCAAGCATGAGATCATATCCAAACCAGTGAGGTAATCAATCCTTACTCATTGGGAATGATAGAATATATACACGTATTAACAACGGTAAACCTCAGATTGACCATTGTCGAGGAGCCTGGGGTCACTTGTCGGTAAACCTTGGATTATGTCAAGGAGCCTTCAAGGGGATTGAGCTTTGTTACTCTGCCCTTACGTGTGTACCAGATCATAGACTGTTCCCCCAGGTATATTTGTTCCTGTTGGTGACCTTAGTGGCCATAAACTATAGGATTCTTTCCCAAGGTGACGGTGGAGGGGAGATCCCACTGTACCTGGAGCAGATGTCAGCTAGACTCACTTGGACTCTCCGGAGGGTTATCTTCACTCAAGATGGCATAGTGGAGAAAATTGCACTGGTCCGTTTCATTAAGCAGGTTGTCGGGGTAACTGTTCCAACCGCCATTTCTGCATTAAAATTCTACGATGTTGGATTTCATCACCAACTAGTGTTTTTAGTGCGGGAATCTACTGTTTGTGTGTGGTTTGACTCCTAGATTTGATAATGTGTGTTAATTTGTTTTTTTTTACTTTTTAGAGACCATAGGTGTCAATTGTGAATTTTAATTGTTAGGTGTGAATTGTGAATTGTTAATTTTAGTTTTAAATTGTTAATAAAATTCACTTAAGTTGAATCTAATGGCAACTATTCTAGAATTTACCAACAAAGGAACCCCTCTTAACGAGAATTCTAGTACTTTTCCTTGCTTTGGAAATGTTGGTCCTCCTTATATGGCTACATTCTCATTACCTGGATTTACAATAGGTTTACCGGTATGGTTATTTTCAACTTCGTTGGCCCCGAATACTCCAATTGTTCCACCTCAATCGAATGCTTCACCTCAACAGAGTTCACCATCTCAACATCACCAACATTTTGTTGACCCTTTACCTTCTTCGCCCAATATGTCTTCTTCCCTTTCTTCCTCTTCTCTTGGTAAAAGCCTTAACGCTAGTAATCAAGTGACTAAGAAGAAGAAGAAAGGGAAGAAGAAGAAGAAGAAGAAAGATAAGAAAGAAGTCAACAAACCAAACATGGTTGTAAATGTTAGTAGTGTTGAGGAAACCTCCAACATGCATCGTAAACCCAAATACCCTTGCAGGCTTTGTAAGGGTGACCACTTCCTTATCAATTGTCCTGGTATTCCAAAGGTCTTGGAAGTATGGTCAGAAAAATCTCATCAACTTACCATTGATCCATCAACCAGTGATAGTCAGGTTCCTGGGAAAAAGGGAAAAGTTAGGTTTCCTTGTAGGTTATGCAGAGGGAGTCATAAAAATCACATTTTCCCTCACATGGATGAAGCCTCAAAATTGTTGGAAAACCTTACTGTTCCACAGCAAGAACTTCCAACTGGTTACCGTCAAATTTCTCCCAACCTATCATCAACTAACGGAGGGATTGATCTAATTCCAAGTACAGTCGATCCCACTCTTCCATTGAAGAGTGAAACTCATATCACTCAGGTTGATGATCTATTAGTTGATCCAGTGGTCAATTCGATTTCACATTCGGTCGATACCACTCTCCCTAAAGAGGGTGAACTTCATACCGCTCCGGTTCTTCTTGTTACATCAGATTCTTCTACGCCAGGGGGCATTTCACCTGTTTCTACAGAACCCCCTCCAAGTACGGAGGTCTTCTCCTTTGATTGGAATAGACTGACAGAACCTCGTCTTCCTTCTTCCATCCCTTTCCAAATAATTGTGCAGGCTTGTCGTAAGAATTTAATGCTGCACACATGTAGATGAAGGTGCTTCTATTAGTATTTTATCCTCAACTGCTTGGAAAGCTTTGGGTTCCCCTCAGCTTGTGCCTGTTATGCAGAATATGAAAGCTTTTAACAGAACCATTAGTGAACCTTTAGGGATCCTTCCTAAGTTTTCTATTACTTTGGAAGGTAAAACTATCTGTATTGATCTTATGGTAGTTTAAGGCCCCTTGGATTTCAATTTACTCCTTGGAAGAGACTATGTCTATGCAATGAACATTGTCGTATCGACACTCTTTCGCATGAGGTCTTTCCCTCACAATGGAAACATTGTGACTGTTGACCAACTTTCATTCACTAGTCTTGATTCGACTACCAAAAATCTGACACCGCTAAATGTTCCTTATACTAAAGTGGTATCTACCCCGCCACGGGTTAATTATGTGGCAACCAGTCCCATGTTTTCAGTTACCGATGAAAGCGAGCCTCTCACAGTTTGCTCGAATTCCTTTGACTTAGATCCGGTAATTGACATGGAAAACTCTATGGGATTAATTGAACGTGATTTTCTTATCCCTTTTAAGTCCCTTGACATGTGTTCCTTCCAGAGAATTTTTCTTCCATCTGAGGAAGACCTCTTCGAAGCCATGATAGAGGTGTGTCCCTTGACATGTGTTTCTTATATTTGGAAGCCATGATCAAGATAACCCTCTGAGGATAATTCCTTTTACTGTGTCAACCTCGTTAAAAAATGAATCAGTTCATTGTGAGGATAATTCCTTTTACTGTGTCAACCTCTTTAAAAAATGAATCAGTGATTAGAGAGGATAGTTCCTATTACTGTGTCAACCTCGCTAAAAAATGAATCAGTGGGCCAAGAGGAAAATCCCTTTTACTATGTCAACCTCGTTAAAAAATGAATCAGTTCATTGTGAGGATAATTCCTTTTACTGTGTCAACCTCGTTAAAAAATGAATCAGTGATTAGAGAGGATAGTTCCTATTATTGTGTCAACCTCGTTAAAAAATGAATCAGTGGGCCAAGAGGAAAGTTCCTTTTACTGTGTCAACCTCATTAAAGAATGAATCAGTGAGATCAGAGGAGAGTTCATGTTACTGTGTCAACCTCGTTAAAAAATGAAACTGGTCCCTGATGAGCATATTTATTTTCCTGTGTCAAGCTCATTAAAAAATGAAACAAATCCTCTGCTAGTCAAAGTCGATTATTTCAACTGATCTCATAAATGAACCTTCATTCCATCCAGCTATTAGTAACCAATAGTCTACTTAGTTAAATGAACTGAAGCTTGGGGGGCATGCGCTCTAGAAAGTTATGCTTGGGGGGCATTCAAACTTATCTCAAGCATGATTTTTCCTTTGTTTCAAGCTTGTGTAAAAATGAAACCTATCTGAAGCATAGTTTTTCTCTGTTTCAAGCTTTTGTAAAAATGAAACCTATCTTGAGTCAGTTTCGGTTATTATTTTCAAGACTTGTTAAACTCATGAAATTCTCGAGATTATTTTTCTATCTTTAATTCTCTTAAAACACATGAAAATGCTGAGTTATTTCCGTCTTTTCCTACTCATAAATTAAATTTAAATTCGGCCACATGAGTACATTTTAATCCCTTTTTCGAACTCGTTAAAACTTACGAAAAAGTGAAATCTTGAGTTCTCCTTTTAAGCTCTTTTTAGACTCTCTAAAGATGAAAAGATTTCTGAGTACTTGACTATTCGAACTCGTTAAAGGAAGTGAATAGTCATCCCTTAAGTATAAGTTTACCCCTTTTCTAGACTGAAATGGACTATTTACGAAAAAGGTATACATTGAATAATCATGGTCAATAGAGTTCTCTCCTCTATTTTTTTATCCTTTTTTTGGCTTGAGAGACTAAATTTACGAAAAAGTACACCCATGGAGTTTCCTTAAGTTTTTCTTCTGACTCCCTAAAAATGAAAAACACCAATTTTCTCCTATACTGGACTCATTAAAACTAAACAGTAAAGGACCTTTTGATTACAAACAGGAATGAACCACTCCTTCTTAGGGTTCAATTTTATACTAAGTTGGACTCATCTGAAGGATGAGCTTGTATAACAAGCAAATGTTATCCTCCTCAAGCTTGTCAAAAATAAATAGGTACGTGCCAAAAATGGTGGGGGGAAAAGAGAAAAAATGAATCCATTTGTTACAATTTGATTTAAAAGAAGTATACCACTCTTGAACATGACACTTTTTGTCACACTTCTACATGGGTTGGGAAAATCCTTTGCCTATCAGTTAATAAAACCACATTGAAGGTCTTCAGACGGTTTCTGGGTATTAGCTTAGGGAAATTGTTACCAAACCATTTCCAGTGTCGTTATGTGTTCAAGAGGACAATCAAACAACCCATTCATCTGCAAACATTTGTCTCCATTTGCGTTGACCATCCCTAAGTCAATCCTTGCAAAAAAATTCTTCAAACTTGATCTATGGTTTTGTGTCGTGACCTTGCTTATGATGGATCACTTTCTATCGACGACAGCTCATCATCTAGGAATTTGATCTAGAATCCATAAGTACCTTGGAATCTACATGCCTTAATGGTAGGTTTCTTTCCTTTGATGACAGGTTGCATCATTGACCTTCGATCGAACGATTCCGTGAAATGTTTGACTTAAGATCACTTATTCACATTTCATGGATTGTACTGAGTACTTTGAGAGCCATTTTCATTATTGGTTGTTTCTCTCACACTTTTTAACAGTTCACATCATTGACTGGTAATCAAGTGGATTCTACCATGTTCGACTTTGACACATTTAATTGCATGGATAGAATCGTACTAGTTCGGGAAGCAGAAATCAAGACCCTGGATCTAGTTTCCACCATCAATGCTGCGAGGAGTTTTATTATTAATTATGCAGTAGACTATTCATTACCGATGGTTGCGTCCATGATGTTTCTACACTATTGATGTAATATTAAAATCATTTCTGTATCAGAACAAGTTTAGTTAGTTTTTTATCTGAGTATGGGAATGCCTACCTCAATGATGATATATATATATGTGTGTGTGTGTGTGTTTTTCATTGAATGTTTTTACAGGATTCTTATTAGGGTGTCCAAAGGCTAATCCTTGAAATGATAAAGCACTTCACTCTTCGAATTATCTCAGACTTCACGCTTTAGGGGGCAATCTGTTACACATTATTTTGTCACCATGAAATTTTACTGTCTATATGGGTTCATCAGTACCTATATAATTATCTCTTAGAGGTCTAAAACCCTAAAGTTGCTAAACCAAGTCCTGGATTTGGAGAAAAGCTTGTAAAAATCATAAAAATACTTGGTACTGCACTTTTCCTTAGCTTTACCTGTGGCACCACATCCTTTTGCTCCAAAAACTGCAGAGCCAACTGCATGTTTTCTTCATTAAAATTTTGGACCCCCGTAAAAGGTAAAATGAGCGGAAAATTAAGTTCTAGAAGCCTATCTAGTCAAATATTCTCCCAGCTGGAAGCTTCTAGAAGGTGTTATCCAGTCGAAGCTTCACTCCCTCCATTATCATGAACATTCATTCCTTCATAAAAGGAGCCTATTCCTTGGATTTTGGAACTTAATCCCTTGATAAGGGGAATCTATCTCTTCCATTTTGGAGCTGTAACCACTTTCCTTTTCCTATAAATTGAAGCTTTGGTTCAGTTTCAAGGGATGGAGACTTCAAGAATTGGAGTTAGACTTTGAGAATTTTTGAGGAGAAATGCTGTAGAAACTCAGACTCTCTTAACTCATCATTATATGGGAATGATTACACACCCATGTGAATTTTAGCTGAGAGAGTGAAAAGCTTGTCAGAGTAAAGGAAATGCCTATTCCGGACCCCAGGAAGGCATGTACGACATCAAGGCAGACACGGTTGTAAGGCTCTTCTTCATCAAAGATAATACGAATGAATACTGTTTTCTCAATGAGTTCTTTAATTAAGTAGCTTGTTTATCATGTTTTATCAATGAGTTATTCAATTAATTATCTTATTTCTTGAATTCTTTGATCATCTTGATAGATATATAATTCGTGAATTAGTTTATCCTATGCAGGTGCTATTGATTTTTTCCATGTTTGTGATTGCAGATCTTTGAAGACGACTCTTTCAAGCAACTGGAAAGAATATTACTACAAATAGCGATGGACTATAGGTAGGTCTTTGAAACCTATGTTGTAGCTAATTCTGAATCTAATATTATCTAAAGAAAATAGTTTTTGTTTGGTTATTTGTTGCTAGCAGTCCGTAGGACACTTGGGAGTTCTGTCTTGTCCGAAAGAAAGACTTATCCGTCCAACATTGTTTTCAATCATTCTAGACACCTAGGGTTTTTGGAAACTATTCAAAGAAGGTGAAACCATGGTTTGGACTCCATGATGACAACAAAGAAAGATTCTAAAGATGCCACTGTGTTCAGGTCCCATAATTGTCAAAAAGGATTTTTTCATGCCAAAAATGGTCAAAATATAGTTTAAGCTCCATGGTGCAGGTAAAGGAATAATTAGAAGTTTCCAGTGTGTGTAAACATCCCAAATTTTTGCCAAGGTAAAATGTCTCACTGCCTCAAAGAACAAGGATGTAAAGAATATTAGTAAGAAAGGAAAATTAAAAGGTTTTCAATCTCTTGGAAAACAAAATATGAGTTGAATTTAGGTTGGAGATACTAGGGTGTGGAAGCATCCTAAAAAGTTTCCAAGCTCAACCTATCATGCCTCAAGATCAGTGAGAAAGGGAAAATCAATGTTTTCAAGTCACCTACCATCAGAAGTGTCAAAAGGGGTAAAAAACATGATCAAAAATTCATAATTCAAGCAAGAGATGGCTTTAAGGTTATTGCCATAGGAAATCCTCCCAAAGGTGCTTTAAAGAGCTTATCATGACAAAATGAGCAAAGGGGAAGTCAAATTCATCTTTTTAGCCAACCTGGATACAAACAATGCAAAATTGTTAGTAAGAAAAGGTGAAAGGGATAAGTCTAGTATTGTGAAGGAAAACACAAGAAACTTTGAAAATACTACTGTGTGTAGCCCTCCAAAGAAAACATCAAATGAACATGTCAAACTCTCAAGGAGAAAAAGGAAGAGTCACTTAAAGGTTTTCATGTCACCTCCAAGCAAAGGTCAAGAAATATCAATGAAAGAAACTGAAAAAGATTTAAAACATTATAAAAGTGGGTTGCAAGGTTTAAATAAAATTCCTAAGTCCATAAAGACCCATTCTGCACCTCAAACAAGTTTTTATTTCCTTGCAAAATCTGAGAGAGTTCAGGAGAGAAGATTGTGAATTTTCTGGGTAAAATTGGACAAGTTTACCTAGCGCTGCGTTCAGGTCGGCGCTGCACTCCTGGATTCAGGCACTGCACCCATAGACATTTCTCCCTTTCATTTTTTCAAAGCGTTGCATGCCTGAAGATAGGCGCTACATGTCTGGCAACGCGCTGCGTGTTTGCCCGATTCACCCAACAAGCTAGACAAAAAAGTTTGGCGCTGCGCACCTGGCGCAAGGTGCTACGCCTTTGCCCGACCTGACTCATCGATGGCCTGGACACTATGCACTTGGCCAGGAGGGTCTTCCAAGCCATTTCCACACTAAAATCAGCTCAAAGTTTCTTCAAACTGCCTCCAATGTTTTTTTAAGCATCTTTAAGGGGTAAGTGTGAGACATCACCTCCTCTCCAAGTTTTTGTTATCATTTGGTTAAAGGAATGGAACCCTATGGAGATAAGATAAATGTCATGCTTAAAAAACACTGATTAAGCCTCCTTGATCTGCAAACAAGGAAATATCAGTCAAAATAGGGGTAAATTAGGGTGGTTCCAGTGGTTTGAAATTGGTCATCCATCAAAGCTTAAAATCTCTATCCCTTACACTGAAAACAGATTGACCTTACAATGCCCTTTCTTCATTTCAAATTGACATGAGTACAAGGTGTCAAATCAGAGTTTAAACAAGCAACAAAGGGTGGTAATTAATTTTTTCCTCTCACTCACAGTCATATACCTTAACCCTCACTCACCCATCTAATTCACTTGTAAAAAGTTTCCTTTTTCATCACCATTCCATCAACCTATTCCATATCAGTTTCATAAGTAGTGCTAGGGTTTCAAAGGAAAAATTGTTAAAATGCCTAGAGAAGGTAACAATGGTAGTTAAGGAGAAGGCCAAATGCCAAGGAGGCATCAACACAAATGTGGGAGGGTCAACAGGTTTGAACCACTAAACACAATGGAGCTAAATGCATCTCCCTTAACTGTCTCTTGCTTCCAAAATGTAGCCTGTTATGAATTTTTTGAAAAAATAAAGCAGGTGCAGAATCACCCCAAGCTAACTAGGCTCTTCATATTTAACCTACATAAGAAACAAGTCAATCTTGCAGGGGTAAAATTTGAGCTCTCTTCAGATGCCATTGTTATTGCCACTGTGATACCTAGTGTGGGTGAAAAATCATTCAAATAGGCCAATTTAGACATGAGATACTATGATCCATACCTTAAACCCAGATACAGAGACTAAAATAAATCCATATTTCCTTTCTCACATTTTATTGAGATTTATGCACCCATGATGAGGGTCATTATGAAATATTTCACATGTGAAGGAAGATTCTCTCGGCTTTATTCTTATCACATCAGGTTTCTCATGCAATTTAATAGGGTTAAGATGCTGCATCTACCCTACTACCTCTACAGGATTATTGAAAAAATTTCTTATATTGTACAAAAGAGAGACCATCCACAACAGATGCAGAACCTCTTTCTCCACTCTCTTATAAAAATGGTTGTGATGCATCAATTGTAGCAAAAGGGTATTCCATGGGATGTTTCATTGCCCATTAAGTGTTCACCAACCCAAAACCCCATCCTCAGCAAAATATGCCTTCATCATCTCATCCTCATGTCCCTACTCCTCCATCATCTCATACTGATCATGTTTCACCATCTACACATATTACTTCACCTCAGGGCAACCCTCCTTCATCACCTTCTCAAAATGCATCAAACAATGAGGGAGAGGGAAATAATGAAACAGACAATGAGGGAAGTGAAAATGAACAAACATATGCCAATGAGGAAAAAAATGAAGAGGAAAACTATGAGGAGTCAAACAATGAAAAATCATTCATTGAAAAAGATGAGGGCAGTATAAAAGGCAGTGATGATGATGGAGATGGTGATAGAATTGGAACAAAGAGTCAAGATGACAATGAGGCAGATAATGAAGAAACATAAAGTAGTGCAGATGAGGAAGATGAGACTGATTTCAATAAGGCAAACAACAGTGCAGAAAACAGTGAGGAAATGAGCCATGATGGCATTGGGTCTGAAAGAAGTGAAGTTGATATCAGTAAAGAAGAAAACAAAGAAGCAGATATCATTGAAGATGATGATAATGATGATGATGATGATGCTGTCAGTGATAAAAGAGAGAGCAGCAAAGATACCAGTAGGTCAAAAGGCCATGATAACAGTGATGAGGCACAAATCAGTAAGTCAAATGAGAAAAATGATGAATAAAGCAGCATAAATGATGATGATGGTGGTGGCAATGAAACAAAGGGCCATGATGATAGTGAAAATAGTGAGGTTCATAGTGGTGATGAAGGCAATGCAGAAATCAGTAAGATAGAAGATGTCAGTGCAAGGGAAAGTAGCAAAGAAAAAATCATTAATGTCAGCATGGAGGATGTGAATGAGACAAAGAGCATTGAAGCAGAAGGAAATGATGATGTTGGCAGTGATAATGACAACAAGAATATAAGTGATAAGGAAAATAACATGGAGAAAAATGACAGTAGCCATGAGAGTAGCCATGAAATCCATAAGGATAGTAAGGATATCAATGATGATGACAGTCATGATAGAAAAAATGGTGAACGCACTAAAATGATCAAATTTGAACCTTTTTCTTTTACCTAGCAAAGAGGAAATAGGCATGGGTTTGTTGCCCTCAAGAGGCAAGGGGCCATGCCTTCTACTTCAACCAAGCAGCTTGACAAAGGCAAAGAGAAGGTCATGGACGAGAAAGAAGAAGACCAACATGAGACTGAGCAAGAATTTGAACTCATTCATGTTGACATTGATGATGAAAATGAGGCAAGGATCTCAAGCATGTTTCTCAAAGGTAAAGATGCCCAAATCAAAGATTTGCAAGCCAATATATCTAGGTATAAGAATTTCATCCACTATTTTGAGATTGAAAACAAGAAACTAGAGGCACAAAAGGCCATTAATGAGTTCAGGGTAATCAAAGCCCAGAAAGTGGCTGAAAGGACCAAGGTTAGGCTAGATCAGGTCTTGGGTGTTTTTGATGAAATTGAAGATGAATAAGGGCAGTTGTATAGGAGAAGCCCAAGAAAAATGGGCTTGAGGAAGGCCTTAGCCAAGGAGAAGGAGAGAGAAACAACATTCGCAGAGCATCTCACTCCAAATGAGCTACTTTCCAAGGAGATAGAGTATGATCAGGAACCTTGGTTAGATAGGGCTAATACACACTTGGAGGATCAGCTGGAAAAGACATAAAGATACCTTGGCCTTTAGAAGAAGATGACCAAACACTATGCCTTAAGAAATCAAATTGCAAGGGCCAAGCTCAAAATAGCCCTTGCTAAAATTCAAGCTCTCAAGGAGGAAAAAGACAAGAATAACCTTGAAATCCTTGTTGATGCTTCTCAAGAGGCATCCCAAAAACCATAAGCAAGGCAAATTCAAAATTTTGGAAACTTTTGATAATTTTGGTTTTTAACTATTTTAGAGTGCCAAAGATGCAATGCCCATGGCATTGCGCTCTTTTTTGGGGCACTTTCTTGAGGAATAGTTTACATATTTGGGTTCATCTTGCCATGTACATCACAGAGACCAAATTTCAGATCATTCAGAGCATATTTGGTCCTCCAAAAGGGTCAAACAAGTGCAAAAATTCACCATTCTGCCCTTTTTTCAGAGATGGCGCTGCGCCTTGAGCAGTCTTGGGAGTTTTGGTTTTTGGGTAGGAAGTGGAAACCAAATGAAAAAATAAAGGAATTTTTTTGAAAGTAGACTTGACAATATTTCCAACAAGCTATCACGGAGCTCATTCCGACACCCTAAAAGGCCTTCAAAACTCAGCTACAAGGTGACCTATTTTTCTGGTGCAGGCGTTGCGTCCTTGCACCTCAATGCTGCACCCTTGCCTGCAAAGTCAAAAAAACACACTAGAAGATATTTTGGAGTTATTTAGGAGCCTCAAAATAAGTTTTTGCCAAAGTTAGGTGTTAGAAGTTATTTTTCATTTATTTCATTAGATATTTTGTGCCTTGGGCCTTTCATGGTCTTAATGGACAAATTTGGCATTTATGATGTATTTATGACATTTTGGAAACCCTAGTTAGGTTTTTGGTCCTCCTTGCTTGTTAAATACAACATTGAGGCCTCATTGTAGTTGGTTGGGTGATTATTGAGAGTAATACATAGACTTTGATATTGAAGAGAAATTGGATTTGGTTTTTGTGGATGGCTTGACTTGCTTGACAATGGAGAAGGCTCACTTGCAGGATTCATGAGCATAGTTAATGATGATTTGTTTCTTATTTAGTTCTTTTTTTCTTATGTTATCATTTTTTTCCATCTTTCTATTGCAGTAGGACAAAAGTTTTAGGCTAAGAAATGTTGTTTAGAAGCACCTTAGCTATGTTTGTTCTCTATTGCTTCTTTGTTTTCCTTATCTAGGTCAGTTTAGAGAATTCTTAGTTTCTATGTAAATTGACTTATGCTTGTTTATCTTAAATATGTTTTGATAAATCTAATATCAAAGTGGTTTCATGGTTAGCCCTGCTCTTTGATGTAACTTAAACATTATTTTTGAGGTCTTTCACTTTGAAGTATTGTTGATTAGGTTTAGCTAAAGAGGTTTATGATTTTCCATGCCCTTTTGTTTATCCTAAATGGCTGGTTTGGAGGTATTTATATCTTTATTAATGAAGTTATGAGTTCCCTATTCTTTGATCTCTGTTATATGTTTATCTTAAATGTTTTCTTAGCTTTAAGGTGAAACCACTAGAAGATTTACAAGTTTCTTGCCTTCTATAGTTCACTGGATTGTTGTCTTAATACTTACTTGCTAGGGTTTGGTCAAAGAAGCTATTGGTATGCCCTGTCTTTGATTATTTTTTTATGCTTAGTAATATTAAAGGCCATTCTTTTTAAGGTATTATTTGAAGGATTCTTAACTGGCCTTTTTCACCTACTACGTTCACAAAATTTGATGTTCATTTAATTCACATAAAGCCTTTAGATGCATTTGACCTTGTTATACTTGCCCTGTGATACACCCCTGACCTATTGTTAAACTTTTCAAGACCTTTTTGTAGACTCCATAGCCCAATGGTTTAAACCTCTATCACTCTATCTATTGTTCTTAACAACCTACCCAACCAACCAAACAAACAAAAAAACCCTAATCCCTATAACTAGCCTAAAAACAAAACCCTAAAATCAATCAAGTTCACATCCTTTACACAAACATAGAGAGAGCCTTCTCTGAGTCCAGGAAGGCTAGGTCCTAGGACTCAAAATACTAGTTTGATGTTACCCCTGTGCATTTTATCTTTCCAATCTAACAAATTATGGGGACCTAACATAGTGTGGAAACAAATCTTATTGAAGGAAGGGAATTATGAACTAGATCATTGATGTGCTGCTGGAAATAAGAAATAGGTTTTGTCAAGATTGTTAAAATGTTTTCTGAATTTGAACCCTTTAGGTTATATTCCCACATATATATACTAAAATTCTAGCACAATATCACTATCATTGAAATTATACAACAATACGAATGGAAACAACACCTAATTCTGAGTCAATAACTCTACGCAACATGTAAATTATGAAGGTGCCAAAACCTCAAAATCATCATTACATTAAGCCTCCAAACCCTAGGCACTTAATGGCACTGTCAAACACTTAGGAGTAGTTGAACAGACTCATCATGGCGTAATCCTAGCATATGTCCTTTGATAAAATATCAATAATAAAATAGGATGCATAACATTCATATGTGCTTTCCTCGGTTCTCAGAAATAACTAAAAACATACGAACTCTGATTCTGGAATCATTAACCTACAATACAAACTCTTTGACTAAAATCTTTCATAACCCCATCAACAATATAATTATGGCCCTAAAATATATGACCCAATCTCTTATGGCATCATATATTACACCCAATTCATCTCCTTATGCCAAGATCTGTCTCCTATTAGCTTATAAAGTACTTCATATTCCTTCAAATTCAAAATGTGTGCAAGCCATATAGTGAGCCATGAGCTTTAATAGAATGTTGCTATGAGCATAATTATTTCCATTGCTTTTTCAAAGTTTATTATAGGTCGGCTTTTATGAATATTACTGCCAAGCTATATTTTCATCAAAAACTTCACGTTTTTACCGTCCATACTTTAATGTAGTTTACACGGGAATTCAACATATTTCACTATTCATATAGGAATCAAGATAGGCCTCCCAAGCGTGTCGAGCATAGTTGATGGGGTCTCGTCCTAGAGATTTATGTGCCGCTTGTGCGATTTCTTTGCCACTTCACGTTTTTTTTCTGTCCATACTTTAATGTAATTTACATGGGAATTCAACATATTTTACTATTCACATACGAATCAAGATAGGCCTCCAAAGCGTGTCGAGCATAGTTGATGGGGTCTTCGACCTTGATATTTCTTTTCTAATAGTGCGATTTATTTTACGGTTTCATAAAGTAGTGTGTACAATCGTTTCATGTATGCTGGAAGGGAGTCTATCGCTGATGGATCCCATATCTTAACTGTCATTGTGAATATTTTGAGCTCTTCCATCATTCCGAAGGATGTCGAATTACCCATATTTTCATTCTTTTTCTTCTTATCAAGAAGTAGACCAAAGCTCGGATATGCCTGGAAGGAACGCAAAAATTTCCTTGTATCTATATTCTCTGTAAACTAGTAAGGAGACTTGTAGTATTTGATAATAATAATAATATAAAGTTTGAATAGTGTGGAAACCCTCATTCTTTGAAAATGTATTCTCTGTGATTCACTTGTCTACGTGATATCATCAAGCCTCAATCATTCATAACAGTGATAATATGACATATTTTGGCAAACCTTACTCAGAATGTACAATGTTGAAGATCAATCACAAAGAAATAGGATAAAGTATGGTATTCAACATGATGGTGGCAAACAAAATTCATTTGAGAGAAGCCTACATCCTTCCACCATCTGGAGATATGTTTTACCTCTCTTTGTTGAATGGAGTGAAATATATTGAATTCCCACTCTGAGATACTGATCTCATATTATCTACGCACGGAGGATATTTGTTGAACTGAGAGTAAAACTATCCAAATGAATTAATGTAATATAATTTTGTTTCCACCATAATACAAAATCACATTGACACCATAATGCATCACACATATAACATTGTTTCTGCCACCATAACGCATCACGCATATAACGTTGCTCCAACATCACGCTGCCACCATAACGCATCATGCATATAATGCTATTGTTGCCACCATAACACATCATGCATATAATGCTACTCTAATACCTTTGTCTCAACGCTCCGCTACCCAGAGGCTCTGGCATAACACATATAAAAATGCTCAGAGGCTCTTACATAACGCTCCTATGCCATAATAATGCTTCGATATCATAACAATAATGTTTCTCCAGTAACACTTCTCCCATAACACAGTTCACTGAGGTTGATTTCTCGTTGCTTTCCCCATTAAAGCATTTGCAGAAGCTATTTGTAACACCTTTTCCAATAACGTTGGTAGCACCGATACATAACGTTGCTCCAGGATTCACACTGTGGCTGAGAACTACATCAACTGTTTATTAGGATTCTACTGCGCCATATCTCAGAGAGCCAGGATTCTGCATTTTAAAAAATGATGCGACTCCAATATATATGTAGTGTTGGATTATTTTATTGAGGTTTTCTTCTGCTCAACCATTCCACGTTCCTCAACATCATTCATTTGTAGAGCTAATTTCTTGTTTCGTATATGCTCGACATGATTTCAAAGGTTATTGTAAGTGCCACTCTTATGAGTGATGAGGCTCCTTTTTCCTTGTGAGGCCACCATTTCACTAGAGGGCACCAAGACATCTCTTTGACTTTGAGGTTGGGTTGCTTAACCAGTAAATTTTTTATAGAGTGATGATGCTTGATTCACTGTCAAATCAGATTGCATGTGCTTGATAGAGCTTAAAAAAAAATTATGAACCCATTTTCATTTAGATGTAGAGATGATGAATATATATATATATATATAATTTGCAGAGAGTGACTTGATCGATGCATCGATAGCTTTATTTCCAAAAAACATTTCCATAGTGAAGCTGAAGGATTTGGAAAAAATCCTAGTGATGCACAACAAATATCCCATTAACTTATTCCACTGCATTTCCTTGATTTTCTTTGTTGTAGTCATCACATGAGTGATCCTTTGCGGCATTTTGCGCTTGATCATTTTATGTGTTAAAAACTATTTTCTCCTTTTGAATTTATGGTGGCATACATTGTTGAAGGTTTTTTTTTTCTTTGAATTTGAATGTAGGATTGCAGCTTGACCACTTGATGTATTCTTACAATTTACTTCCATAGTGGCCTCTTTATTTTTGGTTGTAGGTACAATTGGGTAGAAGATAATTTTCTTCTCTTATTGATGAAGGGAATTGATTTTTCTTTCATGAGAGTATCTTAGAATAGACCTCAAATTTTCACAGAGAATTTATCATTTATTTCATGAATGTAGATCAATCAATTTCATGCAGACAATCCGAGAATGAAGAATTTTGGGATAATTTTAACAATTTTAATATTTCTTCATCTATTTATTTATTTACATGTTTATATGCAGGATATGTACATCAAAAAAAAATTGCGTTAAACATCAATGAACCTGATAGATGTTACTTGTGTTTGTGATGAATAGGGCTTGATCTCACACTCTTATGATGTCTTTGATCATGTTTATTCTAGGTTGCTTCTGATTCATGATAAATTTGTAAGCGAGTAGTTTATCTTCATTTCTTCTTTCTACTCCTATAGTTTCCCCCTTAGCTGGTGCACTCAACTCCCCAACTCTTTTTTCTTTTTCTTTTTTGAATTCTCCCTTCGAGGTCATATTAATGAGCCTCATCTATGGACACTATTCCGAGCTTGTTTCTTAGGTATTCAAATGGTTCTCTAGCAAGCAGTTTTGTAAATATGTCTACTATTTGTTCCTTTGTGGGGAAGTATTCCATCTTTACTGCCTTCTCAGCTACTTGTTCTCTGAGAAAGTGGTATTTTATAGGGATGTGCTTGGTATTCGAATGAAGAAAAGGATTTTTTGACATTCTTATTGCACTTGTATTGTCACATTTAGTTCCTATTTATTCAACTTAAGATGTGGATAGAGATACTGATGTTTGTTTCTTTCTTATCCATGCCACCAGACTCT
Source organism: Pinus albicaulis (assembly GCA_034641835.2). Taxonomy (NCBI): domain Eukaryota; kingdom Viridiplantae; phylum Streptophyta; class Pinopsida; order Pinales; family Pinaceae; genus Pinus; species Pinus albicaulis. Next base: position 58,953,677 of record CM076570.1, read on the forward strand.
CTGCCAGATAGAATGCACCACCACTTGTTCTCTTCTTGTCATCCACATAGCTAGCCCAATCCGCATCTATATATGATGTCAGTGTAAAATCTTTACCTCTCAGATACCATAGTCCATAATTTGTAGTTCCTTGTAGGTATCTAAATATCCTCTTGGTTGCTAACAGGTGATATTGTTTATGTGTTTATTCATATCTTGTCACTATTTTGCCTGCCAACATTATGTCTGGTATAGAAGCTGTTAGATATGACAAACTTCCTATCATAGACCTGTAAATTTTTTATCTACATATAGTGATCCATCATCTGCACATAGATTGCATCCAGTAGTCATGGGGGTTGACACTGGTTTACATTCTTCCATTTGGAACCTTTTTAACATATCTCTCAGGTATTTTTCTTGTGAAATAAATATTCCTTCGACCTTTTGTAGGATTTGAAGTCCTAGGTAGAAGATAAGTTCCCCAACCATTGACATCTCGAACTTCAACTTCATCTCTTCAGCAAATCCTTTTACCAAACCATTTTTATTGCTACCAAACATGATGTCATCTACATATACAACCACGATTAATAATTCATCTTCATTAGCCTTTATGTATAGATTACTATCAACTCCTCCCTTCTTGAACCATTGTTTTTTAAGGTACTTGTCCAACCTAGAATACCATGCTCGTGGTGCTTGTTTAAGACCATATAAAGCTTTATTTAACCTAAAAACACAGTTTAGCTTATTCTATAACAAAAAACCTTCAGTTTTTTCCATGTAAAATTCCTCCTCTAGGTCACCATTTAGGAAGGTAGACTTCACGTCCATTTGATACACCTTGAAATCATTGTAGCATGTGAAAGCCAAAAACATCATAATTGCTTCCATTATCGTGAGTGGTGCAAAATTTTCTTCATAATAAAGACCTTCTGTTTGTGAGTACCCCTTACATACTAGTCTGGATTTATTTCTAATTACTTGACCCTGTTCATTCATCTTATTCTTGAATACCCATTTTGTGCCAATGACATTCTTTCCAACAGGTCTTGCTGTTAGATCCCAAGTCTTGTTTTTCTCAATTTGTTCTAACTCTTCATTCATAGCATTGATACAATTTTTTTCTTTACTTGCCTCATCAAAGTTCTTTGGCTCTATTTGTGACAATATATCTAGATGAACTTCCTCAAATTTTTCTGCTAGTTGTCTTCTTGTTTGAACTCCTTCACTTTTGTCTCCAATAATTTGTTTTTCTGGATGATTCTTTTGAGTGTCTCTTGAGGGCCCTTTTTAGTGCATCTCTGTATCTTCTGATGTTTCATCATGCTCTTCACTATATTGGTTGTCACAATGATGATGATATGGAGGGTTAATAAAGTTTGTGCTTTTGTTTTTATCTTGTGATTCTTCATCGAACCTTACATCAATGCATTCCACAATCTTATGCAGCCTCTTATTATAGCACTTGTATCCCTTAATTTTTTATGATTACCCTAAAAATATTCCTTCATGAGATATAGCATCATACTTTCCTATTTTTCATCATTATTTTTGATAAATAATTTACTACCAACAACCCTGAAATGCTTGATTGATGTTGGTTTCCCATGCCGCAATTCATATGGTGTCTTTTCATAGTTTGGTCTAAGATGTGACTTGTTGAGGATATGTACTATTGTATGTATTGATTCTCCCCAGTAGGTCTAAGAGATGTTTATTTCTTGCATCATTGCTCATGCTATTTGCTGAACAGACCTATTTTTCCTCTCTGCAACTCCATTTTGTTGTGGTGTATCTGCAACAATGTAATGTTGTTTTATCCCAAATTCATTACACAGGTCCACAAACTCATCTGATGTGAATTCACCTCCTCTATTTGATCTGATGCACCTTATTTTACACCATGTTTGTTTTTCTTCCAGTGCCTTGAATATTTTGAATTTTTCTAATGCTTCAGACTTGTATCTGAGAAATGTCATTGATTATCAACATGAAATATTTTTCTCCTCCTGGTGCATCTATTCTCGAAGGCCCAAACAGATCCATGTGAACTAGTTGTAGAGGCTTACTACTTGATAGCTGGTCTTTGAATTTAAATGATGTTCGAGTTTGTTTACCCATTTGGCAGGACCTACATATAACATTTTGGTTCTTCTTTCTTGTTGGTAGATCTCTATCTACTTTCTTCTTTCTTAGTTTGATGATGTGATCAAAATTGAGATGTACCAATATTCTATGCCATATCCAAGATTCATCGAGTTTGCTAATGTAGCATCCTTCACTCACATATTTCATGATATATGAATTACTTTCTGTTCAAACCCCCTTAAACAATTTTTTTCCAGTAGTGATTGTTATAGGACAAATGACCTCCTCGTCAACTTAGAGGAGAAGGTAACATGGAGGGAAGAAAATGACCTAGACAAGACCCATTTTTGCCAAGGTCACGCACCCCAAAAACAGCTAGGTAGAGTTATAATGCACCCGAGCCATACAAAGGGAGCATTAATGCCTAGGGTAATGCTCTATCTTGCCCAAGGGACATTATTATCCATGTTTGAATGTGAAAAGGGAAATATCTTGTAGATATCTGACTGGCATTTCCATCTTTTCCTCAGAAAGAGTTAGTTCAAAATAGAAACTAATTGGCACAAACCTTTTATTATACATTTGCAAACACAACTGAACTCCTATGGAAGGAAAAATCAAAGAAAAGCAAGGACACATCTATATCTTTCCCGATTTGAACTGGTTGAAAGAGTTGGCAAGGTTTGTCCTCTCTATTTCCTATAAATTGGAGATGTGGGCTCTTAGTCTATGGTCAAAGGTTTGATTATATGTGGAGTAGAATTTCATTGTTGTAGTGTGAAACTTGAAGATTGACGAAGTTAATTGATGAATTTCTTCCTTCATCACACTCAGAGATAGAGAAAGAGAGAGAGGAATTAGAAGGCTGAGGAGGGCTTGGTGCAACTAATGGTTGTAATCCTCCTTTCATAAATCAATAGAACTGTATCTGTTTTTTCAATTCGATGCATCAGTGTCACATTTTTTGTTCATTTTTCTATGTAACATGGTATGAATGGCTTAGTTCTGCATATTTTAATGCTATTTTAAATAGGTATAAAGCTATATTGTTGTGAAGATTACACGGGTGCTTTGATTGGTTGCAGGGTATGGATTTGGAGCCAGTGAAGAAGGACTTCTACTCCGCCGCTTAGTGCTCTCCATAGGATCTGTCATCCACAAAGAGGTAATCATTTTGAATCTTGCTTTGTCAATTACATATTAGTATGAACATGTATGCAATACCTTTGGAGCTTTATAGCTAATCTTACAATCTGCCTCGGACACCGGAAAGCCTTGAGAGGGATACCCAATAACCACCACCCAAGCATATTACCCTATAGCAGAAATGGTGACTCTGTTAGGGAGTAAACCCCAAGTTTCCAAGTTTTTCCTACGACTTTACCTCTTTTCCTCTATTCACATATCATTTTGATCATTTCATGTGCCTAGTAATCATATCAGTAGCTCACATAGTCCAAAATAGACCCTGCCTAGCTATCTTTGTAACTTTACCTTGAGTAACGCCCCCTCTGAGAGTGTTTCAATGCGTTATAACGTTGCTTATGATCAGATATAGTGTGTTATTCTCATCATTAATTCTCTGTAGCCTCTGCTTGCTAGCATTATCCAACCAAAATCTATTGTTTACACCCTTGTTGTGTTTCCCTTTGGCTGTGGAGTTATTGGCTAGCAGATTAGCTTCTTTATATGGATCGTTGTGCTTGATTACTAGTTAGCATTTTTTTTTTAGTTCTTGTTTAAAAAATTTAATGTTAGTAGCATCTACTTTTTGAAGAAGAAATTTTTCTTAGTTTTCTAAACTTAGCTGAATTAATTCTGAAAATTTTGATTAAAAATTTGTTAGAAAAGGTAGATAGATGTTTGAATCTTTAAATTTGAACTGTGTTATTTGAATTTTTGGTGCATGGATGTTGAAAGAATCTCCCCCTCTAGAATAAAATCCTCATTGAATTGAATATTTAGAGCATTTCTGCATATTTTTTGAGTTAGAGTCTCATCACATCTCATACATCCACTCGCCCTCCGCAAGACTAATAATCAAGTACACTAAGAATCAAGCGATAATAAAATTAATCATATAACTTTTTTTGAGCTCACACCAACAATAGTTCAGGCTAGGATCTTGGGGTAGGAGAAGTGAGAAAATCACCTAAGATCTCAAAACTTGAAACTAGAGTCATTAAAAAGTGAAATCCTATTGTCGGGACCACTGCACTACCACTGGAGTTAAGTGCGATACAACACCAGGGTGAATGAGAAGGTGGCCCACCTTTGAGTGCATTCAGTGGGAATGCTATATATTGGGGTTCCCTTTGGGGATGTCAAAACTAGATCGAGGATCTAGGTGTTCTGCCCATATAGCGTGTTGTCTAAGACTGTGACCCCTCTGACAATGTCTATGATTTGAGGTATCTTTAGTTGCCATAATTTTTAGGGACTTACATAAGGTGACTGGGGTGGGTTGCCCTGGTACCTAAAATAGATGGACCTACTCTATCTTCGGACTTTGGGAGGGTACTCGTCTTCACGAGAGTGCTTATACCTATTGTTTGATGTTCGGGTGAAGCTCTAGAGTAATCGTAACTGTGTTTTTGACAACCCTCTCTGTATGCTATTGTGATACTAGGTTTCATCTTTAGAAAATGATAATACTCAAACGGGGCCACCCTATTCTTCCTGCTTGTTGATTGATTTTAGAATTCCTTTTTTCTTTTTTAGGTGTGTGGTTACTATCACTGAGAATTTATAATGCATCACAAACAATTGAAATTTGATAAAAGTAAACAGGTCACCATGGCATCCTTTGACCCTCTTCATCTGTCTCAACGATAGCAAGGTCTCCCTCCGTTGACACCAGAGGAGGAGTTGAGCCTCGGTGAGCTAGTGCCTTCTTCGGAAGAGCAGTCTCCAGTGACAACCCCTGATTTTCACATATCCTCGTATCATACAGAGTTTTCAGAGCATATTTTTATGGAAGGAGTCATACCTCCTTACAATCCTCCTCTCACTGACCCATTGGGGACATTTTTAATTCAAATTACACCAGGCCAAGATATATCTTTGGCCGCACCAACATCCGTTTCACAACCGGCACCCATGGGGTCGATGCCGTTGGTAACCAACTCCAGTCCACCACCATATTCCTTGTCGGTTGTCATTTATACACCAATGATAGGCAACCATAGTAGCTAGTCCATACCCAGCCCCAACAATATAGTCACCACAACTGTCAGCAGACCTCCGAACCCTTTGGGATCTGCTCCTATTATGACTACACCGAGACCCACGATTTCCACTCTCGCTATCGGGGCTACTTCGGTTCCTTTTATCAACCCTTTCGGTTGGAACCCTTTGCTGAGTTAAAACCCCTTGGAAACCATACCAGGGGGAAGTGCCACCAACACATATATTCCAGGGGGAACTTTAGTACCTCGCCTATTGTTAACGTTGACAGCCTATTGTTAACGTTTTTTCTTTGAGTGGTCAAACGTTTGGTGTAGGGTCTATGTCGATGTTTAACTATGATAATATTAGAATACCTTTAGCTAACTCTATCACGTCCATATGGGCGAACCAACCCCAAATTCAATTTCGGAAGGGGGTAACTTTTACACTCAGGGAAACCAATAGTTCGCACCCCAGTACAACTTACCCTATGAAAAAAAACCATACACCCCTACACCCCCACTCACAGGGAAATTTTATCAATAAATTCCTACTTATCTGGTTGGTAACACATTGATGGGTGGACCCTACAGTCCAAATGGTCAGCCAATACTTCCTTGGCTAGATCCAAGGGCAAACATGCAATTGCCATTTTTGGCAGCTCAAGACATCCCTGACCTATACAAACTGACCAATGATTCTATCAACCACAGCCCACTCTGGCCTTCAGTACCACACAAGATTCCATCTAACATCCCTAAATTTGACGGGAAACAAGGGGACGATCCGGCTATGCACGTCACCACCTTTCATCTATGGTCTGTTTCTAACTTCATGGTGGATGATAATATCCGGCTTCAACTTTTCCCCTACACTCTCATAGGCAACGCTGCCAAATGGTAAATTGAGTTACCACATGGGGCCGTCAACACTGTTGGCGCCTTAGCTATGGAATTTCTCAAGAACTTCCAATTACCTATTAGATATGAAACTAGCACAGAAATCTTAACCTCGCTGTGCCAAGACACCATCACCCACATCTTCGATCACATTCATGAATGGAGACATAGGAGGAGGGTCGCCCAACCGCCAATCCCAGATCATCTCTTATCCAACTAGTTTTGTAAGTCACTCTTACCACCCCTAGCTAAGGACATTTGTTTATCGGGTGCGGTCACGGAAAACCAATCCATCCATCATGCACAACATTTAGATCTGATCTATTCGCAATCTGGCACACTGTATGATTTACTCCCCCATGCCCCTGGAAATCAGAATCCTCTCGCTACTCAACTACCTAGAGCACATGCCGATGAAATCGTTGGCGTAACCTCCAACGTAACCATTCGACTACTCTTCCTACCGCTGAGGTAAACTCTATGAAGTCTACACAAAAACCTAGTGGCAAGAACAAGAATAACAAGAAAAATACCTCTCCTTCTGAAGAGCAGTCTGATAATTAGAATGATCCCAATTAGAAAACCGCTACTAAGAACAAAAAAGGAAAGGGACACCCATGAAATTTCCTTGCAGAATCTGTGCAGAGGACCACTTGACATACAAATGTCCTCAGCTATAGGAATGCATAGATTTTATCACAAACAAGGACTTTGGGAGGACACCTGCCGCTCTTCATAATCCCTTCCCTAATCCGTAGCAGCAACAACAACACATGGTTGTAAACCCACCAGAACCCTCACAAAGGGGCAATGGTGGTACTCATCCTTCTGGTGAAGGATCATCTGACATTTATGGCATAGAAAGTGTTGAACTAAAAATCCGATACAAACTCTATGGAAATCCTGTCAGAACCTAGTACCAGTTCGAATCCACTATCGCCCAATGATTTGCATATAGAAAGGCCTACTACTGACCTCACAATTTGTCCCCCCAAAGGGACACTTCGATGAATGACGCATAACACCTCTACATGTGCTGCCCAAAACTACAATGTTTTAGAGGATTTGGTGAAGCACTGTCTTCCATGTTTGCACTTGAAGTATTGCAAACCTGCCCAGTGCAAAGGAAAGCTCTTCTTTTGGCCATTGGTGGAATCGAGCCCCAGGATTCTATGCTAGCCATCTTAGACATGGAGAAATATAAACCTCATCTCTCACACCAACTTGCTTTCCAGGTACAAGTTGTATCGAAAGGGAGACCAATCCATCGCACTGTCATAGACGAAGGTTCTTCGACCTGCATTATGTAAACTGCATGCTGGCTCGCTTTAGGTTCTCCCACTTTGTCTTCACTGTCGAATTCCATTAAAGCTTTCAATGGCCACAGGTTCCTCCCAAAAGGCTACCTTGCTATATTTCCCATTTCACTTAGTGGGAAAATGATAACGGTGGATATAGAAGTCGTAGATCGTCATCTCAGCTATAATCTATTGTTGGGTCGCAGTTGGTATTACGTAATGAATGCCATTGTCTCTTCAGTCTTCCGACTCATCCTCTTTCCATTTGATGGGAAAATAGTCACAGTGGATCAGTTATCCTTTTGAATCCCCGAATATTCCACATTACCAAGTAGCACTATACCCCTAGTAGGAGGCGTTCCTAACTCGTACGTTAGCATCGGTACTGGCCTTCTGAAGGCATCTTCCCTGATGGGTTGTTTTCCTCTCCCTCCACTTGATGTTCCACACACGATTGCAATGATATCCACCATTTTGGATGGCTCTATCAATCCATGGATCTTACTGGCGCCTTGAGAAATTGAATCCTATGGAGATCAGATACCACTATCACCAGCCGAGTTAGCTTATCAAGCCATCCAAATAGCATTTGAACCCTCCACTGCTTTTATTTAGAACAATGGTACCACCCTCTCGCCTATCAGGGTTCCTTCTAAGGATCTCTTCGATGAAGTCCTTCCTATGGACAAAGCTATCCGAGAGATCATGTATCTAGAAGAATTACTTTGGGGAGAGTTCCATCATCACGCTTCGATGTTCGAGGACGCGATCACTGCTCAAATCCCATATTTTTACCCACCTGAGATCATTCCCTCCCCTTACATGACTATTCAAACTATCGATATAGAAGAGAACATGGGAAATATTTCCAAGACTACACTCATATATATCTCAGTCAAAATGAGTATCATGGAAAATATTCAGATTGGAGTCAATTGCAATCCCGAGGAAATTGCACGATTCACATCCCCTTTTAAGGAGTTCCACGATGTTTCTCCTTGGTCTTACGAGAAAATTCTTGGCATATATCCTTCTATTGACGAGAAAGATATCAAGAAATTTCGAGCATTCTTTTTATGGTATTTTTCTCGCTCGTTAATCTAAAGAAACTCAAGTTCTCTTCTTTGGGATCATTAAACTTACACGAAGAAGTATTGAGCATTCTTTTTATGGTATTTTTCTCGCTCGTTAATCCAAAAAAGCTCGAGTTTTCTTCTTCGGGCTCATTAAACTCACGCGAAGAAGAAATGAGCTTTCTTTTTAGGAACTTTTTCTAGCTTGTAAAACTAAAAAAACCCTGAGTTACCTTCGTTGGGCTCGTTAAAATACTACAATAAACAAATATGAGCCATTATTTTCCATATTTTTCTAGCTCGTTAAAAACTGAAAAAATTAACTGAGTTTTTCTCCGTGGCACTCTTTAAAAATTCATAGAGAGCATCGAGTTTTTCTTCGTTGGACTCGTTAAAATTTCACGAAGAAAATTGAGTTTACTCCATCCCCTCATACTCATAACAAAATGAGGCAGATGTCCATTGAACATAGGTTTCTCACTTTATCGAGATTCAATGGACTAACGGAAAATGAACTATTTCGAGCTTACTATTCTCCCTTCATTGTGCCTGGTTATCAAACATGACAAAGGTACCCCCTGGAGTTGTCTTTTGCAATGTTTTTCAGACTCTCTAAATATCAAAAGATCACCAAGTTTACCCGTTTGGACTCATTAAAATTAATCAGATGGGGAAATTTTTTGACAAAATGGATACTTATTCTGTTATATTTTAAAGGTCGATTTGGCAGCACAAAATCTTGAACATGGCACTTTCCAGAAAACTCACTCACATTTAGCCAAACCCTACCATCTATGAATTTAGCCTTTATATACCAATGTTCCTGCATTGGTGAATCCTAACACTCTTTGGTGTTCATTAAGCCTAAGTTTCCTGGTACCCTATTACAGTGCCTTCTATTGTTCAAGAGGATCTTGCTATCTACTCCTTCTTGTATCAGCAAAGCCATCGTATACAAGAAATTATTTGTTGTCAGTTATTCCCATTTTCTCTTGACTATTTCCATAAAAGAAATCATATTTTTCTCATTTCGTGTCAACTAATGTAGGACGCCTCAGTTCCTACCTTTTGACAAATCTCTTCCTATCGACTTCAACATCTTATCTAGGAAGTTGATCCAGAAACACATCAGTACCCATGTACTTCTAGACATCAGTAGTAGGTCACCTTGTGTTTGTTTGGGGGTTCTCATTATTGGTTCCTGATCGAATGATACTATGAGTGTTCGACATCAGCTCGTTTTATTCACACTCACTAGATTGTTCTGTGCATCTTGGGGGACCATCATCCTTATCGGTGGTCGCCCTCATGTTTGTTAACAATTTTTGTTATTTACTGGTAATCAGACAATTTCCCACATGTTCGACTAAATATCATTCATTCACATGTGTGGAAATATGAATTTTAGTGAAGTGACAACCAAGACCTTGGGTTTAGGCTTACACCATTTCAGTTGTGTTTCCTCTCCCAAGCTGTGATATTAGTTTTGGAGACAGCTTATCAATTTGATCCTGTCATGGCAAAAGCTTCCACATTGTGCTTATTGGTGGACACATTGTTCATATCCTTGTTTTAGAGAAATCATTTTGATATAGCTACTGAGCATGGGAATGCCCGACTCAAGACAGATACTATATTTTCTGACATATGTTGTTGTTTCAGGTTTTCCGCAGTCCTCCTATTCCTCTCATTCTACTACACTTGTTATAAACTATTTCAGCCATCGTCTTCACCTCTAACCTCACACTTTAGGGGGCATCTATTACAGGACAAATGACCTCCTCCTCAGCTCAGAGGAGAAGGTAACATAGAAGGAAGAAAATGACCTAGACAAGACCCATTTTTTCCAAGGTAACGCACCCCAGAAACAACTAGGCAGAGTTATCATGCACCTGAGCCATACAAAGGGAGTGTTAATGCCTAGGGTAACACTCTGTCTTGCCCAAGGGATAGTGTTATTCATTCTTAAATGTAAAAAGGGAGACATCTTGCAAAAAAATAAGTAGCATTTCCAATTTTTCCTCATAAAGAGTCAGTTCAAAATATAAACTAAATGGCACAAACCTTTTATTAGACATTGCCAAAAAAAATCAAACTCCTATGGAAGGAAAAATAAAATAAAAGTAAGGACACATCTAGAACTTTCCTGATTTGAACTAGTTGAAAGGGTTGGCAAGGTTTTCCCTCTCCATTTCCTGTAAATTGGAGATGTGGGCTCTTGGTATATGGTCGAAAGTTTGTGTTGGGGCCCTTGTTTTGAATTTTGCATGAAGACAGATTTTGGGTTTCGGATTAGCACGTGGCAGGCGCAACAATGATAGGCAGCAAAGCTTCCGAGGTTGCAAAGGAGAAGGAGATAGGTGGCGAGGTTGGCGCAGGAAGGTACAAATGAAGGAAATATGCGGCAAAGGACAGACAATGGAACTCTTGTTCAACAGGAAGAAGCTGAAAGCAGCCGAGTGAGAACACAAAAGAAAATAACATTTGCGCTGGCTGGTGAATAAATAGGCCATCACCTAGCAGCAAAAGGTGAGAGAGGTTAGAGTACAACAAGGACAAGGATCAGACACCAAAAGAGAGCTCTGTCCTGGTCTCCACATCATTGTATTTCCTGTGTCTCCATAGATCTGTTATTGTTGTAGTATCTCTCTCTGTCCTTTGGGACCTTTGTAATTGAATCTGGAAGCTCATTCTGTCGAGCAATGTAACACTTGATTCTACTGAATGTTTCTTAATATATCTGAAGGTTTCTGGTATATCGTATGTCTTGAATGTGTTGCATGATTCATGTAGTACTTTAAAATTTTAATTGCTTATTATCTACATGATGTTCTGAGAGATATTCTATATAGGGTGTTATGTATGTGTACGATTCTGCGTTAGCTTTGAGTTTTGGATCCATCTGCTAATACCGGTCTGTTCCCCTCCTTCATGTGGTCACGGCACGCCTCGGGTGAAAATCTCTGCTCTTTGGAGTAGGGTGAAAATTCCAGCGTGGTGCTAGACTACAGTGGACTCCCTTGTTGGCCCAATCCCTGAACCTAGGTCTTGTCCACAAGACCTATTTCCTTTCCAACAAATGGTTCTGTTGCCAGGACCATAAACTTCATCAGGGGAACTAGATCATGGTATCAAGGATCTTCGAAGGAGAAATACGGAGATGGTGGGATAACCACCTGGAACAGTTTATAACTCAGAAAGCTGAGCTGAGAAGTAAAAAAGAGAAGGCGATCAGTAATCTAGTTCTATTCTTTGATTCTGCCAGCGATACCTACGAGATATTCTGGGGAAAGTTCCCCAGCGAACTCTATAGCTGGTTGCGGAGGCTGTAGACCAAAGTGACTAAGGAAAAATCACAAAATATCAACTGCAAGTGGGTGCACAAAGATCTGGTGGCCCTTCATCAGATGGATACCAAGTTGACCCGGGTTGTAGATTTCTGGGTAGAATCTACCTTGGACGGGTATATTGTGGAGTTTGTAGCGGAGTGCTACCAGTCTTTCTCTAGAGCAGAAGCTATATTCTGATCCAGACTAAGAGGGAAGCTCCTGAAGGAAATTCCATTGTGGATTAAGGCCTTGATGGTGGACAAAGGGCTGATGGAGTTCCAGAAATCAAGAATGGAAGCGTAAGCCTCCAGTGCTGGGAGAAGGGCCTGAGGGACAAATGCTACAAGAAATGTGAAGAGGAGGGGGAGTAGGGTGTTACACAGTAATTTGTCACCGTCCCTGCAGTCCCCTCTCGCACATTGGAGGGCTCATTTTGTGACTTGTGAGCAGTGACATAACTTGAAAATACTTTCATGGCATTCCCCTGAACATGTACTTTCATCCCCCTGAAGACATCTCCTTCTGAAAAACCATAAAAATGGCCCTTTTTGCATTGGCGCGGGTGGCCAGTTCACTACCTGTGCCAATGGGGAAAATCATTCAAAGAGGTTGCACCAATTGGCGCTCTGTCCCAGAGTCACACTCACGCCAGCCAATTTAAGGGGTTTTTAAAAAAAATAAATGGCGGAAGTTTCGTCCTAACAAATTCCTGGACTGCTATCTATCTTGAGTTGGGAGGTTTGGCTATGGATTTCCATAGAGAGGAAGTGGTTTTGCCACCTCTCATGGAAGCTTCCTTGATGATAGGGCCAATCCCATGATTATAGGGATCCCAACTCCCCTTCCTCCATCTATAAAAGCTTGCCCATCTCCTTTGCAAGCTAGTCTTCAAGTTCCCAAATTATCAAGAGCCTTATGCTGCAAGAGCCTCCATAATTCCCTTAAGGCCAAATTCAAGCAAGGAGACTATTGTCAAGATCTGAAGAGAGAGAGTTTGTCCCATCCTTGATAGGCTTTTTGAGACGTGTTCTGCTGGCCACCCTCTAAAGGAGAATTCAGCGTCAGAAATATGGTTGTATTCTTCTTTTGATTGATTAATAATAAGCGACTATTGGTTATGGTTCCACTCTCGTTATTGTTTATGATGATGAGTTATGTCCTTTCTGACTGACATATAGTTGCATCTACTGGATTTTACGCTTGCGTTTGTTTTTTTTCTCGCATGTGCAGGTGTCCATCACGGAGATCATGAGGATCGTGATCTGCCAGGGCTAAGGAACGGGAGCGCTACCTCTTCTACAAGTAACAACGTTGGACTCCAGGTAAGCCTTCATCGCTCATTGGTTTATTTGCAATTAGGAACCTGCGCTGTAGCATGAATGATTGTTGCTAGACCCGATCTGGGCTAGTAGGGATCGCCTCTATCCGCAGAGGAGATTTACCTCCACAACAAATTGGTGACTCCACTGGGGACAGAGGCAATCCCTACTAGCCCAGACCGGGTCTAGAAAAAATCATTCACGCTACAGCGCAGGTTCCTAATTGCAAATAAACCAACGAGCGATGACGGCCTCCCCTCTGCGGACAGAGGTGATCCCTACTAGCCCAGATCGGGTCTAGCAACAATTGTTCACGCTATAGTGCAGGTTCCTAATTGCAAATAAACCAACTAGCGATGAAGGCTTACCTGGAATCCAACGTTGTCGCTTGTAGAGAAAGTAACGCTCCCGTTCCTTAGCTCTGGCAGATCACAATCCTCACGATTTCCGTGATTGGACACCTGCACATGCAAGAAACAAAACAAACGCAAGCGTAAAATCTAGTATATGCAACTATATGTCAGTATATGCAACTATGATGAGTTATGTCCTTTTTGACTAACATATAGTTGCATCTACTGGATTTTATGAATGCCTTGTTTTGATCTCTTGCTTTGGAAGTCCTCTTTGTGTTTGACCCCATATGTCTTGTCACCTTTTGAGGGATTTCGTTACGAAGTGTTTGAAACAAAAATTTCATTCTTAGTGTTTGTTTACATCTCTTTTGCATTCATCCTTCATTAAGAAGATTTGCGTTCTTTTAGTTTTCGTCTCATAGTTTGCTTTTCGTTAAAATGCATTAGATCACATTGCATTGAAAAGTATTTTTTGAGATTTATCATTGAACTTAGATCACATTGTTTAATGATTGAAAGCTAAAAATCGCTTTGAGTGCATTCTCTTTCATTTAAATCATGCATTAAGTAGATTCTCATTTCATCAAAAAATGCGTTGAGTGCATTCTTATCATTTGAAAAGAAAAAGGAAATTGTGCATAGATTACAATTGCATAGTTTTCAAAAAAGAGGATTTTTCATAGATCACATTGCATTATTTGCATCGTTGAATGTTTGAAATTACTTTTGGATAGTGAAAGTCATCTAGTTTGGAAAAGTTTCGTTTTCAGTGTTGTTGTTTGTTGCATCATTGTTTGAAGCTCTTCCCTTAACTAGATAGCATTCATCGAATTGAAAAGTTTTCTTTTCTCATATAGCTGCATACAGGAGATTGTCATATGACATACGGTAGGGCCTTGAAATAAAGACATAATTGAAGATCAACTATAAAATTTATTCAATCAACCTAAGGAAACATTGAAACATTAACGCAACATTTAGAGGTCTAGGCTAGAGACGTGTTCCGGCGTCTTAAAACCTAGTAGCTGTCGTTCGCCTCCTGGCTTTAGACAGCGCTAGTACGGACTTGTGCTCCCCATACCGTCGCGTATATAAAGGGAGACCCCACTAGGTTTCTATCCTTTATCCATAGGAAGCCGAGTCTACCACCCTATACCCGTGATACACTAGACACAACATTCGGGGAGACTGCCTGCACGTACGTTAAGTCCTTGGTTGATTTCTCTTTCATTTTGAAACCAAGGTGTATATTGCAGTTCACGGTTATTTGGTACACCCTTTGCCTAGAATTCTTGAGCAGTCATTTCGATCTTTTCGGACTCTTTAAATTTAAAAAGGTCATCAAGCTCTTATCCTTTCACGCTTGTTTCCAATCTGAAAGTGATAGAGTCACCTTTTGCCTATTTCTTGACTCTTAAAATATGAAACGGTAGAGTTTTGTTTCAATGTTTTAAAATTAACTGCCCACGAAATATTCCTGGTTAAAGTTAGTTTCCTTAGGGTGTTGTTCTCAAGATTGTTTCTAATGGCAACTTTCCCAGAGTTCACCAACCAAGGAATCCCCTCTTATGGGAATCCTGGTCCTTTTCCTCCTTTTGGAAATGTGGGCGCTCCTTATATGGCAATGTTGTCCCTTCCTGGGTTAACTGTTGGATTTCCTGTTTGGTTGTTTTCAACCTCTGTGGTCTCGAATGTCCCGGCTACTGTTCAATCGTCTCCTCCGCCTAAACAACGTCATGTTGATTCCAAGGTGGACCTCTCCCCTTCTTCGCCTGTTTCTGCGTCCTCCTCTTCTATTTCGCCTGGTGAAAGTCTGGATTCGAGTAACCAGGTGGCTAAGAAGAAGAAGAAGAAGACAAAGAAAAAGAAGTTAGATAAAGGAGACGCTAGCTCTGCGGCTATTGTGCCTAAGAAGTCTTCCATTGATAAACCTCCCAAACCTCCATGGAAAGTCAATTTCCCTTGCATGTTGTGCATGAGAGACCATCTTCTTCGAGACTGCCCTATAATTCCCAAGGTGCTCGAAGTATGGTCCAACGGTCCCCCGCCATTGCCTTTGCCTTCCGGGAGTCAGGTTGGGGGCACGTCTTCAGCTAGTGCTGGTAAGAGTCCTAAGAAGCAGGGTAAGATTACCAATCCCTATAAGTTGTGTGAAGGGCACCATGCCATTCACCTTTGTCCATATATGGATGAAGCCAAACGAGTCTTGGACAACGCAACCGGTTCTACACCATGACTTCCAGCTGGTTATAATCGACTTTCTTTGAGTCCTCCACCAGCTGATCCTACAATTGGTCAAGAGTCATCCTTGGTCGATCCCGCTCCCTCGGAAATTCAAAATCAGGAATCTGTTCCCGACCAACCATTGGTCGTGGGATCGGTTGAGCTGGCTCCGTCTATGGTACACTAGGTATTTTCCATAGAGAGTGGACCTCACACCCCCCATGTCCTTCTGGTTTCTTCAGATTCTTCGGACTTGGAGGAAGCTTCTCCTGTGCCCGTCCCTCAAGAAGCAGCTCCTCTACCTCTCGTGATGGAGGTCCCGGAGGATACCCTTCCCACCTTCGAGATGGAGGTCATGGAGGATTCTCCTTCTTCTTCCGTAACACCAAGGGAAGACCATCTCGGTTTGATGGTAGCCCCTCCAAGTAGTTTGGTCGCTTCCTTTGATTGGAGTCGATTTGCGGGATATTGCCTTCCGTCTTATGTGCCTTTTGAGATCAAAGTACAGGGGTTTGGTCATACCCATCACCATTATAGATGAAGGCGCATCTGTTAGTGTTCTATCCTCAACTACTTGGCAAGCTTTTGGCTCGCCGCCGCTTGTGCCTGTTACGCAGAATCTGTTGGCATTTAACAGAAGAACTAGTCAACCATTAGGGATCCTTCCAAGGTTACCTGTTACTTTAAGAGGTAAAACCGTCCATATGGACGTGATGGTTGTTCCAGGCCCCTTGGATTTTGTTGGGGCCCTTGTTTTTGTTTTAAGTTTTGAACTTTTGGCCAAGACATTTTGAACTTTGACTCTTTTTGAGTTGCGGAATAAATACACACCTTGTAGCGAGCGCGCGCGGCGGGAGTTGCGGAGCTACCAAGGTGGCGCGGAAGCACTTGATGAAATTTGGAGATCGAACACTAGATAATGCGGATAGAAAAGCACGACAACAACAGGAGGTAGAACATGCGGACATCGGAAAGGAGACGGCGGAAAAGCCAGAGTGAAGACACAGAGAAGCTGCCAGTCGCGAGGAGCGGGTGAATAAAAGGCGATCACCCGGCTGAAAAGGGAGGTTGTTGTTGAAGGTTGAATGGATATGAGAGAAGTCGCGAGGATCAAGACCTGAGGAAGGACGCGCATAGCAGCTGCGGAAGAATCATGCTTGTTCTTCCTATGGTTTCTTACTTTCTATGTTCTTCCTTTCTGTTCTAAGACCCATCTGTATCAGACTTGTGAGTTATCAGAGAAGAAAGCTATGTAATCATGTGTTCGGCCAGAAGAATAATATAAGGGAGGATTGTTGTCTCAATAAGTTGTTCATGTGTTGTAATGTGTTTACACTGATTTAAAATTTTAAGTTGCGACTGTCTGAATACTTAGTTAGTGATCTTGCATGTGTAATTTGGTATATGTAATGGATGCACTTTCTTTCTTTGGTTGCGGGTTTATTCCTTACCAGTGATCTCATCCCCTTATGCATGTGGTCACGGCACGCCTCGGGTGAGACGCACTGCTCTCCAAGAGCAGGGTGAAAATGCCGGCGTGTTCCTAGACTACTCCGGACCCCTTGTTGGCCACAACCCTTTGAACCTGGGTCTTGCCCGCGAGACCTAACTTTTCGCCAACAAATGGTTCCGTTGCCGGGACCTGCATGTTCTGAGGGGATCTAGATCATGGTCTCGAGGATTTTTGAAGGAGCAATACGGCGATGGTGGGATGATCATCTTGACCATTTCATTGCTCAGCAAGCGGAGCTGACTAAGAAAAAGGAGGCGGAGATCAGGGAACTTGTTCTTTTCTCTGACTCAGCTAGTGATACATACGAAATTTTCTGGGGAAGGTTCCCTACCGACCTTTAAAATTGGTTGCGAAGGTTACGAGCGACGGTGCCCCAAGAAGGCTCGTGGAAGATAAACCGCAGGTGGGCGCACGAAGACCTGGTAGCACTGCATCGGGTAGACACTGAACTAACCCGCGTGGTGGATTTTTGGGTAAGGACCACGCTGGAAGGATACGCGGTGGAGTTTGCTGCTGAGTGTTACCAATCCTTCTCAAAGGCCGAGGCTATTTTTTACTCAGGGCTGAGGGGGAAGCTGTTGAAGGAGATTCCGCTGTGGATCAAAGCCCTGATGGTGGACGAAGGGTTGATTGAATTCCACAAAACGAGTATGGAAGCGTAAACCACCCATACTGGGGGAAGGATTGAGGGGACCGATGCTGTGTAGACTGTAAGAGTGGGGAGTGGGGGATGGACGTTGAAGCCGCATGCAAGTTGCGGGAGTCACGTGCACATCGGCGGGCACAGATCGCCGATAGGTGGCGAAGAAGGGTAATGAGAGATTTGAAGAGAAGGGAAATCGAGAGGAGAAATCAGAAGGAGGCGCCTCAGAGGACAAGAACCATGGGTTTGGATACCCGGACAGGAGACGGGACGGCAGCGGACGTACAGTGGGTGCATGGGAGCCCAGCGACGCGAGAGAGAGAAGTAACGACAAGCAAGGATAATGGAAAGATGCAGCCCGAAGAAAGTTCCGATGACGAATGGCACGACGTGATGCAGCAGATGTTCCAGGATCAGACGACACCCACCCGTCCAGGCAGCCCTACGTCCCACCTTCCGCATGGCCAGGATCCCTACCTTCCCCTTGTACTTTATCAACCTTTAAGAAATATTTTTATTCAGTTACAAGCATTAAGTCAGTCATCTAGTAGTTCAGCGGCGTCAGTAACGCCCAGTAGCAGCAGCGTTACTAGTAGTAGTATTTTCCCCAGAGGGACCGTTACGCAACCAGGACCGGGAGGTTTTATCTTGGTTAATTCTCCGCAAGTACACATGGCCGGATCTTCACCCGGTATCCAGAGTTCTCTGGCCGGGGCAATGACGATGTAGAGCAACACTGGTATATGTGCGAAGCCATCTGGAGGGCTCGACAGACACCGGATGCAGGGATGTTAATAGAGTTCCAAACCACGCTCAGAGAGAGAGCTCTGCGTTGGTTCATCAAGTGGTCCGAGGCGCACCCTAACCCTATAATTACGGACGTGAAGCGGGATTTTTTCCGCGAATTCAAGCTTCCCCAGACAGACCAGCAGGGCCTGTCCGAGCTATGGGAAATTAAGCAGAAGGAAGGTGAGACCGCGTGGGAGCTGATGCGGCGATTCAAGGATGCGATCGGGAAACTGAGCTACCCAATCGATCCAAACCACCAGAGGGACTGGTTCATCAAGGCTCTGCTCCCCTTGACACGAACCCCTCTCACTCAGCAGAAGATTGATAATCTGCAGGACGCTTTGGAGCAGGCCATGAAGATTGAAGCCATGGCGGGATACCCCCAGGAATACAGGGGGGGGATGGCCCCGTAAGACCCTTCTCTAATAGGGTTGCAACACCAGATCGCCAGCTTGACCGAAAAGCTCAAGGAAATTCAGCCAGCGAGACCAGCGCGACCGAATGTTTGGTGTACACATTGCCTGGTCGAGGGACACGTCGCAACCGAGTGTCCTCGGTTGCACGGCGCAGGAGTTGGACCGTCTGTTGCAGCAATTCAGGGGGGTCCACCACCAGGGGGTGGCGCGGCGATGAACCCGCAGGGAGTCTACCAGCCGCAACAGACTTATGCGGGGTTCCCGCGGCAACCGGGTTCCTCCACCACAGAGTACTGCAAGATCTGTCGAACGCTGGGGCATCCACCTCGGATGTGCTCGATCCTACAGAAGTACTCCACGGTGCCGAATAACGTGTATTGCAAATTTTGTGTGTCCACGACGCACAACACTGAGCAGTGCAGGGCGCTTGATGCACTTGCGGATCGACTAGATCGTCCCTCGTACAGGGTGAACGAGGCTACAAGGGGAAGAGGTGGCGGCATGCGGGGAGGCCGAACAGGAGGACGCGGTCCGGTAAAGTGCTACAACTGTGACCAGGAAGGTCATGTGGCTCGAGAATATCCCCTTCCGCGACGACCCTGGTGTTCCCAGTGCCGGGTCAACGCCCATGCTATAGAAGACTGTCCAGAGCTCATCAAGAAGTGGGAAGAACGGGTGAGGCAGAGGGGAGCGAATCTGATAAACTCAGAACCGCGCAGCGCCGCAACCCCTGACATGCAGAATGTTGCGATAGTAACACGGGGTGGAAAGAAGACTGGAGACGATGCCCACGAGAAGGAGCCAGCACGAGTGGTTCGGCCGGCATCCCCAAAGAAGTTGATCAGGCCCGATGTCCAGAAGAAGTATTTTCAGGAGGCGGTTGAGGCATTCGCCCAGTTGCGGAACAAGGGAGGGCTGGAGGAGCCCTGGCGGCCGGAATCTAGTGCGTAGGACGCCGCAGATACTGTGGTCGAGGATTGACTCCAGCTATTCCTCAGGATTGTTGATAACGCTGGGCTGCAGCAGCAACTCAAGCATGCTTTAGATGGAGCGCTGCAGGGGCACGCAGAACCCAGAAATCCGGTGGACGCTAGGCCTCAGTACGTGCAACGTGTCAAACGGAACAAGCAACGAACATGCAAAGAATTCCGGCTAAACACGCAGGTCGCAGGATTCCAAATCAGCGACACTATGTTGGACTTGGAGTCTGACGTCAATATATTGCCACGAAAGACATGGGAGGCTCTTGGAAAGCCACGGCTCGCCTATTCCCCAATACAACTCAGGATGGCGAACCAGTACTGTATCTTGCCAATCGGTCGACTTGAGGGTGTTGAGGTCGACGTTGCGGGTGTGAAGACATACACTGAATTTGAGGTTATTGATATCATGGGCGATAAGGACCCCTATCCTGCTTTACTTGGCATTGATTGGGCTTTTGAGAATTATGCCATCATTGACCTCAAGAAGGAGCTGATGATTTTTGAGGATGGGGAGGTACGGGTCACTCAGCCTCTCGACCCGTACCAGGGTCCGCAATATACAGAACCGGTGGACAGTCGGGAGGATGCTCAAATGATGGACCATCTGTATCAGATGACTGCAGGGAAGCGGGACGATTATATTAACCCGACCGCAACTGGCTCTATCAGTTGGCGGAGTGTGCAGAGCTCGGAGCTCGGATCCGAGCTCGCGTGGGAAGACTGGCAGCAAGGGGGGTATGAGACCACCACGCGGAGATGTGCCTCCATTGCTCAAGTCCGGTGGGTAGGGACTGAGATCCGCGGATACCCCACATTATCAAACATGCAAGCAGTGAATACTTTTATTGCCAAGGTGGAAGACCGGGTCCCAGAGGAAAGCCGGATACCACTCTTGGATGTGGCCTTGAAGTCAACATCGGGACAATGGTGGAACAATCACCGCAACACTCTGTTGCGATGGGAGCGTGTGGCGGATGCTCTGCGGGCATGCTTCAAAGAGGATGAAGGGCCCTGCATTACACTTAAACATCATGGGGCTTCCGACCCGCGACAGCATTTGCGGGCGTGCGAGGAATAGTGGCGTAGCGCCAGGTACCCTGAGGAGTTGTGGGTCCACAGGTTTATCCACTCCCTGGGTACAATTCCCCAGGCCTGGTACCTGGAGGAAGAGTGGAAACGGGGAACCCGTTCCTGGCAGGCAGTCGCGGAAAAGTTCATCCAGAGCTTCTCGTTCGAAGGGGAGACGGCGCAGGAATCTCAGGCCCTACAAGCCGTCAAGGAGGTTCTGTTTTTCCGCCATCCTGAGCCCGATGAGGGCCCGGTGGCGTCACGCTCCGGGGTCAAGCGCGAATTGGTTTGCCAACGAATTGACGGCGATCCGGAGGATGATAGTTTGGAGGACCTTAGGCATCTCTATTTTGACGAAAAAGAGGGCGAGCGAAGCATCCGCGACGAGCCGACGACAGAAGGAGTCCATTTGCAGCCCCTAAAGACAAAGAAGCTGAACATTGGAACGGAGGAGAAACCTAAGCTGGCGACAGTGGGAGATTACTGGGACGAGGAGACAACAAGAGAAATTTTCAGCCTCCTCCGGGAGTATGAAGATTTATTTCCGTCATCAGTTGCGGACCTGAAGGGGATCAAAGGGGATTTGGGCGAGATGTGCATCACACTGAAACCAGGAGCCAGGCCGGTGAAGCACCGACCCTACCGGTTGAATCCACGTATCAAAGAGAAGGTCAAGATGGAGATCGACAAGATGCTGGCTGCGGGTCTCATCTTTCCAGTAGAAGAAGCTGAGTGGGTAAGTCCCATTGTCATCCAGAACAAGAAGGACAAAGCGGAAATCCGTGTCTGCGTAGATTATCGGAGTTTGAATAATGCTTGTATTCACAATCCGTTTCCCACTCCCTTCAGCGATGAAGTTCTAGATCATGTCGCGGGAAACGAATCTTATTCCTTCACTGATGGGTTTTCGGGCTACCATCAGGTGCGCATCGCCGAGGAAGACAAAGCAAAGACGACATTCACCACTGAATGGGGATCATTCGCATACCACGTTATGCCGTTTGGTCTGAAGAACGCACCGGCTGTGTTTTCTCGGATTGTCATTGCTGCTTTCCGGGAGTACATTCACAAGTTCCTGAAAGTCTATATGGACGACTGGACTGTTTACAGCCTGCTGAAGAAACACGCCTCCATGTTGCGTGTTATGTTCGAACGATGCCGCCAGTTGCAGATTTCCTTGAACTTGAAGAAATGTATTTTCGCAGTACCATTCGGCACACTCTTGGGCCACGTGGTGTGCAAGCAAGGGGTCTGCGTTGATCCTGCCAAGGTCGCGGTCATCGTCCACATGGAGGCCCCCGAGACCGTGAAGCAGTTGCGGGCACTGCTAGGGCACACAGGATACTACAGGCGGTTTATCCGCAACTACGCCAAAATCACTGCCCCTCTGGAGAAACTGTTGCGGAAGTCAGAAGCATTTGAGTGGACGGCGGAGTGCAGGAAGGCACTCGACACATTGAAGGAGAAGTTGGCGACGGCACCCATACTTTTTCACCCCGACTGGGATAAGCAGTTCCATGTGCATATTGATGCGTCCGGTATTGCACTTGGAGCTGTGTTGGCGCAACCCGGGGAAACGACAGTTGACCACCCCGTATACTTTGCCAGCCGACGGTTATCGAATGCGGAGAAGAATTACACCACGACCGAGCGGGAGGCGTTGGCGATGGTGTACTCTCTCCAGAAGTTCCGCCACTACCTTCTGGGTGGCAAATTTACATTTTTCACGGACCATTCGGCATTGAAATATCTGGTCAATAAGCCTGTGTTGGAAGGAAGAATTTGTCGATGGCTTCTACTTTTTCAGGAGTTCACGTTTGAGGTGATTGTCAAGCCTGGCAGGTTGAATGTGGGTCCCGATCACTTATCCAGGTTGGAGACGGGAGAGAATGAAGGTCCGTTGGACGATCAGCTTCCGGATGCTGACCTCTTCCAAGTTGAAGCAGTACCAGATTACCTGGCTGACATTGCCACGTATCTGACCAGAGGACAGTGCCCTGAGGATTACACCCCGCTTCAGAAACGCCACCTGGTTGTCCGGGCGGCCGACTACCAATTGATCGCGGGGCAGCTGTACAAATTAGGACTTGATGAGGTGTTGCGTAGGTGTGTTCTTGACCATGAACGGGAAGCAGTGATGTGGGAATGTCACAGTGGTGTTGCGGGAGGGCATGTGGGTGCAAAACCTACCGCAAGGAAGGTGCTTCAAGCTGGCCTGTGGTGGCCGACGGTACATGCAGATTGTAAGGCCTATGTGAAGCGTTGCGATGTCTGCCAGCGGACGGGAAGGCCTTCGCACAGGGACGAGCTTCCGCTACACCCAGTGCATGTGTTGCGGCCGTTTGAGAAGTGGGCTGTTGATTTTGTGGGACCCATCGCACCGATTGCTCGCCATTCCAAAGCCCGGTACATCATTACCACGACGGATTACCTCACGTGATGGGCTGAGGCCGCAGCGGTACGCGACTGCTCGGCAGAGACCGCTGCCCGGTTCATCTTTGAACACATCATCAGCCACTTTGGCTGCCCTCGAAGCTTGACGAGTGATCAGGGTACGCATTTTATTAATGCCACGGTCAAGTCACTACTGGACACATTTATGGTTCAGCACCATAAAAGCAGCCCATACCACCCGCAGGACAATGGTACGGTGGAAGCCTTCAATAAGATTCTGGAAAAGGGCGTGACTAAAATTTGCAACGCTCAGCGGGACGATTGGGATGAGCGGCTACCAGCGACATTATGGGCTTATCGGACCACGGTAAAACGTTTGACCAACCAGACACCATTCCAGCTGGTGTATGGCCGGGAAGCTGTGATTCCCGCCGAGTTCACCGTACCCAGCCTTTTGATCGCAACGTCCCTTCACTTCTCAGAAGAGGCGTCACTTTGGGAACGCCTCCAGGAGCTACAGGAGCTGGATGAGGCTCGATTCCTCGCAGAATTCCACCAGAAGGTTGAGAAGGCCCGGCAGAAAGCGTGGCATTACCGCCACATCAAAACCAAAGCCTTCCAAGTTGGCGGCAAGGTTCTCTTATACGACAGCCGGTTCCAGAAGTTTCCAGGCAAGCTCCAGATGCACTGGCTGGGACCGTATTTCGTCATCGAGATCCGCGACTCAGGAGCCGTTCGTTTGGCACAACTGGACGACACAGTTCTTCCGGGATGGGTGAATGGCGCACGCCTGAAGCCCTACCAGGAGTAGGTACTTCTCACTTTTCATCAATAACTCTCGCAACCGAGAGCACCCATAGAGTAGCGTAGTTGAATAACTCTCCCGCAACCAGGATGAGCGTAGGTAGTTTTTCCATTCATAGGTAATCGGTCAAATAAATTAGTCAGTTGCGGGTACCTCACCGCAACCGACTGTGGTCGGGGCGGGCCAGTCCAGCGTGTCACCACGCCAGTCCAGCGTGTCACCACGTCCGTCCAGCCTGTCGATCGCGTAGGATCCGTCCCCGTGCCAGTGTCAGTCCAGGTCATGTCCGTCAGTACTTTTGTCAGTCCGTAGGATCGCTCAGATTTATTCATAAATTCCCTTAATAGACAGTAATCGTACTGTAATCATTTGCCATCACCCGCAGTTCCCTCAGCCGCCGAGTCCGCCCATCTCCCCATGACGCCATCAGCAACTGTCAGATTACACACAGGCCTACGATTGATCGCACGATTATTGCAGGCAAGAAAGATAGCAAGAATTAATTTCCGTTATGGAGTCTCATCAACTCCGCGCGTGCCAGTAGATGGCCCAATTTGCATGAAGGCTATCAGCACAAGGATGACGGACCAGTTCAATTTGGAAGTTGCAGCGCCTCCGGATCATTCGCAGTATCAGAGCACACAGCACCCCGCAGGAAGTTACAGAAGAATAGTCCAAGTTTATCAGCGATGCGCCAAAATGCCGAGAGCTCTTCTCTCAGTTCCTGAACCAGCATTAGATAGCAGAATTCACCGAGTCGAGTCACTGGTCGGCAAGGATGACAATGCACCCTGTATGGACGCCAACTTGTCCGACCCGGCTGAGTTTCCTCACCTCCATTGGCAGACATTCATGGAACACCATTACACGCCCGGGAGCAGCTCTAACAGTCGAATGCGGAAAGAATTCCGGGGCCTACAGCAGTCGACTTTGATGAATTTGAGGAGTCTTCCCGTCTTCGGAACCACCGGACCAGTTCTTCAATGTACACGGTTCCTCCTCAGTCGGGTGCAGAACGGGTCCCTGTGGCTTAACGAAGAAATTCCAATACATGCAGCGGACATTAATCGGCTTACCGGGCTATCTCAAACTGGTTCAGATGTCTCCTCTGCGGGCCAGACATCCTCCAAGCGCGCCCGGAAGTCGGCTGATGCGGACCTCTACACCAAGTATGGCACTCGCCGGGGTGGTAAAGGTGCCAAGATAGATTTGATAAATGTACCAGAAATTTGGTTTGCTTGCTACCTGATCGCTAGCAAGACCATGCGCCACTACACAAAGGGAGAGTGCACTCTGGACACAATTTCCATTGCAGAGCACTGCGTCCAGGGGGCCAGGTTGAATTGGAGCTCATTTGTGTTGAAGGAACTCTTCGCGGCTTGCGAAGACAATTACAAGCGGACTACCAGTTTCATCTATGGGTACTTGCTCCTAGCGTTCGCCATGTGGAAATGGCATCTTCCCCCGATACGGACACTGGCGGAGATCACCGTGAGCCAGCCGCTCGCGATGAAATATTCCCCCTGGCAGGCGTCCAAGGACCCCAGCAGCAAGCAGGTGAACGCAGAGGCGTTTCGAGAATGGTATGGGATGATGACCGATGTGGTCACTTACCAGCAACGGGTGCCTCGGCACCTGTTGGATGAATACAGTGAACAGGTGTGGTTTGGCGTCAGCCACAACCACACTTTCATCCGGCCGACTTGCGTACCGCACCACACTTTTCATATGGCGCCCCTTCGCTTCCAGCTGAATGACAATGTTTTCCACAGGGAGGTCTCTGCGTGGCCGGGGGTTGTCCAGCACGTCAGCGACGGAGTCATCCGCTACAATTTTGAGGGCATGAGGGCCGCACAGCAGCCTGCCGCGACCGGCACCGGGGGACCTTCACAAGTTGCGGCGGAGACAACACCAGATGCAGCTGGGACCGCAGCGGACCTGCCTGAATCGCTGGTCCCCATCGTCGAGCATTTTAACGACTAGGCGCGGCGACTCAATGTAGCAACCTAGGTTGTTTCCAGTGGTGCCCCTATATTTCCTTCTTTTCCTGAATTTCGTATTAATCGGTCCCGTGGTCACTCCAACACCGCCCCCCTCACTTCCCCCATTCCCACTAACCTGTTCACTTCTGCCACCCCCCTCATCACGCCAATGAGTGAACCGGGCCCCGAACCCGATTCCGCCGACCCACCTCCATCCAAGAGGGCCCGCACTATGGCCACAGATCCCGTGGTGGATCTTACGGAAGATGATCCACCAGCCACGCCGCCCACAGCAACCTTGATTCCAGAGGAACCGCTGATTGATCCGGCCGATTTCCTCAATCTTCGTTTCCCTCGCACCTCGTTCACTCCATCCACCGCCCCCTCCACCAGCCGACCACATGCCACCTCCCCCAATCCGTCCAATTCATCAGCCACTGTGTCCGATTCTTTGATCCGGGAACTTTTCGGCGGTGACCACGGGGCGGAAGTCACCTCCAGTACTACAGCCGTGGTACCACCTGTTGACCTCGTGGCCACATCCCGGGATCCTCTTGCCACTATATCTGTCCAGCCAGCCACAGTTGGGGTTGATTCAGCTGCCCCTTCCACAGAGAAAACCACGCAGCAGGACCGGCCGGAGCCTGATATGGCCACTTCGGTGCAGCAGCAGACGCCGGTCCATCCTCCCGAGACCTCAGGCCGAGCAGTGGCCATGGGCCAATCTTCGCAGGAACAGACTCCAGAGCAGGGTGCACCCAGCACAACAACTGCAGAACAACTGAGTCCAGCACAGCTGTATCTGCTCATTCAGCGGGCGGCCCTCAAGGCCGAGCAGATTCACGCCGAGCTACAGCGGCGGTGCACCGAGCAGCGGAATCAGATCACGGCGCTTACTGAACAGCGCAATCAGTTGCTGCAGGAGAAGACCTACCTCCAGGAGCAGGCCAACATTGTTATTCAGGCGCTCTCCAGCGTATGGCCGGATGCACGGGCTCACTATGCCCCACTCCCTGCTCGCATCGAGGAGGAAAGTATAGCTTTACAGGCTCACCATCTCAGGGAAGTTTTCACTACTGTTTACAGCGAGAACCAGGAGCTACAAGCGGCGTTAGCCGCACGGCCTACCCTTCCAGATCCACCCGCCGACCATTCAGGACAGGTAACTGCCAAATAGATGCAGGCAGTTAGCATGCAAGCCACTCTTCATTCCACTACAGCCGCAACTTCTGCCCTTCTGCGAAGTTTGCAGGAGTGCTCCCTCGCGCTGACGGTCAAGACGCAGCCCATTGCTGCCCAGCTGCAACAAATCTCCAGCGAAATTCGGGCGACCACGGACCCCACAAGGTTAGATCAGCTCTACGCCCAGTCGGACGAGCTGGAACTTCACATGCAGATGACCGAGGCCGAATCAGCAACGGCCAAGCACGTCCTCCGGGAGATGTGTCCTCCCCTTCGCACCCATGCTGACGCTATGCACCAACTGGATGCCAAGGCCGAGTCCCAGCTCGCCACGCTGTTCGGGGCTGCCCCGACGCCCATATATGAAGCCGTCGCTAACCGAATCTCTCAAGACGCCGACTTGCTTATGCAGGAATGGCAGCAAGCAGTGGCGACCTTCACAGAGCTTCGAGATTCAGCACTCCGCCGGGTCCCGGAGTTGGGGCCCTTGTTTGAACCAGCAGGTGGCGGAGCACCGCAGGAAAGGGCACAGGAGGAAGGCACAGCAGAGCAGAGTACGGGCGCCAGCGGGGCAATGGAAATAGAAACTGTTATTTGTGATTGACTCGTGGACGAGTCAAAGAATTGTGGTCGGGGCCTGTTGGGGCCCTTGTTTTTGTTTTAAGTTTTGAACTTTTGGCCAAGACATTTTGAACTTTGACTCTTTTTGAGTTGCGGAATAAATACACATAGCAACCGCGACCGCGCCGTAGCGACCAGGAGTTACGGAGCTACCAAGGTGGCGCGGAAGCACTTGATAGCTGGAGATCGAACAGAGATAAGTGTAGATGAAAGAAACACAGCAGAAAACAGAAGGTAGAACACGCAGACATCAGAAGAGACGCTGGGAAAAGCCAGAGTGAAGACACAGAGAAGATGCCAGTCGCGACGAGCGGGTGAATAAAAGGCGATCACCCGGTTGAAGAAGGAGAGTGGTTGTTGTTGAAGGTTGAAGGGATGCGAGAGAAGTCGCGAAGATCAAGACCTGAGGAAGGATGCGCAGAGCAGCTGCGGAATAATCATGCTTGCTCTTCCTGTGGTTTCTTACTTTCTATGTTCTTCCTTTCTGTTCTAAGACCCATCTGTATCAGACTTGTGAGTTATCAGAGGAGAAAGCTATGTAATCATGTATTCGGCTAGAAGAATAATATAAGGGAGGATTGCTGTCTCAATACGTTGTTCATGTGTTGTAATGTGTTTGCACTGATTTAAAAATTTTAAGTTGCGACTGTCTGAATACTTAGATAGTGATCTTGCATGTGTAATTTGGTATAAGTAATGGATGCACTTTATTTCTTTGGTTGCGGGTTTATTCCTTACCAGTGATCTCATCCCCTTATGCATGTGGTCGCGGCACGCCTCGGGTGAGACGCACTGCTCTCCAAGAGCAGGGTGAAAATGTCGGCGTGTTCCTAGACTACACCGGACCCCTTGTTGGCCACAACTCTTGAACCTGGGTCTTGCCCGCGAGACCTGACTTTTCGCCAACAGATTTTAATCTCCTCTTGGGGCGCGATTACATGATGCAGGAGCATTGGAACTGACCAGCAATGTGGAAAATTGTCCACATGTTGTGGTCTGACAGGGTGAATTTTATTACTGTTTGTTCAATCTCAGTTTTACTGAGAAGGTCGATTCTTCATATAGTTTGTTATTTTAGTGATAAATGCAACTGTTTTATTGAGATTTTCTCTAATAGTAGGAGATTATGTTAGTTGTTTGTTAGAGCAATTAGTGGAGGAAATACATAAAAAATGTAAAAGCAAAGAGATTTGAGGGAGCGTAGGTGTGGTGTGGCTGTTTGTTTTTGGGCGAAAAGCTCCAATTAAATAAGAGGACTGTGTTTTTTGAATAAAACGGGAGATCGTTCTTTGTGAGAAGTCATCGAAACAAATATCTGTTTTTTATTACTGTTGCTGTTGCTTATGAATAAAAAAAATATTGTTTGCGCCAATGTGTGATGGTAATCTGTGTTATAAATGTAACAGATTTGATTCGTATCAATGGAATGCTGAACTGTGGTTTCAATTCAAATATCTGTGATATGTGTTAAGTTTTGTGCGTGGAATCTTCCCACAGAGGATAATCAAGAAAACAGACTGCGTGGATTTCGGAACAATGCCGGATTTGGAATTTGTGATTCCTGAAATTTCGCCTCAAAATCCTGGAAGTTGTTAATTGCCAGTTGTAGAACGAATCAGATTGGATATGCATTAACTGGCAGTTGTGTATTGGATCACGGAAAAAAATGCAATTGACTTGGCCATATCGAATAGTGGATTCGATATGAAACAGAATCTGGTGGCTTCTGATGCGTTGGGTTCGAATCACCATTTCGGGAGGAGTCAATCATTGACAGCGCCATTCCAAATCACGGCAGATTAAAAACAACGCAGATGGATCTAAGTTAATGGAGCAGAGCGAAGTTTTAGTACATCCTGTTCCAGACCAGCAAAGCTAAAACGTAAATCTACAGTGGGAAAGCGTTTCTGGGTATAGATGTATTGTATAAAATCGTTTTAACACAGATATAAAATGATTTAGTAATGTTTACGTTCTGGCAAATGCAATAGATTGCATTGGAATGTTTCAATCGATATATGGTTATTTTATTCGTTAATTGCAACACTAATAACGCAAATGGGCGTAAATGTTTTGGATAACATTTGTAACTTGCAAGAAATGCAACGCAGATGTGTTGCAATTGTCGGAATTGCACTAGAATGCAACGTAAATATGTGGAAATGTTTTTTTATTTAAAATCAGTGGTTTGTATCTATTAGAGAGTGCAAAAAGAATTGGAAGGGCTGCGCCCTGTTTAACAAATGAAAGAATTCAGTTCTCAATTTTAATTGAAACAGGGTTTTCATTTTGACATTCTGCATTCTTAGAGAAACAGAGTTTTTCTATTTGAATCAATTGTAATCTAATTGGATTGAGCACAGGAGTTCGGTGCATCATTACACCTATCCCATGGGAGCGCTTGTCTCCTCCCTTTTTCGTGTGGTCTGTTTTCCACATGAAGGTCAGATCGTGACCATTGATCAGCTTTCATTCTTTGGTCCTGATGTGGCAACTGGCCCACCATCATCCCTTCCTGGTTTTTATCCACCCATTGTATCTTCCCCACCACAGGTCAACTATGTGGCTACCTACCCCATGCCTGTACTCAGTGATAGTGCCATTGTGCATCAAGTGTTGGGGGCATTGGGTCCTGGCTTCCAGGATGTTTTCCTTCCTTTGAGAGTGGAACTCTTGGAAGTGATGAATTCTTGTTCATTATGATGAGGTCGGTTGGAGCACAGTTGGTTTTCTTGTGTCAAGCTCCCTAAAAAATTGAACAAGGCTGTCGGAGCATGGTTCCTTTCCTGTGTCGAGCTCCTTAAAAAATGAAACTGGGTCTGGTCGGAGCAGAGTTCCTTGTCTTGTGTCAAGCTCCTTAAAAAATTAAACAAGGTTTTCGGAGCAGAGTTCCTTGTCTTGTGTCAAGATCCTTAAAAAATGAAACAAGGTTGTCAGAGCACAGTTCATTTTCTTGTGTCAAGCTCCTTAAAAAATGAAAGAAGCTGGTTGGAGCACAGTTCGTTTTCCTATGTCAAGCTCCTTAAAAAATGAAACAAGGTCCTCGGAGCAGAGTTCCTTGTCTTGTGCCAAGCTCCTTAAACCATGAAACAAGGTGTCCTGAGGATAGTTCTTTTAATGTGTCAACCTCGTTAAAAAATGAAACATGTTCCCGTTCAATTCGAGTCTTTGATAAGATCTCGTAAAATCCTAGTCGAGTCTTTCTCTTGATCTCATAACTTGAACCTTCACTCCATTTTCCTTTCATATGGACTGAAGCTTGGGGGGCATGTACCTCGAATTGAGTCACCATGCTGGGGGCATGCTTAATTTTTCAAGCATAGTTTGTTTCTGTTTCAAGCTTGTGTAAAAATGAAATCAGGTTCAAGCATAGTTTATCTTTGTTTCAAGCTTGTGTAAAAATGAAACCAACTTCAAGTAGATTTTCTGGATTTCAAGCTTGTGTAAAAATGAAACTTTTTCCCATTTTACCCCTTGTGATTGCTATTTTATCAGCCTATTTTGCCAGATGAGCCTTGGTTTTCTCACTCCATCGTCACTATCTGCTTGGCCGATCATATGCCTTCACTTAGTTGTTCTACCCATTCCTGAGGAACCGCTACGATGAGTGGTCTTGTTAGCCATCCTCTCGACCTTTACTTGTTCTGAGCAGTTCCACCATTACCAGAACCAGTTGCTTCCTTTTATACCACTCATTCCTCCAGGAGGAGTCATCTTTCAGCTCTTTTCTGACTCTCTAAACATGAAAAGATTGTTGAGTTCCTTGTCATTTCGATCTCGTTAAAGTGGACATGAAAGGACATCTACCGAGTATACGTTTACCCCTTTTTCGGGCTGGGATAGATTATTTACGAAAAAGGAATACCCTAGCCTATCACGACTAGGAGGTTTTCTCAGATTTTGTTTTCTAACTTTTCAAATCTGAGGAACTATTTACGAAAAGGGACCTTTGGAGTTTACTTTTCCGTTGTCTTTTCAAACTCTCTAAACATGAAAAGATGACGAGTTCTTCCTCTGTCAGACTCGTTAAACCCTGATGACATTGGATTCAGTTGTAATGACGATGTCCAAGTTTCTCCTTCCTAGGGCTCGTTAAATGTACTAGGATGGGTTCATCCGAAGGACGGACTTATATGACAAGCATATGGTATCCTCTTCAAGCTTGTGTAAAAATAAAGAGGTACTCACCGAAATGGTGGGGAAAAATGGAACCAACATCATTGTCGTGTCGGTAGTATGTCACTCTTGAACATGGCACTGGTCTGCATTCATGTCGGGTTGGGGATATCTCATCTCGTTTTTCACTTGCCTCTGTGGGTTTGGGTAATCCCTTTTGACCTCTCATCTGCTCTTGGCCTCGTCACTATAACCTCTAATCTTTTGATGTCAAATACTGCCAAGTCCACTGTCGTGCCGTTCATATGTTCAAGAGAAGTTGACCTCTGCAAATATCAACCTCCCTCTGATTCTCATCTGATCGTGATTCACAAAAAACATTATGTTCCTCTGTCTCATGTCGATGATGTGGGAAACATTATGGCCCACCTTCGATCAAGGTCACTTCCTTTTGACTGCAGCTCATTATCCAGGAAGCTGATCTAGAGACTCTCTTCTGGTGCCTTGGAGCCTGCATGCCTCAATGGCAGGTTCTTCGCATTTGACGCAAGGTTTTCATCATTTGCCTCCGATCGAGTGATTCTACGGGTGTTCGACGCCAACTCACTGATTCACATGTTGTAGATTGTACATGTAGTACCTTGAGGGCCATCATCATTATTGGTGGTACCTCTCACGTCTGTTAACAAATTTCATCATCGGCTGGTAACCAGACAATGTTCTTTCATGTTCGACTTTAGCTCACATATTCGCATGCTCAAACTTGTACTTCGTTCGAGTCGAGATGGAGCGCAAGACCCTGGATTGTGTCTGTTGAAATCCAGGTTGCGATTTTGTTGATTATTATGATTGGTTACATGACTCACTGGATGGATGCGACCATACCTGAGTCTATTCATCAATCTTCACTGGATGGCTGTGTCCATGCCTTGGATCTGGATTATTATATACTCTACTATGGATGGTTGTGCCCATTCCGCCTATATATCATGTATTTGAGACATCAGTTGTACTTCTTCAC
Source organism: Pinus albicaulis (assembly GCA_034641835.2). Taxonomy (NCBI): domain Eukaryota; kingdom Viridiplantae; phylum Streptophyta; class Pinopsida; order Pinales; family Pinaceae; genus Pinus; species Pinus albicaulis. The sequence continues at coordinate 58,986,948 of CM076570.1, forward strand.
GCAGGTTTTCTGACGGTGGATTTTTCAGTTGGACACGTTCTCGTAAAGCATTTCACCCCTCTCTCTCTCCCGGGCCTCATGCTTTAGGGGACATCTGTTACACAGTAATTTTTCACCATCCCTGCAATCCCCATCTCGCACATTGGAGGGCTCATTTTTTGACTTGTGAGCAGTGACATAACTTGAAAATACTTTCATGGCATTCCCCTGAACATGTACTTTCATCCCCCTGAAGACATCTCCTTGTGAAAAACCCTAAAAATGGCCATTTTTGCATTGGTGCGGGTGGCCAGTTCACTACCTGTGCCAATGGGGAAAATCATTCAAAGAGGTCGTGCCAATTGGCGCTCTGTCCCAGAGTCGCACTCGCGCTAGCCAATTTAAGGGGTGTTTTTTAAAAATAAATGGCGGAAGTTTCGTCCTAAGAAATTCCTGGACTGCTATCTATCTTGAGTTGGGAGGTTTGGCTACAGATTTCCATAGAGAGGAAGTGGTTTTGCCACCTCTCATGGAAGCTTCCTTGATGATAGGGCCAATCCCATGATTATAGGGATCCCAACTCCCCTTCCTCCATCTATAAAAGCTTGCACATCTCCTTTGCAAGCTAGTCTTCAAGTTCCCAAATTCTCAAGAGCCTTATGCTGCAAGAGCCTCCATAATTCCCTTAAGGCAAAATTCAAGCAAGGAGATTATTTTCAAGATCCGAAGAGAGAGAGTTTGTCCCATCCTTAACAGGCTTTTCGAGACGTGTTCTGCTGGCGACCCTCCGAAGGAGAATTCAACATCAGAACTATGGTTGTATTATTCTTTTGATTGATTAATAATAAGTGACTATTGGTTATGGTTCCACTCTCGTTATTGTTTATGATGATGAGTTATGTCCTTTCTGACTGACATATAGTTGCATCTACTGGATTTTATTCTTGCGTTTGTTTTGTTTCTCGCATGTGCAGGTGTCCATCACGGAGATTGTGAGGATCGTGATCTGCCAGGGCTAAGGAACGGGAGCACTACCTCTTCTACAAGTAACAGCGTTGGACTCCAGGTAAGCCTTCATCGCTCGTTGGTTTATTTGAAATTAGGAACCTGCGCTGTAGCATGAATGATTGTTGCTAGACCCGGTCTAGGCTAGTAGGGATCGCCTCTGTTCGCAGAGGGGATTTACCTCCACAACATAGGGGAATGGATTCTAAAACCACAAGGAGGTTGAGGGAGCGACGTGCACATCGGAGGGCGCAGATTGCCGAAAGGTGGCGAGAGAGGGTGATGAGGGAGTTGGAACGACAGGGGAGTAGTCGGAAGGATAAAGAGGAGGCACCTCACAAGATAGTGGACATGGAAGGCCATGTGGGTTGCCGGGAGATGGGAAGGACTGTTGAGGAAGTGCGGCAGGTGCATGGGAGCCCATCCCAGAGGAAGAGAGAGACGATGTCTGACGAAGGAGATGCAGACGCGTGCCCCGAAGAAGATTCCGATGTCAAGTGGTGCGTCACGATGCAGAAGTTATTCCAAGAAAGGACGACATTCATATCTCCAGGTATTTCTACTCCCCAAAGTTCGAATAGCATGGGTCCCTACCTTCCCCTGGTACTCTATAAACCCCTAAGTGATATTTTTGTTAATTTAAAAGAGTTGAGTCGATCGAATAGCAGTCAGTTGTCAGCAGCAACGCATGCTAATAGTAGCATTTCCAGTGGTATACTTATGCAACCAGGACCTGAAGGGTTCATTCTAGTTACACCTCTGTAAGCGAATATGGTGGGATCATTCACCCGGTACCCAGAATTTTTTGGGCGGGGTAACGATGATGCAGAACAACACTGGTACCTCTGTGAAGCCATATAAAGGGATAGGTAGACGCCAGATGCAAGAAAGCTAATCGAATTCCAAAAAATGCTGAGAGAAAGGGAATTACATTGGTTCATAAAGTGGTTATAGGCCCACCAAAATCCAGTGATTGCAGATGTCAAGTGGGAATTTGTCAGAGAGTTTAAGCTACCCAAAACAGACCAGCAAGGTCTGTCCGAACTATGGGAGATCAAGCAAAGAGAAGGAGAAACTGCATGGGAGCTGATGCATAGGTTCAAAGATGCGATCGGGAAAATCAGCTACCCGATCAACCCGAATCATCAGAGGGACTGGTTCATCAAGGCTCTGCTTCCCTTGACGCGAACCCCCCTCACTCAGCAAAAGATCGACAACTTGCAGGATGCATTGGAATAAGCTATGAAGATAGAGGCAATGGTGGGCTACCGAAAAGAATATAGGGGAGGAGCAGCCTTGCAGGACCCATCCCTACTGGGAATACAACATCATATTGCCAATCTAACTGAAAAAATTAAGGATATGCAGCCCATAAGACTAGCCAAGCCAAATGTCGGGTGCACACATTAACTAGTAAAAGGACACGTGGCGATCGAGTGTCCTCAGTTGCGAAGCCAGGGAGTGGGGGCCTCAGAAATGGCAGTGCAGGGGCTCCATCTATCAGAGGAGTTTCATAGATAAAATTGCAAGGGATCTATCTGCCGCAACAACAGTATACCGGGTTCCCAAATCATCCAACCCAAGCCTCAACAGAGTATTTCAAAATTTTCCGAACAGTGGGTCATCAACCTTGGATGTGTCCAATTTTACAGAAGTACTCCAATGTTTTGAACAACGTGTACTATGAGTTTTGCGCTTCGACGACTCACAACACTGAACAGTGTAGAGTTTTAGATGCACTGGCAGACCGATTAGATCGGCGCTCCTATAGAGTGAATGAGGCTCCCAGAGGCAGAGGAGGTTGTATGAGGGGAGGTCGTATAGGAGGACGGGGTCCACTGAGATGGTAAAATTGTGATCAAGAGGGACGTGTGGCCAGATAATGTCCCCTACCCAGAAGACTGCGGTGTTCCCAGTGCCACGTGAACACACATGTGACAGAAGACTGTCCTGAAATTATCAAGAAATTGGAGGAAAGAGCAAGGCAGAGAGGCACGAATCTGGTGAACGCAGAACCTAGAGGGACAACGATTTCGGTAATGCAGAATGTAGCCATAGTTACACGAGGAGGAAAGAAAATGGGGGAAGATGCACGTGAGAAGGATCCGATGAGGGTGGTCAAGCCAACATCCCCGAAACAACTGATCAGGCCAGAAACGCAAAAGAAATATTTTCAGGAGGCTGTAAAAACTTTTACCCAGCTGGGGGGAGACAAAGGTATTGAGTTACCTGTGAAGAAAGATACCAGAGAATAGGGCGCTACAAGGGCTCTGATCAAGGAATGGTTCCACCTATTTCTCAAAATTGTTGACAATGCTCCAATGCGGGAACAACTCAAGCATACCCTGGAGGAAGTGTTGCAGGGGAACGCAGGAATGAGGGAATCCCTAGAAACAACACCACAGTATGTATAGCGAGTAAAGTGGAACAAAATAAGAACGAGAAAATAGTTCTGGTTAGACACGCAGGTTGCGGGATTCCAAATCAGGGACACCATGCTTGATTTGGGATCCAACGTTAATATCCTGCCTTGGAAGACTTGGGAAGCTTTAGGGCAACCACGGTTGACTTATTCGCCAATCTAACTCAGGATGGCAAACCAGTACTACATTGTGCCGATCGGCAGACTCGAAAAAGTTGAGGTAGACATCGCAGGGTTAAAGACCTACACAAACTTCGAGGTAATAGATATTATTGGAAACAAATATCTGTACCCTGCATTGCTAGGGATTGACTGGGCTTTTGAAAACTATGCCTTCAATGATCTCAAGAAGGAGTTAATGATTTTTGAAGATGGGGAAGTTAGAGTCACTCAGCCTCTAGACCCGTATCAAGGTTCGAGATATATAGAGACAGTATATAACAGGGAAGATGTTCAGCTATTGGACAACCTCTATAAGATGACAGCAAGGAAGAGGGAGGATTACATTAACTTGATAGCAACTGGCTCCGTAAGCTGGTGAAGTGTCTAGAGCTCGGAGCCGGGCTCAGAAATATCTTGGGAGGACTGGTAGCAAGGCGGGTATGAGACCAGCACAAGGATATGCGCCAGTATTGCAAGAATCCATTGGATTGGGGCTGAGATAAGGGAATACCCCACCTTGTCCAATATGCAAGCAGTAAATACCTTCATTGCAAAGGTAGAAGATAATGTACCAGCGGAGCAAAGAATACCACTCATGGACGTAGCATTACAGTCCACCTCAGCCAGGTGGTGGAAAAATTACCACAACTCCTTGTCGCGATGGAGTTGTGTTGCGGAGGCTTTGAGGGTGTGGTTTAAGGAAGACAAAGGACCTCGAAGAAAGTGAAGGTACCAAGGAAATTCCAATCCGAAAGACCATATGAAATTATGTCAGGAGCAGTGGAGAAGTGTGGGATATCCGGAGGAGCTGTGGGTACATCAGTTTGTCCATTCCTTGGATACCATTCCACAAGCCTGGCACTTAGAAGAAGAGAGGAAGAGAAGGACCAGTTCCTGGCAGGAGGTTGTAGAAATTTTTTTTCAGTGCTTCTCATTTAAGGGGAAGATAGACCCGATATCCCAAGCATTACAGGCCATAAAAGGAACACTATTTTCCCCGATCAAAGCGCAGACGAGAGGCCATTGGTACTGAACCCCGATGGAAGACACAAGTTGGCTTACCAAAGGATTGACAGCTAGCCAGAAGATGACAATGTGGAGGATCTGAGGCACCTGTACTTTGAAGAGATAGAAGGAGAGCGGAACATAAAAGAAGAGCCTACCACCGAAGGAATACATCTACTTCTGCTGAGGACTAAAAAGCTAAACATCAGCACAGAGGAAAAACCCAAACTCGCTACAGTTGGGGACTACTGGGATGAAGAGATGACGAAGGAAATTTTTAGTCTCCTCAAGGAATACGAAGACCTATTCCCTTCGTCGGTTGTGGATTTGAAAGGGATAAAAGGGGATCTCGGAGAGATGAGGATTATATTGAAGACGAACGCTAGGCCAGTGAAGCATTGACCTTATCGTCTAAACTTGCAGATAAATGAGAAAGAAAAAATAGAGATCGACAAAATGCTGAAGGTAGGCCTGATTTTCCTTGTGGAAGAAGTAGAGTGGGTGAGTCCCATCGTCATTCAAAATAATAAGGATAAATCAGAAATCCGTGTCTATGTGGACTACCGAAGTTTTAACAACGCCTGCATCCATGACCCATTCCCCACCCCATTCAACGACGAAGTACTAGATAATGTTGTGGGGAATGAAGCATACTCCCTGACCGATGGGTTCTCAGGATATCATCAGGTGCGCATCGCGGAAGAGGACAAGAAGAAGATGACGTTCACAACAGAGTGGGGTTCCTTTGCATATCACGTGATGCCATTTGGGTTCAATAATGCACCTACCATGTTTTCTAGGATTGTCATAGTTGCTTTCTGGGAATATATTCATAAGTTCCTGGAAGTCTACATAGACGACTGGACAGTCTACAACTTGCTGAAGGATCATGCCACCTTGCTATGCATAATGTTCGACCGGTGTCGGTAACTGCAGATTTCGTTGAACCTGAAGAAATGCATCTTCACAGTTATGTTTAGAAAACTCCTAGGAAACGTGGTGTGTAGGCAAGGAGTCTATGTCGACCCTGCAAAGGTGGCAGTAATCGTCAACATGGAAGAACCGAAAACTATGAAGCAATTGAGATCACTACTGGGGCACACGAGCGATTACAGGAGATTCACTAGAAACTATGCAATGATAACTGCTCCTTTGGAGAAGTTACTACGGAAGTCAGAGGTGTTCCAGTGGACAAATGACTACAGATTAGCTCTTGATGCTTTAAAGGAGAATTTGGAAAATGTGCCCATTCTGGTTCACCCAGATTGGGATAAGCAGTTCCATGTGCATATCGATGCTTCCGGTATTGCACTTGGGGCTATCTTAGTGCAACCAGGGGAGACAACAGTCAACCACCCAGTGTACTTTTCCAGCTGCAAGCTGTCTAATGTGGAGTGGAATTACACCACCACGGAGAGGGAGGCACTAGCAATGGTGTATTTGCTCCAAAAGTTCCACCACTACCTCCTAGGAGGTAAGTTCAAATTCTTCACTGATCACTCTGCATTGAAATACCTAGTAAATAAGCCAGTATTGGAAGGAAGGATATGCCGATGGCTCCTACTCTTTCAAGAGTTCACCTTCGAAGTGATTTTCAAGCTCGGGAGGCTGAATGTCGGGACCGATCACTTATCTCGGTTGGAGACTGGAGAAAATGAGGGCTCTATAGATGATCAATTTCCTGATGCTAATATTTTTCGGGTAGAAGCCATACTGGATTATTTGGCTGTAATCGCAACATACCTCACCATGGGGTAGTGTCCACAACACTATACCCTAGTCCAGAAATGACACCTGGTCATCCAAGCTACTGAATACCAACTGATTGCGGGGCAATTTTATAAGTTGGGGCTTGATGAGATTATGCAGAGGTGTGTCTTCGACCATTAACGTGAAGCCATTCTGTGGGAATGCCATAGCGGCATCACGGGAGGACACGTGGGGGCGAAACCCAGAGCCAGAAAAGTGCTGCAAGATGGACTATGGTGGCCAACTGTCCATGTCGACAATAAATCTTTTGTTAAGAAATGCGATGTTTGTCAGAGGACAGGGAAGCCCTCTCATAGAGATGAACTCCCACTGCACCCGATGAATGTATTACAACCATTCGAGAAATGGGCTGTTGACTTCGTAGGCCCCATAGCACCTGTAGCCAGAAATTCAAAGGCCCGGTACATCATCACTGCCACAAACTACCTAACTAGATGGGCCGAAGCAGCTGCGGTGAGGGATTGTACGGAAAAAACTGCAGCCTGGTTTATCTTTGACAACATCATCAGCAGATTTCGCTTCCCAAGGAGCTTAACCAGTGATTAAGGTACACACTTCATTAATGAAACGATCAAATCGCTACTGGACACCTTTATGATACAACATCACAAAAGCAGCTCGTACCACCCGCAGGCCGATGGCACTATCGAAGCGTTTAAAAAACTCCTTGAAAAAGGCTTGACGAAGATCTGCAATGCAAAAAGGGATGATTGGGATGAATGCCTGCCAGTCGCAATGTGGGCCTACCGAACAACAGTGAAGCGCTTGATGAATCAAACACCTTTCTAGTTGGTGTATGGCTGTGAAGAGCTGATTCCAACCAATTTCACCATACCGAGCCTTCTGATCGCCACATCCCTAAAGTTCTCAAAGGAGGAATCACTACAAGAACGCCTGCACGAATTACAGGAACTTAATGAGGCAAGGTTCCTTGCCGAGTTTCATCAAAAAGTTCAGAAAGACAGGCAGAAGGCGTGGCATGATCGACACATTAAGAGAAAAATGTTCTAGGTTGGCGGCAAGGTTCTGCTATATGATAGCAGGTTTCAAAAATTTCCAGGGAAACTGTAGATGCACTGGTTGGGACCATACTATGTCGTCGAAATCAAGGATTTTAGAGCAGTTCGGTTGGCTCAACTGGACGGTACTGTTTTACCTGGATGGGTGAATGGCGCACACCTGAAGCCCTACCATGACTAAGTTTCTTTAGTTTTCTTTCAATAACTCTCACAACCGAGAGAAGTCAGTAGAATAGAGTATTTTAATAACTCTCTCGCACCTGAGATGAGCGTAGGTAGTGTCACTTGTCCATTCATAGGTCGTCAATAACAGCTGGGTTGCGAGGACTGCAACGCAACCGATTGTGGTAGGGGAGTGTCGCGTCCAGCATGTCATCCACGTAGGATAAGAAAACATGTCAAGTGTTAGTCCCCATCATTTTGTCTAGTACTTGTGTCAGTCCGTAGGATCACCAGGATTTGCAAAATAAATTTCCATAATTAGAAGTAACCTTACGGTAATAAATTTTCCATAATTAGAAGTAACCTCAGCCATCGCATCCACCCATTTCCCCACACCACTGTCAGAAAATGTCAGAACACACCTCAGCAGGCAACTAATCACATGATTATTGCTGCAGAGGAAGCCAACAAGAATTAATTAGTTATGGGGTCTCATCAACCTCACTCGTGTCGGTTAATTACATAGCCTGAATGCAGAAAAGAGCGATAATGTCGGAGATTTCCGAGTTAGAAACATCTCAAGGAGCAAGGAAGGTCATGAGCGCAGAAGAATAGGGAAGGTTGTAGGAGGTAGAGAGCTAGGGACGTAGAGGTGAAGCAGTGATATAGATGTACCAGCATAGAGCGAAGATGGCTAGAACAATCCCATCAGTTGTTGAGCCTGAGATAGATGGAAGAATTGCAAAAATGGAGTCACTAGTCGGGAAATATGATAGTGAAACTTTGATACACTTGAACCTCACAGACTGGTTCGATCCTGGCCATGAAGTGGCAAATGTATATGGAGGATTATCTAACAGAAGCTGAGAATCCTGCATCAAGAACGCGCCAGATTTCCGGGGCCTCCGACAATCAACACTACTGAATCTAAGAGATTTGTCAATATTTGGCACCATGGGGGCTTCCATGCAGTGTACAAAACTCTTACTCAGCCAGATTCAGAACAAATCATTGTGGTTGGGGAAGGAGATCCCCATATGCACAGAGGATATTCACTGGTTGACAAGATTATCACAAGAAGGTCAGGAAGTCTCGACCGCGTTCCAAATAGTATCAAAACGGGCTAGGAAGGATGGAGAGAATAACCTATACACCAAGTATGGTACACGGAGTGAAGGCAAGGGAGCTAGGATAAACCTAATTGATCAGCCCAATGTTAAATTTGCATGCTACCTCATCGCTAGAAAAATGATGAGGCACTATATGAAGGGAGAGTTCACCCTAGACACCATCTCCGTGGTAGAGCACTGTATCCAGGGAACACAACTCAATTGGTGTTCATTCATTCTCCAAGAGTTGTTCGAGGCATGCGAGGAAAACTATCGGAAAGTGACAGGGTTCATATACGGGTACTTGATCATGGCCTTCACCATGTGGAAATGGTCCTTCCCTGATAGGTGAAAACCAGCTGCAATACTAGACAACCAACCACTAGCAATGAAATACACTCCCTGGAGGGTATCAAGCGACCCAAGTTCGAAGGAGGAAAATGAGGAGGGATTCTGGGTTTGGTATGGTATGATGGTAGACGTGGTCAAGAGCTAGCAGCAAATACCAGGGGTTCTACTAGAAAAATATAGTGAACAGGTCTGGTTCGGGGTCACACACAACCACACTCTTCTCAGGCCAAAAGGTGTGTTGGCGATGACTTTTGAAATGTCACCCCTAAAGATGCACATTGATGAAAACACCTTCCACTCGGAAGTCTGCAGATGGCCAGGAGTACAGATGAAGGTCCGGGAGGGGGAATAGATCTATGACTTCACAAGAATGATGGCTGTGCCACTACCAGGAGAGACACCAGAGAAAACAACAGCCAGGGTGATGGGATTGCAGCTGAATCCAGTCATCGATCGGCTAAATGACAAGGTACACAATTTCAGTCGTATTGTTCAAAAGATAGCCAATGAGTCTCCTAAATTCCCTACCTTTGAAGAATTCCAAGCCTCCCAGTCTGCCTCACTCCCCATCACGACTCCTATTTTCACCCCATTGCCTAATATTGTGTTTACTACACCACCCCCAACCCCCACAACGCTGGTGCGAAAGTCAAAAGTTGCAAAGCCAGTCACAGTGTCAAAAGCAAAGAAACCCAAGGTGGAAGTCTCTAGCTCCGTGGTTGACCTCATTGGCAAGGATCAGCCACGATAGAGCAGTCGGGGAGTCCTGATTAGAGAATAACCCCTCGTGGAGACCCTGGTAACTAGCGAGCTTCCACCCCCCAACCCACTTTTTCCACTTAACTTTCTGAATATTTGTACATCCACCACCTGCAATTACTAATTTCCACAATTCACCTCATTTCGGGAACCTAACACCTCTGCCCCATCCACTTCATCCGATACCATGTCCAACCCCATTATCAGAGAGAGGACTAGTGGGGAGCTCGGGACTGAAGTTAACTCGGGTACTATACAAAGTACCTGTGGTTAGCCAAACCCTAGCCCCCCACGTCACATTTACTGAACTTATCAGCCAGGCAGAGCAAGCTATAAAAGATAGATCTGACTAAATTCCAGTGCAGACTCCAGAACAGCCAGCTCACTCGACCCCCCCAGACATAAGAGCAGCACTTGAATCACGGCCCGACGTCAACATGGGTGATTCTAGCAACCAGGCCAAGAATCCAACCCCGCCACCGTCACCAACAGAACATTCGGCCGAGTCAGTAGCCAGTGGGCAAGCCTTACAGGCAAGGCTACCAGAGCAGGGTATGTTAGGAGTAGAAAGCATGGAAACATGGGGGATGTCCCAATTGTTCCACTTCATACAACGGGCAGCACAGCTGGCCGATAGGCTCCATGCCGAACTTAAACAGAGATGTGAGCAGCAACATCAACAAATCATCGTGCTTACTGAAGAGCGTGATCAGCTGCGAACTAAGAAGGGGGGCCTGCAGCAAGAAGTTGCATTGGTGACTCCAATATTTCGGGACATCTGGCCCACTATAGCGGCCTACGACACCCAGGTACCACCACTGGAATTCCAAGCCGATTGTTACACTAGAAACTACCACCTTGACATTCTGCTAACTGTATGAGCTCATTAACACTCATACATACCTCCTCTGCAAGTCTTACAACCTTTACTCCTCGTGTCAATCATTAAAACTGGAGGAAAAACCCTAAAAATCTCAGAAACTTTGGGTACGCAGGTAACATGAAGCCTACCTACGTTCCTAGCTTGGGTACGCAGGTAATACACTACTTACCTGCATTCCAAAATGCATTTTTCCTTTTCAATTCCTGCGTACCCTTCTCAAAGTCAAAAAAGCGAGGAGTAAAGTTAAAAAGGTGAATTTTGGTCAATTCTAGAAGGTTCTAGATGAGAATTTTTTGGGATGAGTACGCTTTGATAAGGTGCATGTATCCCTCACCTTAAGGAACTAATCCCTTGATGTGAGGAGTCTATCCCTTTGAAGGAGGATTCTATCCCTTCAAAGGTGGAATCCTAACCTCCTCATTTTCTCTATAAAAGGAGGCATTGGGTAGCCTCAAAGAGTTAGATTTTGGAGATTGAGAATTGGAGTTCAAGCTTTATGGGTGATTGAGTTGAAGTGCTGTTGAGATTTAGACTTCTTTCTGCTGAGCTTTTGAGAGGAAAGATCACATACCTCTTTATGCTCCTGGAGGAAGAGTGCAAGACTTATCAAAGTAGAGGAGACTCCTGCTTCGGACCCCGAGAAGGCCTTTCAAACATCAAGGCTAAGGTTGTAAGGTTCTTCTGTATATTTTAAGATTAATACAATCAAGTTCTGTTTTTCTCAATAAATTGTCGTTCAATTGTTTATTTCAATAAGCTGTCGTTTGATCATTTATTTCATAGATTCCTTGATCACTATGATAGGTATGTTTTATGATTATTTGTTATACAGGTGCTATTTAATATTTGCTTGTTTGTGATTGCAGGTCGACGAAAGACGACACTTTCTTGTGACGAAAGAACTCTTGTTGCGACGAAAGGACTCTTGTTGCGACGGAAGGATTATTGATGCGACGGAAGCTTTACGACTGCAAATAAGCATTTGGATCTAAGGTAGGATCGACACCTTCATAGCATTTATTTGTAAAACGAATATATTTAGAGAAAGACAAACTTAGTTGTTCGTTTGTTGCTAGATTGTCTTCTAACACTAGGGAGATCGGTCTTGTCCGCAAGAACGATTTATCCGGCCAACAAATTGGCGACTCCACTGGGGAAAGAACTTGTTGTTTTTGGTTCTCTTTTATTTTGATTTGAGGAAAAGTTTTTTCTGGTTTTTGATTGATAGATATCTGCCTGGGTAGCTTAGGTTTTCTCTGTTTTTGAAAATTTTGAAATCTTTTATGTTTTTCTTGAAGTTTTCAGGGGACCGCACTTTGTCTTCACACACAGTGCGGGAATCTCCGCACTTTCCTTAAGTAACCAGTGCGGGACCGCACCTGTTACTTTTGGGACCTGCGGACCTTGTTAAAAGTCTTGAAAAACTTAGATTTCTTCTTTCAGTTTAGTTTAGATTTAATTTAGGATTCTTAGCATCTACCCAGATCTATATTTTTCTGTCAAAAATCCTTGTTTATGAGTTTCTTTCAGCAATTCTTCATCTCATCAATCTCCATTAAGTTAATTGGGTGTTTTGAGTCTCTTTTTTGAGAAATTATTAATTTGATTTCCTTTGGTCATTACTTGGAGGTTTGTCTCAGTCTTTTCACAATTGTGTATGAGTGTTAATCGCCTTTGAGTTTTTTTTTATCTTAGGAACTCTCACCCGATTTTATTGACTTGCACTTGATTGATTCTTAGATTACATTAGAATCATCTTGTGTTGGAGAATTCTCTTGCATAGATCACATTTTCATAATTAGAATTCTCATTTTCAGAATATGAATGAAAAATGTGCATAGATTACATTTGCATACTTTTCAAGTGAATTTTGCATAGATTACAATTTCATAGTTTACATTATGAAAAATCAATCGTAGATTTAGATCAGTTTTCTTTGATTTGAATTTAGATGTTTTTATGTTTTTTTTTTTTTAAACACAAAAATAAAAAATTGTTTTGGAATTGATTTGCATTAGTTTTTCTCGATGAGATTAGTGCATTAGAGAATTTGTTATATTTTCTCTCAGTGATCAATTTTTTGCATTATTGGAAGTGAATGGAAACTTTCTCCTTACTTTAGTTAGGATTCATCGAATTGAAAAGATTACATTATCATATTCGATTGCATTCAATTTTGGGTTGGGTCATAACACCATTGGTTTCATATCCATTTACCCTTTTGAGTAATAACATCCTAAATTACACAGCACTTAATTAAAATTCATCTAGTAATTTTTACATTTCTAGGGCTCTTATCACCAATATAGCTTAGGCTAGTATCTTGGAGTAGGGAGTAATCAACTCTCCAAGATAGTAAAAACAAACAAGTAGATAAATCTTGCGGTAGGAAATAAATCCAATTGTAATTGGTACAATCTGGGAAGCTTCTCTTAAAGGAGTTAATCACGAGATCATGTCTGAACCTTTGAAACAATCAATTCTGTTTCATTGGGAAAGATAGAAGATTTTGCGCACATTACAAATGATAAACCTCGGATTAACCATTGTCGAGGAGCCTGGGGTCACTTGTCGGTAAACCTCGGATTGACCATGTCGAGGAGCCTTCAAGGGGATTGAGCTTTGTTACTTTTCCCTTGCGCGTGGAATCAGATTGTATACTATTCCCCCAGTTGTATTTGTTACTGTTGGTAACCTTAGTGTCCATAAACTTAAGATTACTTCCTAAGGTGGCGGTGAAGGAAAGATCTCACTGTACCTGGAGCAGACATCGACTAGACTCACTTGGACTCTCTGGGGGGTTCTCTTCACATGAGATGGTTTTGTGAAGAAACGTTCTCTAGTCTGTTTCATTAAGCAGGTTGTTGGGGTAACTGTTCCAACCGCCCTTTCTGTATTAAATTCTACGATGTTGGATTTCATCACCAACTAGTGTTTTTAGTACGGGAAGTTACTGTTTGTGTGTGGTTTGACTCCTAGACTTGATAGCGCGTGTTAATTTGTTTGTTTTTACTTTTAGAGACCATAGGTGTGAATTGTGAATTTTAATTGTTAGGTTTGAATTGTTAATTGTTAATTTTAGTTTTAAATTGTTAATAAAATTCACTGAAGTTGAATATAATGGCAACTTTTCCGGAATTTACCAACCAAGGAACCCCTCTTAACGATAATCCTAGTACTTTTCTTTGCTTTGGAAATGTTGGTCCTCCTTATATGGCTACTTTGTCATTACCTAGATTTATAATAGGTTTACCGATATGGTTATTTTCAACTTCGTTGGCCCCGAATACTCCAATTGTTCCACCTCAATCGGATGCTTCACTTCAACAGAGTTCACCATCTCAACATGACCAACCTTCTGTTGACCCTTTACCTTCTTCACCTAATATTTCTTCCTCCATTTCTTCCTCTTTGCTTGGTAAAATCCTTGACGCTAGTAACTAGGTGGCTAAGAAGAAGAAGAAAGTGAAGAAGAAGAAGAAGAAGAAGCAAGATAAGAAAGAAATCAACCAACCAACCATGGCCGTAAGTGTTAGTTGTGTTGAGGAAACTTCCAACATGCATCGTAAACCCAAATACCCTTGCAGGATTTGTAAGGGTGACCACTTCCTTATCAATTTTCCCGGTATTCCAAAGGTCTTGGAAGTATGGTCAGAAAATTCTCATCAACTTTCCGTTGATCCATCAACCAGTGATAGTCAGGTTCTTGGGAAAAAGGGTAAAGTTAGGTTTCCTTGTAAGTTATGCAAAGGGAGTCATCAAACTCACATTTTGCCTCACATGGATGAAGCCTCAAAATTGTTGGAAAACCTTACTGTTCCATAGCAAGAACTTTCAACTGGTTACCGTAAACTTTCTCCCAACCTACCATCAACTGATGAAGTGATTGATCTAATTTCAAGTATAGTCGATCCCACTCTTCCATTGGAGAGTGAAACTCATATCACCCAGGTTGATGATCCATTAGTTGATCAAGTGGTCGGTTCGATTTCACATTCGATCAATCCCATTCTCCCTGTAGAGAGTGAACTTCATACCTCTCAGGTTCTTCTTGTTACATCAAATTCTTCTACGCCAGGGGGCATTTCACCTGTTTCTACAGAACCACCTCCAAGTACTGAGGTCTTTTCTTTTGATTGGAATAGACTGATAGAACCTCGTGTTCCTTCTTCCATTCCTTTCCAAATCATTGTGAAGTCTGGTCGTAGGGATATATGTTGCACACAAGTAGATGAAGGTGCTTTTGTTAGTATTTTATCCTCAACTGCTTGGAAATCTTTGGGTTCCCCTCAGCTTGTGCCTATTACGCAGAATCTGAAAGCTTTTAACAGAACCATTAGTGAAACTTTAGGGATCCTTCCTAAGTTTTCTATTAGTTTGGAAGGTAAAACTTTCTGTATTAATCTTATGGTAGTTCGAGGTCCCTTGGATTTCAATTTACTCCTTGGGCGAGACTATTTTTATGCAATGAAAGATGTCATATCGACACTCTTTCGCGTGATGTCTTTCCCTCACAATGGAAATATTGTGACTGTAGACCAACTTTCATTCCCTAGTCTTGATTCGACTACCAATAATCCGACATCCCTGAATGTTCTTCATACTAAAGTGGTATCTACCCCGCCACGGGTTAATTATGTGGCAACTAGTCCCATGTTTTCAATTACCAGTGTAAGCGAGCCTCTCATTGTTTTCTCATCTTCCTTTGACTTAGATCTGGTAATTGACATGGAAAACTCTATGGGATTATTTGAACGTGATGTTTTTATCCCTTTTGAGTCCCTTGACATGTCTTCCTTTCATAGAGCTATTCTTCCATCTGATGAAGACCTCTTGGAAGCCATGATCAAGGTGTGTCCATTGACATGTCTTTCTTCCAGTTGGAAGCCATGATCAAGTTTCCAAGGATAGTTCCTTTTGCTGTGTCAACCTCGTTAAAAAATGAATCAGTTGGTCCAAGGATAGTTCCTTTTACTATGTCAACCTCGTTAAAAAATGAATCAGTAGTTTCTGAGGATAGTTCCTTTGACTATGTCAACCTCGTTAAAAAATGAATCAATGGCTGGTGAGGAGAGTTCCTTTTACTGTGTCAACCTCGTTAAAAAATGAATCAGTCGGCGATGAGGACAGTTGTTTTCCTGTGTCAACCTCATTAAAAAATGAATCAGTAGGTAGATTGTAGAGAGTAGATTAATAGATTAGAAATAAGTAGTTTCTGAGGATGGTTCCTGTTACTGAGTCAACGTCGTTAAAAAATGAATCATGTATGAGGACAGTTATTTTCCTGTGTCAACCTCATTAAAAAATGAATCATTTGGTCATAGGATAGTTCCTTTTACTGTGTCGAACTCGTTAAGAAATGAATCAGTGGATCAAGAGGAAAGTTCCTTTTACTGTGTCAACCTCGTTAAAAAATGAATCAGTGGGCCATGAGCATAGTTCCTTTTCTTGTGTCAAGCTCATTTAAAAAATGAAACAAGCTTCTATGGGGAGAGTTCTTTTCCTGTGTCAACCTTGTTAAAAAATTAATCAGTTGGTTAGAGGATAGTTCCTGTTATTGAGTCAACCTCGTTAAAAAATGAATCAGGTATGAGGACAGTTCTTTTCCTGTGCCAAACTCATTAAAAAATGAATCAGTAGGTTATATAGGTAGATTGTAGAAAGTAGGTATGAGGAAAGTTCTTTTTACTATGTCAACCTCATTAAAAATGAATCAGTGTATCAAGAGGAAAGTTCCTTTTACTGTGTCAACCTCATTAAAAAATGAAACACATTGCCATGAGCATAGTTATTTTCCTGTGTCAAGCTCGTTAAAAAATGAAACAAATCCTCCCCTAATCGAGTCGAGTCTTTAACTAGATCTCGTAAATGTTAAGTCATATATCTAGATTATTTATTTCATTTTTTGTGTAATTTTCTTACAGTTTTAGGTCGGGTCTTTCATATGATCTTGTAAATGAACCTTCATTCCATCCAGCTATTAATTACCAGATGTGTACTTAGTTGAATGAAATGAAGCTAGGGGGGCATGCACTCTAACAGTTACGCTTAGGGGGCATCAAGCACAATTTTCTCTCTGTTTCAAGCTTGTGTAAAAATGAAACCACTCTAAAGCATAGTTTTTCTTTGTTTCAAGATTTTGTAAAAATGAAACCTATCTTGAGTCAATTTCGGTTATTTTCAAGACTCGTTAAACTCATGAAAATCCTGAGATTATTTTGCTATCTTTCATTCTCGTAAAACACATGAAAATGTCGAGTTCTTTCCATCTTTTCCTGCTCATAAATTAAATTGAAAGTCGGTCACAGGAGTATATTTTTATCCCTTTTTTGAACTCGTTAAAACTTATGAAAAAGTGCAAGTCATATGAGTACATTTTTATCACTTTTTCGAACTCATTAAAATTTACAGAAAAAGTGAAACTACAGAGCATACTTTTATCACTTTTTCAGACTCTTGAAAATTATAAAAAAGCGAAACCTTTGAGTTCTCTTTTAAGCCCTTTTCAGACTCTCTAAACATGAAAATATTTCCGAGCACTTGATTATTCGAACTCGTTAAAGTAAATGAATGATCATCCTTTCAATATAAGTTTACCCCTTTTACAGACTGAAATGGACTATTTACGAAAAAGGTATATGTTGACTAATTACGGTCAATAGAGTTCTCTCCCACATTATTTTATCCTTTTTTAGGCTCGAGAGACTAAATTTATGAAAAATTACACCCATGGATTTTTCTTAAGTTTTTACTTCTGACTCCCTAAAATTGCAAAACACCGAGTTTCTCCTATACTGGACTCGTTAAAATTTAACAGTAAAGGACCTGTTCAATTTTTAAACAGGAACGAACCTCTCCTTCTTAGGGTTCGAATCTTAAACTAAGTTGGACTCATCCGAAGGATGAGCTTATAAACAAGAAAATATTATCCTCCTCAAGCTTGTCAAAAATAAAGAGGTACTTTCCAGAAATGGTGGGGGAAAAGAGAGAAAAACGAACCTGTTTGTTACATTTTGATTATTCGGAAAACCGTTAACCACTCTTGAACACGACACTTTTTGTTCACCTGGGTTGGGAAATCCTTTGCCTAGCAGTTAATCAAACCATATTGAAAGTCTTCAGCCAGTTTCTGTGTATTAGCTTTGGGTCAATTGTCACCAAGCCATCTGCAGTGTCGTTATGTGTTCAAGAGGACAGTTCAAAAAAACCATTCATCTGCAAAATATATGTCATCCATTTTGACCATCCCTGAGTCAGTCCTTGCCAATATATTTTTTCAAAACTTGATCTATGATTTCGTGTTGTGGGCTTGCCGACGACGGATCACTTTCTATCGACGACAGTTCATTATCTAGGAAGTTGATATAGAAATCGTCAGTACCTTGAAATCTGCATGCCTCAATGGCAGGTTTCTCGCTTTCGACGATAGGTTACATCATTGACCTTCGATCGAATGATTCCGTGACATGTTCGACTTTAGCTCATTCATTCACATTTCATGGATTGTACTGGGTACTTTGAGAGCCATTGACATTACTGGTGGTTACTCTCACACTTGTTAATAGTTTACATCATTGATTGGTAATCAAGTGGTTTCTACCATGTTTGACTTCGACACATTCATTCACATGGATAGAATCGTACTAGTTCGAGATGCGGAAATCAAGACCCTGGATCTAGTTTCTACCATCCAGGCTGTGAGGAATTTTTTTGTCATTTATACAGTGGACTATTCATAAAAAGATGGTTGTGTCCATGATGTGTCTACATATGTCTATACTGTTGATGTATTCAAAATCATTCCTGTATCAGAACAGTTTAAATTAGTTTTCTAGTTATTTTTTATCTGAGTATGGGAATGCCTACCTCAGCGATGATATGATTACATATATATATTTTGCATTGAATGTTTTTACAGGTTCCGACCGGGGTGTCCACAGGATGATCCTTGAAATGATAAAGTACTTCACTCTTCATGTATGACAGACTTCATCTTCATCTATTCCAGACTTTGCACTTTAGGGGGCAATCTGTTACACTAAAAACTGTCACCTTGAAATTATACTAACTGTATGAGCTCATTAACACTCATACGTACCTCCTCTACAAGTCTTACAACCTTTACTCCTCATGTCAAGCCTTAAAACTGGAGGAAAAACCCTAAAAATCTCTGAAACTTTGGGTATGCAGGTAACATGAAGCCTACCTGCATTCCTAGCTTGGGTACGTAGGTAATACACTGCTTACCTGTGTTCCAGAACACAGGTTTTCCTTTGCAATGCCTACGTACCCTTCTCAAAGTCAAAAAAGTGAGAAGTAAAGTTAAAAAGGTGAATTTTGGTCAATTATAGAAGGTTCTAGATGAGAATTTTTGGGGATGAGTATGCTTTGATAAGGTGCATGTATCCCTCACCTTAAGGAACTAATCCCTTGATGTGAGAAGTCTATACCTTTGAAGGAGGATTCTATCCCTTCAAAGGTGGAATCCTAACCTCCTCATCTACTCTATAAAAGGAGGCTTTAGGTAGCCTCAAATGGTTAGATTTTGGAGATTGAGAATTGGAGTTCAAGCTTTATGTGTGATTGAGTTGAAGCGCTGTTGAGATTTAGTATTATTTCTGCTGAGCTTTTGAGAGGAAAGATCACATACCTCTTTTTGCTCCTGAAGGAAGAGTGCAATACTTATCAAAATATAGGATACTCCTGCTTCAGACCCCGGGAAGGCCTTTCAAACGTCAAGGCTAATGTTGTAAGGTTCTTCTGTTATTTTAAGATTAATACAATCAAGTTTTGTTTTTCTTAATAAATTGTCGTTCGATTGTTTATTTCAATAAGCTGTCGTTTGATCATTTATTTCATAGATTCCTTTATCACTATGATAGGTATGTTTTATGATTATTTTTTATACAGGTGCTATTAATATTTGCTTGTTTGTGATTGCAGATCAGCAAAAGACGACACTTTCTTGTGATGAAAGAACTCTTGTTGCGACGGAAGGATTATTTATGCGACGGAAGCTTTACGACTGCAAATAAGCATTTGGATATAAGGTAGGATCGACACCTTCATAGAATTTATTTTTAAAACGAATATATTTAGAGAAAGACAAACTTAGTTGTTTGTTTGTTGCTATATTGTCTTCTGACACTAGGGAGATCGATCTTGTCCTCAAGATCGATTTATCCGGCCAACACTGATGTTGTGGGTGAACAAGATATCCACATCAAGGTAGCATGCGACAACCTTCAGAATGAGAACACTGAGCTCAAAGAAGCTCTAGCGGCCCGCCCAGCTCTGCCAGACCCCCAGATCATTTATGCCAACCAGATAACAGCAAGACATGAACATGTTGAGAGAGTGAAGGAAGCCTTCAGTACTGCAACCCGGGAAGCATATGACCTACTGAAGGGTCTAAAAGAACATACGACAGCCCTGACTCTCAAGACCCAACCCTTGTCTCTACAGCTTCAACAAATCAACCAAGAGATTCAGAATGCAAAGGACCCAATCGGCCTTGATCCGCTATATGCCACAGCAGACAGCCTGGAAGTCCAGATTCAGTAGACAGAGGCCAGTTCAGCAACAGCCAAGTAGGCCCTCCATGAGCTCAGGTAGCTTGTCATGGAAAGTGCTCAAAAGATGCAGCAACTGGTTGCTCAGGCTAGTACATAGGTCTCAACTGTCTTTGGCAAGCTCCCAAATGAAGGAGGAGAGGAAGTCGTCACTCAAATCGTAGCCACAACTAAACTAATTATTCAGGAGTGGCAGAAGGTTGTAGCTTCCTTCCAAGAACTCAAGGTTGCAGCCCTTGCAAAGGTCCCTGAGTTGGGGCCCTTGTTTGAGCAAACAGAGGAGGGACAACTTGCCAAACAAGAGATAGGAACAAGCGGAGCCATGGGGGTGGACACGGTGATCTGTGATTGACTTGGGACGAGTCAAAAGACTATGGTCGGGGCCTGTTGGGGCCCTTGTTTTGAATTTTTCATGAAGATAAATTTTGGGTTGCAGATCGACACGTGGCAGATGCAACAACGGTAGGCAACGGAGCTGCTGAGGTTGCGAAGGAGCAGGAGACAGGTGGCGAGGTTGGCACAAAAAAGTGTAGATGAAGGAAAGATGTGGCAAAGGACAGACAATGGAACTCCTATTCAACAGGAAGAAGCCGAAAGCAGCCGAGTGAGAACATAAGAGAAACTAACAGTTGTGTTGGCTGGTGAATAAATAGGTCGCCACCTAGCAGCAAAAGGTGAGAGAGGTTAGAGTAGAATGAGGTCGAGGAGAAGATGCCACAGGAGAGATCTTTCTTGGTCTCGACATCATTGTATTTCCTCTGTCTCCATAGATCTGTTATTGCTGTAGTATCTCTCTATGTCTTGCGAGACCTTTGTAATTGAATCTGGAAGCTCATTCTATCGAGGGATGTAACACTTGATTCTGCTGAATGTTTCTTAATATATCTGAAGGTTGCTGGTATATCGTATGTCTTGAATGTGTTGCATGATTCCTGTAGTACTTTAAAATTTTAATTTCTTATTATCTACATGATGTTCTGAGAGATCTTCTATATACGGTGTTATGTATGCGTACGATTCTGCATTAGCTTTGAGTTTTGGATCCATCTGCTGATACCGGTCTATTCCCCTTCTTCATGTGGTTGCGGCACGCCTCGGGTGAGACTCTATGCTCTTCGGAGTAGGGTGAAAACGCTGACGTGGTTCTAGACTACAGTGGACTCCCTTGTTGGCCCAATCCCTGAACCTGGGTCTTGCCCGCGAGACCTGTTTCCTCTCCAACAGTTTGATTATATGTGGAGCAGAATTTCATTGTTGTAGTGTGAGGCTTGAAGATCAGCAAAGTTCATTGAGGAATTTTGCCTTGAAAATCATCACACTCGGAGATAGAGAAAGAGAGAGAGGAATTGGAAGGATGGGGAGGGCTTAGTGCAACTGACGGTTGTAATCCTCCTTTTCATAAATAAATAGAACTGTATCTGTTTTGTCCATTCAATGCATCAATGTCACATTTTTTGTTCATTTGTCTATGTAGCATGGTATGAATGGCTTAGATTTGCATATTTTAATGACCGTTTAATTGGTAAAAAGCTATACTATTGTGAATATTACATGGGTTCTTTGATTGGTTGCAGGGTCTGGATTTGGAGCCAGTGAAGAAGGACTTCTAATCCACTGCTTAGCGCTCTCCATAGGATCTTCCATCCACAAAGAGATAATAATTTTGAATCTTGCTTTTTTTATTACATATTAGTATGAACATGTATGCAGTACCTTTGGAAATTTACAGCTAATATTATAGTATTCCTCAGGCATCAGAAAGCCCTGAGAGGGATACCCAATAACCACCACCCAATCATATTACCCTATAGAAAAAATGGTGACTCCGCTGGGGACTAAACCCCAAGTTTCCAGGTTGTTCCTATGAATTTACCTCTTTTCCTCTATTCACGTATCCTTCTAATCAGTTTGTATGGCCAGTAATCATATTAGTAGCTCACAGAGTCCAGAATAGACTTTGCCTAACCATCTGTGAAACTTTACCTTGAGTAACGCTCCCTCTGAGTGTGTTTCAATGCATTATAACGATGATTATTCTCAGATACAGTGCAGTAGTATCATCATTAACACTCTGTAGCCTCTTCTTGCCAGTGTTACCTAGCCAAAATCTGTTGTTTACACCCCTGTTGTGTTTCCCTTTGGCTGTGGAGTTATTTGCTACCAAATTAGCTTATTTTTCTAGATCCCTGTGCTTCATTACCAGTTAGCATTTTTGTTTTAGTTCTTGTTTAAAAACTTTAATGTTAGTAGCATCTACTTTTTGAAGAAGAAATTTTTCTTAGTTTTCTGAACTTAGCTGAATTAATTCTGAAAATTTTGGTTAAAAAGATGTTAGAGAAGATAGATAGATGTCTGAATCTTTAAATTTGAACTATGTTATTTGAATGTTTAGTGCACGAATGTTGAAAGAATCTCACCCTGTAGAATAAACTCTTCATTGAATTGAATATTTAGTGCATGTTTCTGCATGATTTTTGAGTAAGAGTCTCATCACATTTCATACGTCCACTCCCGCTTCGCAAGACTAATATTCAAGTACACTAAGAATCAAGCGATAATAAAATTAATCATATAACATTTTATTAGCTCACACCAATAGTAGTTCAGGCTAGGATCTTGTGGTAGGAAAAGTGATAAAATCACCCAATATCTCAAAACTTGAAACTAGAGTCATTAAAAAGTGAAATTCTACTGCACTCATATTGTCAGGACCACTCCACTACCACCGGAGTTAAGCGTGAGACAACACCACGATGCATGAGAATGTAGCCCACCTTTGATTTCATTTATTGAGCATGATATATATTGGGGTTCCCTTCAAGGATGTCGAAACTAGATTTCGGATCTAGGTGTTCTGCCCATATAGCATGGTTTCTACGACTGTGACCCCCCAGACAATGTCTGTGATTTGAGGTATATTTAGTTGCCAGACTTTTTAGAGACTTACACAAGGTAACTAGAGTGGGATGCCATGGTACGTAAAACAGACAGACCTACCCTGTCTTTGGTCTTTGGGAGGGTACTTGTCTTCATGAGAGTGCTTACACCTATTGTTTGAGGTTCTGTAATATCCCCAAATGGGATTTCTCAGCAAGGCATGCCTGAAAAATGCATTTTTCAGGAATGGCTGCTACAGGATTTGAAACCAAGACCTGGATCCATTATATCAATGTATCTAAGACCGAAATCCAAGAGGAGGCTCAAAATAAATCACTCTATGTGGGTTATACAGGTCTCCCACACCTAGTTGTCTTGAGAAAGTGCCCAATGATGGGACTGCAGCAATGTAAGAACATACAATAGAGCAACATCATTATTTTTATAACCCAGAACACATGAAGATCTGAATAGCCAACAAATATTTGATATAGCAGCAATTGGATACAATTCCTTGAGGAAAGAGACACTCAAGCAAGGCAATGCAGCCTCAATGGAACATGTACATCAAAATAGAGAAACACTGCTACACATGAATTTCTGCAGGCTAAAAGGACGCAGTTTATTGGAGACATTGCATCATACTGAATAATAATAGAAATATATGACAATGTATGGCTCAAGAAATGAGGGGGAGCAAGCTCTCAACCCAAGAAAACAATAATACAACAATCCTTCGAAGGATTGGCTGAAATATACAAAAATGGAAAAATGTCGGAGTTGCAGGGTAGCAGCTATCCTAAGTAGGAATGCCTCGTGCTAAATATCATTGCAACTCTGCTAAACAATAGGATACTGCAAATAGTCTACGCAGACAAGAAAACAATAATCATATGCATGAGTAACAATGGTTGCCTTGCCCTCCTTTTAAACAAATGCAAGCTCCCTCTCCATGGGTCCCACTCATTAGGGTTTCCCCCCTCAAGGAAACTTCCCTCCTCTTTCACTGCACTATCCCACAAGATGATCTCCACCTCCTATCACTGTGTTTTTTGACTTGGTCAAACTTGACCTTGTCTTCATGCAAATGTCCTCTTTCACACATGAGGGTGAAAAATAGATCTACTCTGATGATCCCTTTCAAATTATGAGGGATTTTATTTCTACTCATGGGCCTCCTTACCCATTTATTCACCTCCTAGATAATATAGGAAAAATTAATGTTCCAATTAGCTCTATGCTAATTTTGGGAACATTACAGTCCTCCCCTCCCAAATGTTGCTTGTCCTCAAGAAAATACAAGGATAGAACTGAAGGGCCTTCTTGAGGCATGTAGGCTGAAATGAATTGGGATCTTCCATCCCCATATGAATCTCCCATCCCCAAGAAATCATCCAAAAAAAATGAGTTACCCTCCAACAAGGCAACTCCTGAAAATCTTCCTCCACCTTTGGCTCATGCAAAGTAGTTGGGCTAAAAATCTGATCATGGGAGACATGGTAGTCTACCCCACACTGTCCTTCTCTCCACTCATGATAAGTGTAGAGTATGTGTTGATCCTAGGCTGAAAAGGTATTTCCCTCAAATGGAAAAATGAAGAACAATACTGCAAGGATCTCCTTTCCAACATTGAAGAACAAGCTGACCCAAACTATATCATCCATGATGAATAGGACATTATCATCATAGGATATCCAAATGAGAATTTTGATGAAGGTTTTACATGATGTTGCATGATACAAACAATGTCTTAAGTGAACACAGCGCAGTCTCTCCCACTGCAACTTCAGAAAATAACATGGTAAGTGGTGTTTTGACAAATGGCTAGTTGTGTGAATCATCACATCTACTAGTGAATAGTAAATGAGTGAGTGTTCCAACTGAGCATAAAATAAAGAATCAAACACTTGTCCATGGTTAAAAAAAGGATGGCTATCTCCATCATAATAGCTGGAAAAATCTTGCTCATGGGGCTCAACAATAAACTTGTCCTCTTGTGGAACAATGCATTGTATGGCAATGGTAAGAAGATGCAAATACTGTGTTACATAATCAATAGATGCAAAAACAACATTCTCACCATGTGCTGAAAGTAAAGTGATGCATGAATACATGAGTAAGTTCATGCTCCAAAGGAACAACGATGTTGTCCTATGCAAATAGTCTCCTGCCAACCCATAGCTCAATTCTTTGATATGATTATTGCCAAAGACTCCTCCAATAATGTTGCTGCAAATATGGAATTCCTCCCAAGTTGGAAGTACTTCCTGATCATCAAAGGCCAAGGAGTAGCCCCTTCGCACTATGATAATGCCATCTCCTACTCCTGCAACATCATACAACATGTGAGAGAAAATTTTCCCTTGCTCTCTCAAGTACAACCCAAACAACAAAAGTATTTGCTACTTCCTTATGCTCTCATCATACAAGACATGTGATGAAGACATAATGAATGATATGAATGTCATATCAACATCATGCACCCATACTCTTTGTTTCTCAATGATGCAAGCATCCTACCACATCTCCTCCATCCACTTACCATTAGAAAGAGCATATGCCAAGTGATGGCCAAACTCCTTCAAGAGTAACCAGCACAACCAAGCCTCCTACTGCCCAGTATCATAAATTTTCAAGTAGCTCACCAACTTCTTGCTCTCCATACACATCCACTCAACCACTTGTGTATGTCTCCTTCCATTCTCCATCTTGGTACTCCTCCCATGAGAGCTAACATCCACCCAATTCATATTTTTTTCTTTGCATTTCATGGGATTTTGAAATGAAATCTTCTCAAGGATCAATTTGACCCCATAAGGACCCAAATAGGTGGTAGGAAAAAACCTCCCATCATGGTGTGTATGGCTCAGGAAGTGTCCAATACAATCATGAGAGATGTTATCCATCCGAAGATGTCCTCCATCATCTATCTATTCCTCCTTGAATCCATTAAGATCCAAGTGTGAGAAGGGAAGAACCTCCTCAAAATGTTGAAGAATCTTGCACTCCATGATGTGTGGGAGTGCACCTCCAATGAAATATCTCCATGAGATCTCCTTCTCATGCATGGCCTTCCAAAACCCAAGAGGCCTTGGATCTGCTGCAGGTAGAAGTTTCTCTTTGAGCTGGGGAGTGCTCATTGAGAAAGTGTCATCTTGAAAGGAGAAAGGGTTTCTCACTTCAAGATGTCTATCATCTATCTCTTCTTCCCCCAAGCCTTCAAACCCCAACCTCAAGTGTGGTATGCAAATCAATAATGGCTCATGAGGATGTTAGTTCATCTCTTCCTTGAATGTTTCAAGGTTACACAGCACAGTGCAATTCTGTTGCTCCACATCAACAACATGTAATGATGTAGACCCATCCATAATTTTTGCTAAAATGATAAGAGATGGAAATTTCAGCATAAATTTGGAAATCTTGGAAGCATCTTGTATGGGTATAAGGGCTTCCTCCTCCAATGTGTTGGCTTCACCAACTACTAAAGATGAAGGTTGCTCCTCCATGACTATGAAAATGCTGGTATATGCCTCTTCAACTGGTGGTGAGGGCTCCTCCCTCCTTTGGCCAAATATTTTGATCATCCTTTGAGAAAACTCAACAAGAGTAGATACCCTTGCATGGCTCCAATGGCTGAACCACCAAGTATTTGCCTCACCTTCAAGGTGCAGTGCTACAATTTCTACAGCCTCTCTCTCTACTACTGGATGTAGCAGGAAGAAATCCTATAGCTTCATTACCCAAGCCTTTTCTACACATCTTAGTGATCCATCAAAAGTGGACAATAGAAAGCTATTGCCTCTCATCATCCCATAGCTACGGGATCTTCTTCCTTCCTACAGATGAATAAATTGTGGTAAAGCTAGAGTCTCTTTGAAGGCTCTAGGTTTAGCTTAGTATTCAACAAGGTATTCACTTAGAACTTCATATTCCAAGTGTTCTTCATGCTTCGTGTCTCCCTCTTTGCGAGAATAGGAAGTGCATGGTCCTTCCTCTTCTCCTTCTTCTATCTTATTAACCTCCTTGGAGAGGCCCTTTCTAGATCTGAAAACTGAATAGAGAAAGCTAATCCTCTTCATCCTCTTGATCTCTTCTATCTTCTTATGGCTTAAAATCACAGGCTAAGCCAAAGATCATGCTTTGATACCACTGTAATATCCCCAAATGGGATTGCTCAGCAAGGCATGCCTGAAAAATGCATTTTTCAGGAACGGTTGCTACAGGATTTGAAACCAAGACCTCGATCCCTTAGATAAATGTATCTAAGACCGAAATACAAGAGGAGGCTCAAAATAAATCACTCTAGGTGGGTTAAACGGGTCTCCCACACCTAGTTGTCTTGAGAAAGTGCCCAATGATGGGACTGCAGCAATGCAAGAAAATACAATAGAGAAAATCGTTATTTTTATAACCCAGAACACATGAAGATATGAATAGCTAACAAATATTTGATATAGAATCAATTGGATACAATTACTTGAGGAAAGAGAGACTCAAGCAAGGCAATGCAGCCTCAATGGAACATGTACATCAAAATAGAGAAACATTGCTACACATGAATTTCTGCGGGCTAAAAGGACGCATTTTATTGGAGACACTGCATCATACTGGATAATAATAGAAATATATGACAATTTATGGCTCAAGAAATGAGGGGGAGCAAGCTCTCAACCCCATAAAACAATAATACAACAATCCTTAGAAGGATTGGCTGAAATATACAAAAATGGAAAAATGCCAGAGTTGCAAGGTAGCAGATGCAAATCAAAACAGGAAATGAATAGATAAGGTTGAAGATGATGAAAAATATGAGTAGACCTCCTCCAATGGATCTTCCAAGTGAAAGGCTGATCCTATCACTGAAGATCTCACCCTCCAATCAATACTGCAAACCCTCACTGTAGATGCACACTAAAAATAATGCAATCACTGAGGGAAACTGCATTGTAGGTGGAATAGAAAGTGTTGGCCAAGTGCCAAGATCTGAAATCTACTCTGGATCCTTCCTTACTGATCTCCCAACAGAAATTAGGCCTCCTCCTCTTAAAAAAGAGCCAAGGAATGGTGTTGTGGAACCTCCACTGCAAAACCCAACAAAACAACGTTATACTTCAGCAGAAATAACACTGTAGCTGGAGGAAGTGGCTTGGCCTTGAGCCTGAATGTGGAGAAATGAAGTGCAATCCCTCAAGAGGCCTCTCAAGAAGGATAAGGAATCCTAAGCAGGAATCCCTCGTGCTAAACAACACTGCAACTCTGCTAAACAACAGGAGACTGCAAATAGTATAAGCAGACAAGAAAACAATAATCATATGCATGAGTAACAATGGCTGCCTTGCCCTCCTTTTAAAAAAATGGAAGCTCCCTCTCCATCGGTCCCACTCATTAGGGTTTCCCCCCTCAAGGAAACTTCCCTCCTCTTTCACTGCGTTGTCCCACAAGATGATCTCCACCTCCTATCACTGCATTGTTTGACTTGGTCAAACTTGACCTTTTCTTCATGCAAATGTCCTCTTTCACACATGAGGGTGAAAAATAGAGCTACTCTGATGATCCCTTTCAAATTATGAGGGATTTTATTTCTACTCATGGGCCTCCTTACCGATTTATTCACCTCCTAGCTGATATAGGAAAAATTAATCTTCCAATTAGCTCTATGCTAATTTTGGGAACATTACAAGTTCAGGTGAAGCTCTAGAGTAACCGTAATTGTATTTTTGACCAACCCTCTCTGTTTGCTATTGTGATACTAGGTTTCATCTCCAACAAATGATAGTACTCAGACGGGTCCACCCTGTTCTGGCTGCTTGTTGATTGATTTTAGAAGTCCTTTTTTCTTTTTTTTTCTTTTTTAGGTGTGTGGTTATTATCACTGAGACTTTATAATACATCACAAATAATTAAAATTTGATAAAGGTAAACAGGTCACCGTGGCATCCTTTGACCCTCATCATCTGTCTCGTTGACAACGAGGTCTCCCCCCATTGACATCGGAGGAGTCGAGGCTTGGTGCGATAGTAACTTCTTCGGAAGAGCAGTCTCCAGTGACAACCCCTAATTTTCACATAACCTTGTATCATACGGAGTTTCCGGAGGATCCTTTTATGGAACGAGTCATACCTCCTTACAATACTCCTCCCACTGACCCACTGGGGCAATTTTTAATTTAGGTCACACCATGCCAAGATATTTCTTCGTTCGCACCAACATCCATTTCACAATCAGCGCCCATGGGGTCGATGCTGTTGGTAACCAACTTTGGTCCACGACCATCTTCCTTCTCGGTTGTCAGTTCTACACCAATGATAGGCAACCCTAGTAGCCAGGCCATACATGGTCCCAAAAATCTGGTCACCACAATTTTTAGCAGACCTACGAACCCTTTGGGATCTGCCCCTATTGTGACTATGTCGGGACCCATAGTTTCTGCTCCCGCTAGCGGGGCTAATTCGGTTCCTTTTAGTAACCATTTCGGTTGGAACCCTTTGTTGAGTTCAAACCCCTTGGCAACCATACCAGGGGGCAGTGCCACCAACACATATATGCAGGGGATAACTTTGGTACCCCCGTAGTCATTAGGACAAACACTAGGACAACCTATTATTAACATTGTTCCTTTAAGTGGTCAAACGTCCGGTGTAGGGTCTATGTTGATGCTTAACTATGCGAATATTAGTATGCCTTTAGCTAACTCTATCACGTCCATATGGGCGAACCAACCCCAAATTCAATTTAAGTAAGGGGGTAACTTTTACACTAGGGGAAACCAACAATTCGAGCCCCAATACAACATACCCTACAGACAACAACCATACACCCCTACACCCCCACTCATAGGGAAATTTTATCAGCAAATTCCTACTTATCCGGTTGGTAACACATTGATGGGTGGACCCTATGTTTCGAATGGTCAGCCAATACTTCCTTGGCTATATCTCAGGGAAAACACACAATTGCCATTTTTGGTAGCTCTAGAAATCCCCGACCTCTACAAACTGACCAATGATCCCATCAACCACAAACCACTCTGGCACACAAGATTTCGTTTAACATCCCTAAATTCGATGGGAAACAAGGGGACGATTCGGCTATGCATGTCACCACCTTGTCTGTTTCTAAATCCATGGTGGATGATAGTATCCAGCTTCGACTTTCCCCCACACTCTCACAGGAAATGCTGCCAAATGGTACATTGAGTAACCATGTTGGGCCGTCAACACTTTTGGTGCCTTAGCTACAGAATTTCATAAGAAATTTCAATTACCTATTAGATATGAAACCAACACAGAACTCTTAACCTCGCTGCACCAAGAAGCTGCCACCCACATCTCCGATCACATTCATGAATGGAGATTTAGGAGGAGGCTCGTCAAAGTGCTAATCCCGGATCATCTCTTATCCAACTGGTTTTGTAAGTCACTCTTACCACCCCTAGCTAATGATGTTTGTTTATCTTGTGCCATCACGGAAGACCAATCCATTCACCATGCACAACATTTAGATTTGATTTATTCGCAATCTGGCACGGTGTATGATTTACTCCCCCATGACCTTGGAAATCTGAATCCTCTTGCTACTCAATTACCTGTAGCACACGCTAATGGCATCGTTGCCGCAACCTCCAGCGTAGCCATATGTAATATTCCAAAATTTTCACATCATATTTGGAATATTAGAGTTCTTGATTTTCTTAATGAATTAAGCAAATAAAAGGGTGGACGGACCCACAAATGTCAAATATGAATAAAATCCACTTGTAATGTGTGTATGTGGATATTCTAGATCTAGATCTAAAATCATGGAGTAGTGGAGAAGCTCCATTAATAGAGATCATGTCTCATTTACGAGATAGATTATGGAGGATGAAATAGTCAAATAAAGATCAAGGATCTTAAATATAAAATCATGAGGATCTTTGATAAGGTCAACTGAGA
Organism: Pinus albicaulis; assembly: GCA_034641835.2. Taxonomy (NCBI): domain Eukaryota; kingdom Viridiplantae; phylum Streptophyta; class Pinopsida; order Pinales; family Pinaceae; genus Pinus; species Pinus albicaulis. The sequence goes on from CM076570.1 coordinate 59,017,957, forward strand.
TCATATTGCATTCAAAGAATATCATGAAGAACTTATGATAAGATAGTGGAGAAAGTGGTGCATTTATTGCACATATGATGGAGAGGGTGGTCACCCAATGTGAACCTGATGGAGGACATGAGGCCATAGCACAGTCAAACATGGAGACTATGTCCACATGTGTAGCGCAAATTTGGAGTGGGCCTAGGCTATGGAAGGCTCATGCATATAATGAAGGTGGAGGCACAATGGAAGGCATGATTTGGATTATTCATTTCTTAATCTGTTTAGATCTAGATTTTTCTTAGGACATTTCTATGCAGGCTTGGGTTGTTTAGTAGATCTTGTAGTGTTTTTTAGCACAAGGTATTCCCATGTGGGAATCACACCTCTTTCTTTGAGTGATCTCTAAGAAAGAGGATTGTTCTTCATTCCTTATTAGGCATTGGTGCCATCTTCAGGAGGTTGTTTCTAGCATTCAACTAGGAAACTATGGAGGATTCGTCCTACCACTTTGTTCTTCACATACAGCCTTTCCAGAGTAGAAAATCTACATTCGAAATTCAGGCCATTGGGTTTTACCTATATGTAGCAGCAATCCCTTCAAGGATTGCACAGTTTAGTCCTGTAGATCTATTGGAGGAAGGAAGTTCCAGTATTTTAGCTAGAAATCATATGAGAAACCATCTCCTCACATTGGATCTATTGTTTCCATCACTCAGAAGCTGATTTGATACATCCAAAAGTAGGCTATTGAGCCTCCCTCTCTGACAACACAGTTTTCTGAAGTTGTTGTTCATGCAGTAGCTATTTTCAGTGGAGGAGATTAGAAGATCTAGATCTTGAGCTTTTAGCCCAAGGATCCAGTGAAAGGGTTAGCCCTTCTTGCATAGATCTGATTGTGCACCATTGCAGCCATCATATCATCAGATCTAGCTTCAAATTTGCATTCCCAACAGCATATATGTGAATCCCTAAGAGGGTGGTTGTCTTATATTTACAGATCTGAGAAACCCTTTCTGGGTTATCTTGAGAATCCATCATTGAGCCCAGATCTACAATTTCAGCATCATCGTAGCTCCCATTCTTCCTAGATCTGACTTTCTATATTTCAGGAAGTTGCAGTCCCAACAGTTGTAGCAAGGACAAAACAATTTACCTTCCAGCAGTTCAACAGTTATGCAGTCCCTCTTGGGAAATCATTGCAGTGTCATTCTAGGTCGCCCTTGTGGCTTGAGTGTCTCATATTTTGAGCACTTTTGTACTTTCTTTTTCACCTCCAATATAATAAAATGGCTCTGTTATTTTTGTGCATTCTGATGTGTATATAGATTTATTGTTTACTTTGTTTTAGTTCTTATATTGTGTTTCAGTGTTACTGCATTCTCCCTTTTGGGATATTACAGTGGTAAAAAAGCATGATCTTTGGCTCAGCTTGTGGACACTCCATATTTTGCATCAAAGAAGAAGCAGATAGATGAGATCTATCATGAAGGAGGATAATTCTACCACTTCTTTCTTTAGATCCATGCAAGATCTCTCCAAGGAGGTCAATCAAATAGAGAAAGAAATCCAAAAGGAAGATCCAGGAAGAAGATTTGATGAGGAAGGTCCAATCACTTTCTATCAGCAAAGACGAAAACCAGAGAATTATAGATCTCCTCATAGATCTACTATGCCCACTTTATTTGGAGAAGGTGAAGGGTATAGCAATGAAGAAAGAAGAGAACCTGAGACTCATGAGACTCTTATTCTATATCTTGAAGAGTACAAAGCATAGTCTAGAGCATTCAAGGAGAAGCCAACTCTCCAACAATTCTTCAAAATAAAAGAATAAAGAGGGTCCTATAGAAGCAATAGAAGATAGAGGCATAATAGATTCTATTTGCATACATTTGAGGGATCTTCCTCAAGCACTGTTAAAGCTTGGAGGAAAGAGTTAGGTGCATTTTTCAGGCTACATCCTATAACTGAAGAAGAGGTTATCCAAATTTTAGCACTTCATCTTTTAGGTGAAGCCAATGGTTGGTGGTTTGGTCACATGGAGCATGCAAAGGTGACTAAGTATTCAAATTTCTTTCACAAGTTGCGGAAGAATTTTGATTTGAACAAAACAGAGATGAACCACAAAGAGACATTTCCTAAGGAAACAAATGAGGATGTCAATATTGTCACTCTGGACAAGAAGTCACCACATTCACCACTAGCTGAAAAAGTGCTTTCATCCGGAGAAGAGACACTTGCAACTTTGCAGTATAGTTTTGAGCTCTTGAGACATAGATTCCCATGCATGATTCAGGAGATGCATGAGGAAGAGGAGGAAGATTCCAGTGCTGGTACACTTGGAGAAGAGTAGCCATCACTCTTACCAGTAGTTGGAGACACTGTTGTCTCGGTTTAAGGAACTCTTGTGTTCTCGAAAGAGGTTTCCACACATCAGTTGATCAAAGGTATGCATGAAATTTCATCACATATTGTTTCAGTAGATCTTATTGAAACTTATGAGGACATGCCATCAGGGCCAATGCATAACCAAGGGTTAGAAAAAAATGCTGATTTGAAGCAGCAAACTATCACAGTGCAGAGTACCCTTGATATAATCAAGGAGGAGGTTAAGAACTATCCCAGTTCATCATTGTTGAGCTATATTCAACCCTTTGAGTTGAAGTATATAGTTTCAGAAAATGGGATGGACATGATCCTATGTACAATAATTGGTTATGAGATCATTATTGTACCTTGCTTTGAGACAACACATGTATTACCATGTATATCTACAGTGTTGTCACTTAGTAGCTATGAATATTAATAGGTCCCATCATTCTTGTAGCAATCTGAAGGTAGCTTCACTCATGAAGCAATGGAGGTAATGATGACAAATGGTAGACATCTTGAGATGAGGAATCTTTTTTCATTTCTAGATGACACTTTCTCAATGAGCATCTCACTACTCAAAGAGAAACTTCTACCTGCAGCAGATCCAAAAATTCTTTGGTTTTGGAGGGCCTTTGGTGAAAAGAGAATCTCATTGAGAGATCTCATTGGAGGTGCACTTCAACATCTCATGAAGTGAAAATTTCTTCATCAGTTTGGGGAGGATGGTATTCGACAAAGGGAGGATACCATGATTATGCAGTACATCATTCATCATCCCCATTGGGATGATTGGGTGAGGATGATAAGCAATGGGTTGCATGACCACTTGCAGGTATATGACATGGGCCAGCAAGCTTGGTTACGTTGGTTTCTTTTGGGAGAATTTTGTGACTACCCAAAGGATCCTATTTCTTTGATCCATTCCTTGAAAAACACTTATGAAATGAAGGAGGCATGGCTACGCTAGCTGCTCTTGGGTGAGTATGGTTACCACCCAATAGCTCATATTTTTCAGATTCATGCCTTGTGTATCAATGATAGAATGTAGCAAAAGAAGGCATGTTAATTTTGGTTTCCCTTGAGAGATTTTGGCCACCACATGACATCTCCTATGTCTATGTGTTTTGTATTAGGTAAAACTTGGCATGATGCTCTCATGATGTGTATTGATGGTGTTTGTTTGTATTGGGCTGATGTGACATTCCACATGTCTATCAGTATGTTTTTAATCCATGATGCACATGAGGAGGATAGAAAGTAGCAATATCTCTTGTTGCTTTTGGTGCTTTTGGGGGAGTTTGGCTTGTCCATCTTACATGGAGGAGATGAAGGATGGCAGCAAAGGGCCTTAATCCAGTGGCTACTATTGGGAGAATATGGTTTGACATCTTTGTCTACCCATATATCTCATTTTCTTTTTTCACATAATGTTGGAATGATGCTTGGATCCAACAAGGCCAACAGGGCTAAGGATGAGAGGATGTCAATGCTCAATCAAATTCATAAAGCATGGGAAGAAGAGATGCGTTGTGAGATGGAGCTTTTCTTTGTGGGAATAGCCACTTTATTTTATGTATCTCATGTATTAATGATAATGTTGGACATCATATGGTTGTCACTTGGTACTTCATGGTAGGATGACATCTAACCATACAGTTGGAGGTCATTCTATATATTTTTGAAAGACAACTTTGGAACCATACATGCATAACACATTGCAGCAAATGGATGAAGCCTTCCTTATGTGGATGCCATTTGGAGGGGAATAGATGGCTTTGCATCTAATTTTTGAGTTGCTTGAGGACAAGCAACATTTTTCTGAGGGGGACTGTAACATTCCCAAATTTTCACATCATATTCGGAATATTAGAGTTCCTGATTTTCTTAATGAATTAAGCAAATAAAAGGGTGGAGGGACCCACAAACCTCAAATATGAATAAAATCCACTTGTAATGTGTGTATGTGGATATTCTAGATCTAGATCTAAAATCATGGAGTAGTGGAGAAGATCCATTAATAGAGATCATGTCTCATTTATGAGATAGATTATGGAGGATGAAATAGTCAAATAAAGATCAAGGATCTTAAACATAAAATCATGAGGATATTTGATAAGGTCGGCTGAGATCATATTGCATTCAAAGAATATCATGAAGCACTTATGATAAGATAGTGGAGGAAGTGGAGGAAGTGGTGCATTTATTGCACATATGATGGAGAGGGTGGTCACCCAATGTGAACTTGATGGAGGACATGAGGCCATAGCACAGTCAAACATGGAGACTATGTCCACATGTGCAGCGTAAATTTGGAGTGGGCCTAGGCTATGGAAGTCTCATGCATATAATGAAGGTGGAGGCACAATGGAAGGCATGATTTGGATTATTAATTTCTTAATATATTTAGATCTAGATTTTTCTTAGGACATTTCTATGCAGGCTTGGGCTTTTTATCATAGTTTGCAGTGTTGTTTAGCACAGGGTGTTCTCGAGCAGGAATCCCACCTCTTTCTTTGAGTGATCTATAAGAAAGAGGATTGTTATTCATTCCTTATCAAGAATTGGTGCCATCTTCAAGAGGTTGTTTCTAGAATTCAGCTAGGAAACTAGTGGAGGATTCATCCTACCACTTTGTTCTTCACATCTAGCCTTTCAAGAGCAACAGATCTACATCCCGCATTCAGGCGGGTTTTACCTCCATGCGACAGCAGTCCCTTCAAGGATTGCACAATTTAGTCCTGTAGATATATTGGAGGAAGGAAGTTTACAATATTTCAACTAGAAATTGTGTGAGGAACCATCTCCTCACATTGGATCTATTGTTTCCATCACTCAGGAGCTGATTTGATACATTTAGCAGTAGGCTATTGAGCTTCCCTCTCTAACAACACATTTTTCTGAAGCTGTTGTTCATCCAGCAACTATTTTTAGTGGAGGATATTGGAGGAGCTAGATCTTGAGCTTTTAGCCCAAGGATCTAGTGAAAGGGTTAGCCCTTATTGCATATATCTGATTTTGCACCATTGCAGCCATCATATCATTAGATCTAGCTTCAGATCTGCAATCCCAACAACATATATGTGAAGCCCTAAGAGGGTGGTTGTCTTAGATTTACAGATCTGAGAAACCATTTCTGGGTTATCTTGGAAATCCATCATTGAGCCTAGATCTACAATTTCAGCATCATCAGATCTCCCATTCTACCTAGATCTAACTTTATATCTTTCAGGCAGTTGTAGTCCCAAAATTTGCAGCAGTGACAACGCAGTTTACCTTCCAGTAGTTCAGTAGTTACGCAGTCCCTCTTGGGAAATCATTGCAGGGTCATTCAAGGCCACCCTTGTGGCTTGAGTGTCTGATATTTTTAGCACTGTTGTACTTGATTTGTCACCTCCAAAATAATAAAATGGCTCAGCTATTTATGTGCATTCTTATGTGTATATAGATTTATTGTTTACTTTGTTATAGTTCTTATATTGCGTTTCAATATTACTGCATTCTCACTTTTGGGATATTACACCATAAAACAGCTTAGCAGGAAAACCTCCCAGCCATCTTCGGCTACCACCGCCCCTAACCAATTGACTACTCTTCCTACCGCTGAGGTAAAATTTGTGCAATCTACACAAAAACCTGGTGGAAAGAACAAGAAGATTAAGAAAGAGACCTCTCCTTCTGAAGAGCAGTCCAGTAATCAGAATAATTCCAATTTGAAAAATGCTTCTAAAAATGAAAAATGAAAGGAGAAACCCATGAAATTTCTCTACAAAATCTGTGTGGAGGACCACTTGACATACAAATGTCCTCGGCTATAGGAATGCACATATTTTATCACAAACAAGGACTCTGGGAGGACACCTACCATTCTTCATAATCCCTTCCCTAATCTTTAATAGTAACAACAACACATGGTTGCAAACCCACCACAACCCCCGCAAAGGGGAAACAGTGGTACTCATCCTTCCGGTGAAGGATCATCCACCATTTATGGTGTAGAAAGTGTTGAATTCCAATCCCAAGCCAAACTCTATGGAAATCTCGTCATTGATACTCAAGAACCTAGTACCCATTCGAATCCACTGTCGCCCAACAATTTGCATATTGAAAGTCTTGCTGCTGACCTCGCAATTCGTCCCCCCAAAGGGAAACTTCAACGCACAACTCATAACACCTCTACATGTGCTGCCCAAAACTACAATATTGTAGAAGATTTGGTGCAAGCACCGTCAGCCATGTCTGCACTCAAAGTATTGCAAACCTGCCCAGCGCAAAGGAAAGCTCTGCTTTCAGCCATTGGTGGAATCGACCACCAAGATTCTATGTTATCCATCTTCGACATGGAGAAATCTAAACCTCGCCTCTCACACCAACTTTTTTTCCAAGTACAAGTTGTGTCGAAAGGGAGACCAATCCATCACACTGTCATAGACGAAGGTGCTTCAACCTGCGTTATGTCAACTGCATGCTGGCTCGCTTTGGGTTCTCCCACTTTGTCTCTGCCGTTGAATTCCCTTAAAGCTTTTGATGGCCACACATTCCTCCCAAAATGCTACCTTTCTAGCTTTCCCATTTCACTTAGTGGGAAAATGATAACGGTGGACATAGAAGTCGTAGATCGTCATCTCGACTATAATCTATTTTTGGGTCACAGTTGGTCTTACGCAATGACTACCATTGTCTATTTCGTCTTCTGACTCATCCTCTTTCCATTGGATGGGAAAATAGTCACATTGGATTAGTTATCCTTTTGTTCCCCCAACTATTCCACGTTACCAAGTAGCACTGTACCCCTAGTAGTAGGCATTCCTGACTTGTGCGTCAACATTGGTACCAGTCTTCTGAAGGCATCTTCCCTGATGGGTTGTTTTCCTCTCCTACCACATGATGTTCCACACATGATTGCAACGATTTCCGAAATTTCAGATGGCTCTATTGATCCATGGTTCCTACCAACACCTTCAAACATTGATTCCTACGGAGATCAGATGCCGCTATCACCAGCCAAGTTGGGTTATCAAGCCATCCAAATAAAATTTTAACCCTCCACTGATTTGGTTTCGACAAATGGTACCACCTTCTCACCCATCATGGTTCCTTCTAAGGATCTCCTCGATGAAGTCCTTCATATAGACGAAGCTATCTAAGAGATCATGTCTCTAGAAGAATGACCTTGGGGAGAGTTCCATCACCATGCTTTGATGTTCGATTTGGACGCAATCACTGCTCGAATCCCATCTTTTGACCCACCTGAGATCATTCCCTCCCCTTACATGACTGTTCAAACTATCGATACAGAAGGGAACATGGGAAATATTTCCAAGACTATGCTCATAGATATCTCGGTCAAAATGGGTATCATGGAAAATATTTAGATTGGAGCAGATTGCAATCCTAAGGAAATTGTATGCTTCACATCCCTTTTTAAGGAGTTCCACGATGTTTCTACTTGTTCTTACGAGAAAATTCCTGGCATAGTTCCTTCTATTGACAAGAAAGAGATCAAGAAATTTCGAGCATTATTTTTATGGTATTTTTCTCGCACGTTAATCTGAAAAAACCCGAGTTCTCTTCTTTGGGCTCATTAAACTTACACGAAGAAGCATTGAGCATTCTTTTTATGGTATTTTTCTCGCTCGTTAATCCCAAAAAACTCGAGTTCTCTTATTCGGGTTCGTTAAAATTACATGAAGAAGCAACGAGCTTTCTTTTTAGGGACTTTTTCTAGCTCTTAAAACTGAAAAAACCTAAAGTCACCTTTGTTGAGCTTGTTAAAATACTACGATGAATAAATATGAGCCATTATTTTCCATATTTTTCTAGCTCATTAAAAACCAAAAAAGTAACTGAGTTTTTCTCTGTGGCACTCGTTAAAAATTCACGGAGAGCATTGAGCTTTTCTTCGTCGGACTCGTTAAAATTTCACGAAGAACATTTAGTTTACTCCATCCCCTTGTACTCATAACAAAATGAGGCAGATGTCCATTGAACATAGGTTTCTCAATTTATCCAGATTCAATGGACTATCTCACAGAAAATGAATTGTTTCGGGCTTACTATTCTCCCTTCGTCATGCCCAATTATCAAACATGACAAAGGTACCCCCTGGAGTTGTCTTTTACGATGTTTGCCTGTCTAGACTCGTTAAACTTAATCAGACGGGGAAAAATTTGTACAAAGTGGATAGTTATTCTGTTATATTTTAAAGGTCAATTTGGCAGCACAAAATCTTGAACATGGAACTTCCAAGAAAAATCACTCGCATTTAGCTGAACCCTACCATCTATGATTTTAGCCTTCGTATACCAATGTTCTTGCATTATTGAATCCTGACACTCTTTGGTGTTCATTAATCCTAAGCTTCCTGGTACCCTGTTATAGTGCCTTCTATTGTTCAAGAGGATCTTGCTATTTATTGCTCCTTATATCAGCCAAGCCATCATATACCAAAAATTATTTGTCGTCAATTATTCTCATTTTCTCTTGAATATTTCCATAAACAAAATTATCTTTTTCCCATTTCGTGTCAACTGATGTAGGACGCCTCAGTGCCTACCTTTTGATAGATCTCTTCCTATCAACTTCAACATCTTATCTAGGAAGTTGATCCAGAAACACATCAGTACCTGGGTACTTGCAGACATGAATGATAGTTCACCTTGTGTTTGGTTGGGGGTTCTCATTATTGGCTCCCGATCGAATGATTCTACTAGTGTTCGAAATTAAATCCTTTTATTCACACTCGCTAGATTGTACTGTGCATCTTGGGGGACCATCATCCTTATTGGTGGTCACCCTCGCATCTGTTAATTTTTTTTGTTATTTACTAGTAATTAGATTGACTACAACTCATTCATTCACTTGTTCAGAAATATGCAATTTAGTGAAGCGGTGACCAAGACTTTAGTTTGAGGCTTATACCATTTGAGTTTTGATTCCTCTTCCAAGCTGCGATATTTTTTTTGGAGATAGCTTATCAATTTGATCCTGTCATGGCAAAAGCTTCCACATTGTGCTTATTGATGGACACGCTGTTCATATCTCTATTTTAGAGAAATCATTTTGATATAGCTACTGAGCATGCGAATTCCCGACTCAAGATAGATACTATATTTTCTGACATATGTTGTTGTTTCAGGTTTTCCTCAGTCCTCCAAGTCCTTTCATTCTAATACACTTGTTATAAACTATTTTGGCCATCGTCTTCGCCTCTGACCTCACACTTTAGGGGGAATCTATTATAGGACAAATGACCTCCTCATCATCTCAGAGGAGAAGGTAACATGGAAGGAAGAAAATGACCTAGACAAGACCCAATTTTGCTAAGGTAATGCACTCCAGAAAAAACTAGGCAGAGTTATAACGCACCTAAGCCATAAAAAGGGAGCGTTAATGCCTAAGGTAACACTTTTTCTTGCCCAAGGTGTAGCGTTATCCATGTTTGAATGTGAAAAGGGAAATATATTGTGGAAAACTGACTAGCATTTCCAGCTTTTCCTTAGAAAGAGTCAGTTCAAAATAGAAAATAAATGGCACAAACCTTTTATTGGACATCTCCAAACACAACTGAACTCCTATGGAAGGAAAAATCAAAGAAAATCAAGGACACATCTATATATTTCCCGATTTGAACTGGTTGAAAGAGTTGGAAACGTTTGTCCTCTCCATTTCCTATAAATTGGAGATGTGGGCTCTTGGTCTATGGTCGAAGGTTTGATTATATGTGGAGCAGAATTTCATTCTTTCAGTGTGAGGCTTGAATATCAACGAAGTTCATTGATGACTTTCTACCTTGAGCATCATCACACTCGGAGATAGAGAAAGAGAGAGAGGAATTGGAAGGCTGAGGAGGGATTGGTGAAACTAATGGTTGTAATCCTCCTTTTCATAAATCAATAGAACTATATCTGTTTTGTCCATTTGATGCATCAGTGTCACATTTGTTGTTCATTTCTCTATGTAGCATGATATGAATGGCTTAGATATGCATAGTTTAATGCTATTTTAATTGGTAGAAAGCTATACTGTTGTGAAGATTACATGGGTGCTTTGATTGGTTGCAGGGTCTGGATTTGGAGCTGGTGAAGAAGGACTTATACTCCACCGCTTAGCACTCTCCATAGGATCTACCATCCATAAAGAGGTAATCATTCTGAATATTTCTTTTTCAATTACATATTAGTATGAACATGTATGCAGTACCTTTGGAACTTTACAGCTAATATTACAGTCTGCCTCGGGCACTGGAAAGCCCTGAGAGGGATGCCCATCAACCACCACCCAAGAATATTACCCTATAGCAGTGATTGACCTGAATTCAAAATCTTAAGCTCTAAAGAGGACCTCACACCCTTTGTCGCACATTTGACTTACACTTGGCAGATTGTGTTTTAGACCATCTACAAACAATTCTTACTAAGCCTTTCCTCTTCCATTATCCAGATTGACTGTTCCTTTTCCTTTAATTTTTCCTTCTTTATCATTGCCGAATGTGACATTACCAAATTTATTTTCATCTAAGGTTACAAACTTTCTTATGTCTCTAATCATATTTCTAGAGCAGCCATTGTCCACATACCATTGATTATTTTGATCTTGAGCACATAGAACTAGATCACACTTATTAATATTCTTTCTCCATTGCATGCATCCATTTTTTCTAATTATTCTGAGATGAAGGTTTATTGTCCCTAATATGACATTCGTATGACCTGTGTCCAATCGTGTGAAAATAAAAACATTTGATAGAATTATGGAGAGGAGTATATACATGTGTGAATCCATTATTATCCTTAATTCCTTTTGAATTCCCAAAATCAAATATTTTTACATAAGATCTACAGTCCATGGATTTATGTCCAAATTTTTTATAGCAGTAGCAGTACCCGTAGAAGAAATATATGTATCTGGTATAGGGTGATGTTTGGGGATATAGCCATTTAGACATTTGAAAATTATTTCTTCTGAAGTAGTATGATCTATGCTCGTTTGTTGTTTGATTTTTCACTAATTTTGTCTCCTGGTTTTTTTCAGTAGTGTTTCTTTGCAGTTGTTCATTTGATGTTGAAGTGTTGCCCAGATTTTTTTTCTCAACATGATGAGAGTTATCATTGTCTCCTATGACAACTTTTACAAAAGTGATTGCCTTATTATCCTCTACTTTAGACTTGGTAAATTCTCCTTCATAGCCTATCCCAGTCTTTACAAGTGGAGATCTTTGAGAATTTAATATCTTGTCCAATTGTTCAGAACCTTTTATATGTTGAATGTTCATAGTTAATTCAATTTGAGCCTTCTCTAATTTCTTCCTCAGACTTACCACCTCTTCTTCTAATATTTCACACTCTTGATTTTTCTCTTTTATTTTCTGCATCAGAATATCTTCCACCTTCTTTGCTTCTTCAAGTTCAACTTTCATCTTAATAATGTCTTCTGAATATGATTCTTCTTTTACATATTTCAGAAGAATCTCTTTCTGTTTTCTATTCTTGAGTTTAAGCCTTTATATTTCATTCAGGGCACTAACCAACTCCCCCTCAAGATCTACCTCACCTTCTTCTTCATATTCCAGAAAATATTTTTCAAGCTCTTCCAATGCCATCAAAATGAATTCAGAGGTTCCATCTTTACTAGAGGATTCATTTGAGCTTTCAGATGCATTGCTATCTTGTTGAGCATAAATTATTTTTCTATTAAATCTTTTCTCTTTCTACATATTATTGAATTTGTTTTTATCTTTCCCTTTTGGCTGATTTTCTGCTTTCTTATAAGGATATTTTTAGGAATAATGCCCCACTCTTCCCCAATTAGAGCACATAAATGGAAGTTTCCCTTTGTACTTGCCTGAGCCTTTCTTAAATCTTCTAATTAATTTTGCTTCTTCTTCATCAGAACCTGAGCATGGACATTCCTTTTCTTCTATGAACTTGTCTACCTTGAAGGTTTCCTCCATGATGTTTGACTTCCCTTTTAGAATTCTCTTCTCATATGTTGTCTAGGTCCCAATTAATTTGTCCCTGGTCAAAAGTTTGAAGTCTGTTGTTTTTTCTATGGCTGAAACCTTAGGATTAAATTTAGATGGTAATTATCTCAATATTTTCTAAACTATTACACTTTATTTGATTGTTTCCCCTAGACCTATCATGATGTTCACAAATTTAGAAACTCTTGAGAATAATTTAGCTATATCTTCATCTTCATTAATTTTTAAGGTCTCAAGCTGTGTTGTATATACTTGCAACTTAGCCATATTTACCCTTTTATCTCCCTCATGAATATTTTCTAATTTATCCCAGATTTCTTTGGATGTTTGACAATGCATTGCTTTGATAAATTCCGACTCACATAGACCACTCAAAAGTACATTATTTTCTTTTAAATTTTCTATCAAATCTAGTCTGGCATCTCTGTCACTAGTCCCTTCCTTTGGTTCTTCATATCATACCATCACAATAGCCCAAAATTCTATTCCAAGAGACATTAAGTAGGTCTTCATTCTCACTTTCCAAAAAGCATATTTTGTGCCAGTAAATAATGGGGATTTATTCGTTAAGCATTCTTCTAGACTAGTCATTTTGGTGACTTAGAACCTCCTTCTAGTTGTTATACTATTACTGAAGGAACCTGCTCTGATACCAATTGATATTCAATATAGGAAATTACTGAGAGGGGGGTGAATCAGTAATTTAATATTATTTACTTTTGCTCATATTTCTTTATTATTCAACTAATATTTCATGTTCATGTTACATTGAATTAATTTTTCAGGTGTCATGAAGAGAGTTTTCAGATTACTTATCAAGAGTTCAACGTCATTCACATAACATTCATAATCAGCACACAAGGACACAAGATATGAGTGGAAAACCCAAAGGGATAAAACCTCAAATATTAGGTTGAAAGTGACGTGAAGGTAGGTTGCTACTCCTTATTACATCATATTTTTGTAAGCTCCAACCTAAAAGAGGCTATTACCTCCAAGGAAGCTCCAACTCCCACAAATTTTCTATAGGTTACAACCACAGGAGGCTCCTACCTCAACAGGGAACAACATGTTCCTCTTCGAACTATAACATACAAGAGGACATAAATTTCTCAATCAGAACATCAAGTTTGAGATTTTAGTTACCTAATATACCATTCTTATTTCACCTTCATTGTTGAATTTTTTATCCTCTTCCATTTCTCTTCTTCTTATGTTTCTGTCCATCAACGTCTTCGTAAAAAAACTCTCCTTCCTTCACTTGGAAAAACAAAAATTTTATGCTCTATGTTGTGCCTGTTTTAAGAAAGCCTCCTTGGTTGTTTATCTTCCTTGTATAATATGAAGTGAAACATTGTCTCTTGGGCTTCCAAAAGAAAACTTCTCTCTTAATTTATGTTCAGTTTTGAAAATATTTGTAATAGAAAAAAATATTGTAACATCTCAATCAGAAATGATGACAAGTGACAAATCAGACTTGTACTGTCTACATTTTATGTTTAATGAAATATATGTATTTCATATTTGTCTTAATGTATTATGTCCTTATCAATAGTTTTTAGCCTTCATATTGATTAGCATATCCTTTTCACTTCACATCACTTTCACCCTTTTGTAAAATAAAACTCAACATGCATTAAAATAATTTTAGTTAATGACATCAATGCTAATATTTCCAACAAAATGTTCTAAATAAAGAGCTTAAAAGAATATATAGAATACCAAGAGGTATATTTCAATGTCCAAATATCAGTTCTACATAATGTTTTATGTAGGTACCAAGTTTTCCCATGTGCAGACATCATCAGTTGGATACTATCGCATATAGATAAAAATACTATGATTGTCACCAGTGCTAGCGGACAAAGTCTTGCCTTATTTATGGATCATGATTACCACTTGATGTATCATCCACCAATGCCAGAGTCATACATGTATTCACACTTTTATGCAGTCACCAAATATATGAGTACAAATGATGTTGTCAAAGGCTGGCTGAAAGAGCCTTCAAAATTCCACCAGACACTCAACAATACTTACAAAACCAAATATCTCGGGAAGGCCTATCAGTACTTGATCATTTTATGTTGCCACATCTATGGAAAAAAAAAATACTAATACCTTAACAGAAGGCTGGGAATTCTTACTAAATCAAGTTGTGAACAAAGGGAAACCATTCAACTGGTCGAACCTATTTTCTCAACAACTGACTAATGCAAAGAACCCTCCAAAGGGTGAGCAAGCCAGATTATACATATGTTCCTATTTTTTGGATGCAATATGAACTCAAAATTCATTCCCTAGCATGATTTGGACTTCGTTACCATGATAAAATTTCGTGCATATCTACTGCAAGATCCTTTCAAAATACAACTTCAAGGGAGTAATGGAAAAGTTGAATGATCACTTCCCCATTCCACTATACAATTTAATATTTGAGGAAGAGAAACCTTGCATTTCCCATGAATAAATTCAAGTAGTGTCAGAGATAACATATTTGTTTTCTTCACTGGATGGCACCTACGTCCTTAGGGTGTTTGGTGGACAGAAGCCTCCACATCTTCTTCTGAGGCATTCCACCGACAAGATGGTCATGCGAGAAGTTGTGTATCATCTCTCCACAGGGTTGTCAGTAGTATTGAAAAGTAATAATAAATCACCTTGTCCCGCTCTTCCTTCTTAGATCATATTGTACGAAACCAAGAATCTTAAGGTTGCTAAGACCGAAGGCAATGGGATAGAGAAATTCACATTCGATCACTTGGACTTCGATCTGTATTTCCGGAATGTATGTAAATAAAATTGTGAGAGAATTAATTTCTAGTGGCGAAGAAAAAAATTCTACATACTTGAGGAGGAAGAGATGAATAACTATTATAATTCGTCCAAGTCCCGTGAACTATTCAACTTTGTTGTAATATTCCAAATTGGAAATAGCAGAAATATAAGACATAATAATGTAAAAAACAACAAATATGATCATGAAATGAGAGAGGTCAATATGAAACCATCATTTTATTAAGATATCATCAAAAATATACAAAAATATCATGAGGGACAATCCACTCAAGCAATGGGAACAAGCCTCCAATGATCAAAACAATTAGCACATGAGTTGCTGCAACTTTATAGAATGTCAGAGAGCAGTGAAAAAAATATCTATATCAGTGTAGCTATTTTTGAATACATATATAAATGAAATGTGGTTGATAGAAACAAAATAAATTCCCATCAAAGAAGATGTGGGCTCTCATACAAGATTTCTAGCCAACACAAAAAAGATTGCTAGAAATACCAAGAAATATAAATGTGACAAATAATATTGGGGTTAATATGCCACTGAAAACTGGATCTGATATGAAATAAGGTGATGACATATCTGAATGGTATTTCTAAATAGAATTTTTATCCCTCTACTCAGAAATAGACCCTCCTGATGAGCTCAATGAACCCTCCCAGCAAATGCCTGCAAAAATAATGCAGTTCAGAATTGTGACTGTGCTGTGAGGGATGATAGATGGTTGGCCTGATGCCAAGTATGTGAAAATATTCCCAGGAGCCCTCCTTTCTGATCCTCCAATGGATAGGCTACCTCTCCACTGAAAAACAAGCCTAGAAACAGCTCTATGTGATCCTCCTTTGCTGCACCTTGAAACACAACCCAAATCTAAATAGAAACTACGCTGTAGCTGAAGGAGGTAGCTTGGAAAAAATGCCAGAATAAGGAAATTCAGCTCAAAGAACCTCTTCTTCCCTGAGGATGAGTTAGGGATTCCCGATTAGGAACACCCTTGTGCTAAACAGCATAGCAACCCTGCTAAACAATAAGAGGAAGAAATGTCTAAACAAACCAATATCAAAATGATAATCTAAAAAACATGAATAAAAATGGCTGATATCCCCTCCATATATAGCATGAGAGCCTCCTCACATTGGGTCCTATCCATACTTGCCACCAAGCTCATGCAAGTTTTCCTCCACTAAAATTGTGTTGTCTCATCATAAAGACCACTCCTCCATGAAAACATTGTTGATTTGGTCAAAGTTGATAGAATCAACATGATCCAATCCCTATTCACACCCAAAGGTGCTTAATCCAGCTACTTATTCTTCCTCCTTTCACATTAGGAGTATTATTATTCCTTCAAAAGGGGTTTTATGAGTCTCCCCGTCCACTTATTCACCTACCTAGTGATAAAACAAACTATAATATTCCATTTAGATGAAGTCTAAATTTTTGGAATATTACAGTCCTCCCCTCCATAATGTTTCTTGTCCTCAATCAAATGTAAAGGTGGAGAAAAATTACTCCCTTCCTCTTCTTGTGGCCTCCTCATCAATATTTCCCACTAGAGCTCAACATAATATGTAATAAATCTGCCCTCCAATGGTTCTTCCCAAGTATGCAAAACCAAATGGTGTACATCATGAGAAAGTGCAAGGTGCAAGTGGAAACCTTCTTGTTGTCCAATGGAATCCTCAAGGTAGGAGTGCTGATAAACATAGGGAATCTCATCCCCAATGAGAGTCTCCCATACCCATGCTATCACCCAAAAGAAATGAGCCATTCTAGGTAGCTCATCAAAGAAATCCTCAACCCCTGGTTTGTGCAAGGTGTTGGGGCTGCATGGAGAGTTTAGATTTTCCCATCCAAGTTGTTTCTCTCTCCATTTATGGAAATTATGGGGTTTTTGCTGATCTTGGGATGAAATTTCATGGCCTCCAACAATGGCCCAAGTTACCCCACCAAACAATTCAATCATGAAGTGCCTCCTTCAAGAACTCAAGTTCTCCAAATGGCTCCTCCCACATGAAGAAAAGAGATGTAGAATGGAAATAATGGTTTGACCATTGTTTCTCCTGAAATATGAAACATTTAAATTAGGGATAATCATACTCCAAATGGGCACCTTCAACTCTTGTGCCACTCTCCCAACAAATCTTCCTAAAAATATAAGAACATCTCCAACATATGGAAGAAAAAACCAATGAAAATAAGTTGCCACATGACAACCGGGAGGTGGATCATAGTTCCTCATATGGAACCAGCACAGTGCATCCCCTACCTACATCAAAAAAAAGTATAAAAAGTGCTTTTACAGCCACTTTTTATTTGCCACAATCATCCTATAAGATAGGATCATGAAGGTAAAATGTGGTGTCAATGGTGCACACCAAGAATCATGTGGCTTCCCCCACAAACCACCAATAGGATAGCCAATCTCAATACTAAATTTGGCCCCAAGTACATCATAATATAATGTATAAGAAGGAATGACCCTCCTTAATACAACATGCTGCTCATATAAAGTAAAAAAGTGCAAATCATAATGCAAAATTGTACTTTCTCTACTATGTACTTTAGTCCTTGAGATGAAATGACTCAACTGAAAATTCTCCCTCAGTCTCAATGAGTAGGGAAGTGGTTGTGACAACCTCTCCATCATCATTCGGGTTATGCATCTCTCCTCATGCTGATATACATCCTATTGAATGCCCTCCCAAGTGAACTCCTCCATCAAAGAATGAAATACATCAAGGTGCATGGAAAGAAAGTCCACATGTGATACATGTAGCAGCTTCTCCTTGAGCTCAGAAGCTTTAGTCAAGAAGACTCTACCATAAGAATAGATGACCACATCATCCACCATATAGCTATCATCTCCATCTGGGTCATCAAGAATCATGCAAGCACCAAGATCCTTGGAGTACTCTACCAAGAGTTGAGATCTCCAATATGGATCAATCCTCCTAAGAGACATCGTTGAAGATCTGAAATGTGAAGCTCCGCACGTGTTGTGTCTTCTGCTTTGACATCCCTCATGCCAAATTCATCCTCCAAAATTCTTCCATGCCCAACATGTAGTTTCTCATGCTCAAATAGATGTGGTGACCTTTGGAAGTTGGCCTCCCATGAGAAGCTACCATCCAAAAAGAACCTCCTGATCTTGGCCAATGTAAGCATGAGTGGCCTCCATATACTCCAAAGTATGGAGGATTCCTTCCTCAAAGGAAGTACCCTCTATTTCTCCAAACCCATGGAGCATCTCCCTTGCACCATGAAGATGCCATCCTCCATCACTACAGAAACTTCTATCAACAAAGTATATGTAGTGAGAGGGTAATGCTGAAAATGGGAGAATGTCTCCCTCCTCCTTGAGTCTATCCCAAAATCTCTGCGCTGTACTAGAATCCTCCAAGGTCTTCACCCCTCCGAAATATAAGAGTGGTGAACCAAATGGCAAGATGTCTCTCACCAAATCTAGATCTGGTGGCCTCCCAGGTGGAATTCCCCTATGTAGTGAGACATCAAGATCTAAAGCAGACTGTATATATGAGTGGACTGATTTTTCTCTCTCTTCACTGCACAATACAGTCTCCTTCTTCTATGTGGAAACCTTCTGAAATAGATAAGGCTGAATACTCATCATCCCTTGATGTTGATCCTTCTTTTCTTCCATCTCACAATCGACAAAAACTAATACATGCTGCTTCAGAATTGTGCTTTGGTTCCCACATGTTAAATAATTTGGAACTCCTTGCCAAGACACAAGGGATCCTCTAATGGAAGAAATGGCTCCCTTCCCATCTCCATGTGGTGATGGATCTCCTCCTAGTGGTACAACGTTGTTAGCTCTTCTTTTCTCATCCTCCTCATCAAAATTTGAGAATGCCTCATCATCAATGAGAGACCCTTGATCTTGGTCTTCTCTTGAAGGAGGAACCTCCATGTCTTCATATATAGAAGAAGGCTCTTCAAGAAGTGGGGATATTTCCCTTGGCAAGGCATCCTGCATGTATTTATCCCCTTCAACAGAAATATGGAATGGAGTTGGCAAAGTAGATCTCTCCATCTCATGCAAAGGTTTTGAGTTTTTAGGTTCAACAAATGATGTTTTACAATGTTTAATACCAAATCTTCTCACTAATTTCTTAGTGAACCCTGCATAAGTGTTTACATTTGCATGATAAAATGAAGCAAAAATACAAAACCACCAATCATTGGCCATACTTTTGAGGTGCAACACTGCTACTGTAATGGCCTCCTTCTCTGAAACTTGGTGTAGCTAGAAATAGGAATCTAGCTCCTTCACCCAAGCTTTTGTTGTGCACTTTGCTAATCCATCAAAGTTAGATAGAAAGATTCTACCTCTCTTGCTTCTATTATGGTTTTTGGATCTTATCTCTTCCTTGAGTTTACAAAACCCTTGGAATTCCAAGTGCCTTTTGAATCTCCATGATTGAGACTCATACTCGTGAAGATAGTCACTCAAGGTCTCTTTCCTTGGTGCATCTTCTTCCTCCATCCTTCTTGCAGCGAATGTGGGAAATAAACTACGTTGTGGATCTACATGTGTGGCTAAATTCTCACACCCATCATGTGAATATCTATGGCTTGCTTCACTTTCAAACCCTCTTTGAATTTTTCTACACCTCTCCCCTTTCATCTCCTTGAGATCTTCTTTGATATTTTTCACAGTTCGGAAAAGAAACTGGGAGATCCTCTCTTCCTTCATTTCTCCAAATAATGGAGTCTTACATTTGTTTCTTCTGTACATATTCTCTTTTATGTTAGAATAATATTCTCCCTCTAATGGCATAATGTCTTGAATGCACAAGTTGAGCCAAGATTATGCTCTGATATCACTGTAATATTCCAAATTGGAAATAGCAGCTATATAGGACATAATAATGTAAAACAAAGAAAATATGATCATGACATGAGAGAGGTCAATATGAAGCCATAATTTTAGTAAGATATCAGCATAAACATTCAATTATATCATGAGGTACAAGCCACTCAAGCAATGGGAACAAGCCTCCAATGATCAAAACAATCAGCACATGAGTTGTTGCAACTGTATAGAATGTCAGAGAGCAGTGATAGCACTGTCTATATCAGTGTAGCTACTTCTTAATACATATATAAATGAAATGTGGCTGGTATAAAAAAAAAAAATCCCAGCAAAGAAGATGTGGGCTCTCATACAAGATTTCTAGCCAACCCGTAAAAGATTTCTAGAAATACCAAGAAATATACAATGTGACAAATAACCCTGGGGTTAATATGCCACTGCAAACTAGATCTGATATGAAATGAGGCTATGACAGATCTGAAATGGTTATTTCCTCCTCCAATGGTATTTCTAAATAGAAGTTTGATCCCTCTACTCAGAAATAAACCCTCCTGATGAGCTCAATGAACCCTCGCAGCAAATGCCTCCAAAAGTAACGCATTTCAGAATTGTGACTCCATTGTGAGGGATGGTAGATGGTTGGCCTAATTCCAAATATGTGAAAATATGCCTAGGATCCCTCCTTGCTGATCCTCCAATGGATAGGCTACCTCTCCACTGAAAAACAAGCCCAAAAATAACTCTATGTGATCCTCCTTTACTGCACCCTGCAACACAACCTAGCTCTAAACAAAAAATGTGTTGTAGTTGAAGGAGGTAGCTTGGCCAAAATTCTAGAATGAGGAAATCCATCTCAAATAACCTCTCCTTCCCTGAGGATGAGGTAGGGATTTCTGATCAGGAACACCCTTGTGCTAAACAGTTAGAGGAAGCAACGTCTAAACAGACCAATATCAAAATTATAATCTAAAAAACATGAATAAAAATGGTTTCTATCCCCTCCATACATAGCATGAGAGCCTCCTCACATTGGGTCCCATCCATACTTGCTACCAAGCTCATGCAAGTTGTCCTCCACTAAAACTGCGTTGTCTCATCATAAAGACCACTCCTCCATCACAACGTTGTTGATTTGGTCAAAGTTGACTAAATAAACATGATCCAATCCCTATTCACACCCAAAGGTGCTTAATCCAGCTACTTACTCTTCCTCCTTTCACATTAGGAGTGTCATTATTCCTTCAAAAGGGGTTTTATCAGTCTCCCCACCCACTTATTCACCTACCTAGTGATAAAACAAACAATAATATTCCATTTAGATGAAGTCTAAATTTTTGGAATATTACATTTACTAGAACATTACAAGTTACTCCATGGAAGGAAGCTACTCCAGATGCATAACCAACAGAAAGGAAAAACTCAGCGCGTGAGAAAGGAAAGAGGAAGATTTCACATAGCCTAAAAGAATAGAAAAGCCACAAGATGAAAGCATATCCTATCATCCTAAAAGTGGCCATAGCAGTAGAGAAGAGGAGGAAATAGAGGAAGATGGAAGAAGAGAAGAAACTGAAGGAGGAACATGAGAATAAGAGATTAGAATAATAAACGGAAAACCAAGAAGAAGAATAAAGACAAATACGAGAAGAAGAATAAAGGTGGAAGATGGAGAAAGAAGAAGTAGCATGGAAACAAGCCGAGGAATAAGAGAAGAATTGACATCTAGAAGAGGAGAGAAAGATACTAAAGGAGAAATAAGTTGCAAAATATATCAAAGACTTTATCATAATTCAAGACACGAAGATGGATCCAGAGCCACAAAACAAAGGTGTTGACCTAATTCCAAGCACACAACTGGTCACCATTCAGTCTCCCCTGCCTATGAAAATAGAGAAATTTATGAGAAAAGAAGAGGAGATTGTTCCTCTCAATGAGGGTTTGTTCATGGATACGTACAATCTAAATTATTGTACAAGTGTGGAAGAAATTTTTTTTGGATGAGCTCACATCTCCTGCATTCTTCAGAGAAAGAGTAATTTTCACAGACAGCAGAAGGAATCCAGTAGCCATCGGTGCAACCAACTTGGTATTTTCAGGTGCTTCCAAGTCAAACATGGAGTATCTCATCTTCGAGAATAAAAAAATGGAAAAGAACTTTTAGGTTGCAAGGAAAGAAGTGGAACAACTCCGAGCAGAAATGTAGAAAGAAACCTCTGCACAAGCATGTATAGAATAATTAATGGAATCCATACTTGGAGAGGTATTGACACTAGGAGAGACTATGCAGAGCCTTTAGGAGGAGTTGGTCACCAGGCATAAAGTAGTTTTCCTCTTGCAATACATGTAACAAAAGTGCAAGGATAATGCTAAGAATCTCAAGGTTTCCCACATATCCGTTACTGATGTGCATGGGTGGTCAATGCAACACAAAGGGGCGTCGTCCGAATTGTGAAATAAAATAAGGAAACATACAAATTTGTAGAAAGAATGAGTGTGGATGATCGTTCAGAGTAATAAACAACTCGCCTTATTCATTTCCAAAATTCAGGCCTCATATGCACAATTATACAACAACGTGAATTTCATGGTGAAATCACATAAGATCCTTTCAGTTGGCTCACTCATTGAGGGAAAACACATAAATAAAGTCAGGTAGGAGGTATCTAAATGCTTGGACCAACTAAGACAGATTGCCACCAATGATTATCTGGAGGTGAACACAATTAATATTCATAAGTACATTGGTGTCCCTATCCAAATCAACATTGTGCTGCTCCCGCTAAACAAGGAAATTTAGACCGATTCTAAATCAGTTTACTCGGATGCAATGGAGGCTAGAGTCTACTTCGAACCTGATATCATCGCATATTTTAGGGAACTCATCGCATACTACAAATCTTGGCACAATTATATGACTCAGGAACTACAACTAGAGTTGGCTGAGCTAGATTTTCCATAAACTCAAGCTTAACATGTTTTGTCTTATTGGGCTGTCTAGTTGACTCTACCCTAATTTTTTTTATATGGGTATGATAAATATTGTTATATTATTTTATAATTAATTAGTGAAATTCCAACTGTAATTTGTGGAATGTGAAGAGTAATTTGTAATGAAGTCCAAAGGTCATGGTTTTAGGAAGTCAAATAGTCATGAGGTAAGTCAAAGATTCATAAAGGGAGATGAATAGTCACCCATTTTGTTATAAATATACCCTCATCAGTCATGTAAAGGGATTTTTGCCGAGATTTTGGTTTGAGATCAAAATTTTATGAGTTTTTGTTGTAAAACTTGGATTCTCTGTAACGTAGAGGGAGTATCTATATTTGGAGGAGTAGGTGTTGGCTTTATGTTCCACTATTGGGGCTAGTGGTTCGTCAATTGTATATGTATGCTTGGAAATTTCACTTTAATAAAAGCTAAGATTCAATACATTTTCATGCATATGTTTTGAATATAGTAGGACTATTATTTTTATGTCTGCAATATATGTTATTTCATTTATGCTAACACTTATGAACTTTTTCGTTTTCATTAGTACGAATCTTATTGAATGTGTGTTGTAGTATATTTTCATCATGGTTAACTTGTGAACTATTTTTCAGGATAACTTGTGATCTCTTCTGTACTCATGTGTTTCATTCAAGATGTGTACTATTATAGGATTCTAAGGGGATCACTCACCTTCCCTTTGTTGTGTTAGAACCTTCCATAATTTTCACTTGACCCTCTGCAGAGTCACACACTTATTTCCCCAAAGTCACGAATACACCATTCTATGTGTTAATGCAACCAATTATACCACTCAAACCCACCATTTCGGAAACATGATCGTATTCCAGATAGGAATCATATACCAAACAGTGTGAGGTCTAATTGGGACCTCATATCGAGGAGATACCCTGCATTTTGGTCGATCTATCACCGTCAATATGTACATATGACAAATAGTTAGAAA
Source organism: Pinus albicaulis (assembly GCA_034641835.2). Taxonomy (NCBI): domain Eukaryota; kingdom Viridiplantae; phylum Streptophyta; class Pinopsida; order Pinales; family Pinaceae; genus Pinus; species Pinus albicaulis. The sequence continues at coordinate 59,041,881 of CM076570.1, forward strand.
TCTTCTGTGAAATTGAAGCTTCCAATTTTTTTTGAAATGGATCAGTGAAGTGTGGATGGAGTCTTAATGAATTTTTTAGATGATATTCAATTGGGTTGGATAGATGGCCATATTGTGAAGGTGCATTCACAAGTGTTGATTCATGTGGAAGATAAATTCTAGTAGAAAATAAAAAATGATAGGACATGAAAATCAAATGGAATTGGAAAAATAAGAGTTCTTGATGTTCATAATCAAAACTTTGAATTTCATCTTTGCATTATTCTTGTAACAAAATTTTCAAGGGTTTGGAATTTAATTGGTCAATATTCCAGCATAATATATCCAATAATTGAAAAATGAAAGAAGAAAAAAAATTGAAATCAACCAAAATAAATGAAGGAAAAATAATAAAATATTCACACTATTGTTACAATTAATGTTATAACATAATTGGGATTGGTTTGAAATAATTTCCTTCTCACAAGAATTAGCCAAGATGGTATAATTAGAATATTCATCAACATCAACTTGTAGAAGAGAAAAAGGTTCATGACCATGAATAGAAGCGAGAACTTGATCATCATAAGAATCATAAATTGGGATGGATTCTTGAACAATGAAATCATTCAATGTTTGAAAAATAGAATTAATTGGAACAATTTTTGAATTGGGGTTCTATTCATTTTCAAATATGGTTTGACTTGAAACATGGAAATTTAATGGGGAGTAAGATAACATCCTCAATGTCAAAGTAATCATCGAAAATGACTTAATGGCATTCACTGGAATTCTCTTCATTCCCATTTGATGCATTAAAACAAGGAGTATTGAGAATATTTTCATCAATATTGAAAGTATGATCATTGAATTTCTCATTATCTTGACGAAAAATAATTGGAAATTCATTTATATTAGGCTCTCTGTTTTCTAGAATAACATTAATGAAAGTAGAAGAATAATTTCTATCAGCAAAAACATCAGGATAAAGAGATAAATGAGAGTTAGAAGAAATGAACCTAAAAATATCTATATTTTCGGACTCTTGTGCATTTTCTACATCGAAAAATTCATATTATTGATCATTCATTTGGATATTTGAACTTTCTAGAAGATTGTTATTTGGATGCCCTAAATTTTGTATTTGACCAACATGATAAGATTCATAAATTTCTATAGCGAATTGTACATTGTTGTAATTTTTAATTTTCACTTGTACTTGCTGATTTATTAGTTGATTTTCTGATTTCATTCCATGCTTATTTTCATATTTTAAGACAACTATTTCTTTAAATATGCTATTGGTATCTTCTTCTAGTTGATTACCAAATTATTCCAAGCTTTGTGATTGTGATTCATTAACATGTGGGAGCACATCAAATTCATTATTAACGTTGTAAGAAGTGTGCACCAAGTGAAGGAATTTATCATATATAACTAAGGAAACTTCATCATGATTAGCATGCACCTCCATATCATAATTTTCAATAATGTTAATAGAAGCTGAAGAAGATTCATCAGAGCTTGAAATTGTCTCATATGGATTAGAAATTCAAGGTAAGGAAACTAGTTTTCTAAACCATCATGTTTTTTTTTTTTTTTTTTTAGACTAATCCTAATCTTCCCATTTTTTTCTCCTTCCATTCCACCCATGGGTTTCGAACCGGCGACCTTACAGAACGGAGTGCCTTAACAGTGCACCCCATCACCGACTGTTCTACACCACATGGGCTTTCTAAACCATCATGTTAATTAAAAATCAGGAGGAAAATATTTAGATTAAAATTGAAAATAAATGAATTTGAATCTAATGAGAAATTCTTCTAAATAATCGCCTTCAAATCAATGAATTTCTTCAATTTAATCGCATACATTTTCGTAGTCGTAATCCTAAAAAGTATGAAGGATTTTTTTTACAAAATCGTCCCAAGTGAGAATGGAGGAAAATGGTAAAGTTTTACACCATTTTTTAGCCATTTATCTCAAAGTGAGAGTAAACATCCTACACATGACACCTTCATCAATATCAAAATTATTTCAATTTAAAATAAATTGAAGACCATGTTCATAAGAAAATACATTCTTCTTATCGTTAAAATCAATTTTTGACAAGCGTTTTACTACCTGAATTGGAGTTGAAGCAGGTGGAAGTCCAATAAAGAAACTCCAAAGTGGTCACTTAGAAGGATCCATTCTAAAAAAATAAAATTCTATAATGCAAAATCTTTAAATAAATGATTTAATCCTGGCCTTCCTTCTAGCACCAAAAATTTTGATGGAAAAATGACCTTATCAACATCAAGGAATGCCACCCGGTCATATTCCCAAATCATACTCTTGTACATTTTTATAATTCTTCCAATTGATTTAATTGGGTCCAATTACCCCATATCTCTCCCTGCTAGCTTATGGTTTTTCTATTACTTACCTTTAGAAAGAGAGGAATCAAATCTTCCCTCTTATTGTGCACATGAAAGCAAGCAAATCCTTAGGCCAACTTGAGGGCTCAACTAAGCCACATATAATGCCTGCCCCTATGTAAGGGGACTTCTAGAATGAAAAATTAAATCTAAATGCAAATATACTCTAATATGAAGGTGATAAAAATAAATTTTAAATCTGTCTTGATTAAGAATATATATATCTATCCCAACTGATGTTAATTTTTCTTAGGGCTATATAATTATTTGCTTTGATAATTTCATTCATTTATTTACACATTAAATTCACCCCATAACATCATTACATTATTCATATTTACATCATTATTCAACAACATATGCAACTATTGAGAAAGAACAATATCATCATCATCGATGCAACGAAACATAAAGGAAAAATAGAAGAAAATAATTCACACATAGAGACACCAGGATTGGTCGAAGACTAGGGAAACACCCACTATGGGTAAAACCATTTAAAAAACAAAAGCAACTACAACATCTACAAAATGAATTTTTCAATTCTTATACTCAAAACCATGATTCTGAAGTTTGTAATGAATTTTCACTGTATGCGGTCAAATGTCGAACATTGCAGTCAATGAGCGTAAAGTTTGGACAACAAAAAATAAATAAATAAATAAAATAAAATAAAATAAATAAATAAATAAAAAATAAAAATAAAAAATAAAAAACAACATTTAGGTCCCAGTCACATGGAGGAGGATTCATGCATGCAATTAGAAAAGTCTAGTCATTCCCTTAAGCATGTAAGCTAGCAATTGTGGTTGAATTCAACCTTTGGAGAGCTTGCAGCTGTCATTCTTAAACCCTAGATGTCGGTTGAATGGAGGACAAGTTGTGCATACAAATGAGATGCTTTGGTTGCATGGATGAGCCAGTTAGTGAGTGAATGTGGTCAATTTATTCCTCTTTCATGCCTGCAACTGACACCTATTAGTGCTGGAATCAGCACTTGGACTCCTTCAAGTGCCTGACCAAACACATCCTAAACTCTAAGGAAATTTAATGATTTGGTTTATAAGATTGATAGGTGGTTTAAAATCTCATTCTCTAAAAAGAGATTTCAGCCAAATTCACTGTTCTACTAATGAGGGTATTGGATCTTGATGTGGTAGAAAAATAGAGAGTTTTTAGCCTATGAGGAGAAGAGAATGTGAAATGGAAGAAGAAACAATGGGTCTGCAAGGCAGAAATCTACTACTTTTGGTAGAAAATAACAGAAGTAGCAATTTAACAATATTTCAACAATAGAAGGCTATGTCTAGTCTTACAATATTATGAAATATATTTTTCATAAGTGATGCTCTTTACACTGTTATTATATATATTTTACCAAGAAAGCTCACTGTGTGAGACTAATAAAAATTGATAAAAAACATGAACATCTCAAGAGACTGATAAAAACACATAACATCATGAGGGATTGCAAACTACAAGTGAATATAATAAGATATGGAAACACAAGTGAAAATTAACAATACACACACAAGATTGATAATAAGTCCTCAGAAGTTTCTTTCAATTTCATTCACTAAAAAAAGTATTGATCATATGAGCCAAGATTCTAAAACCATGAACCTTTACTTCATAGAAGTTTGTCACATATATACAAAAACATAATATTTTCATCTCCACAAAAGGAGTGACTTTGTTCCAAAACGTTATTACAATATCGTGCAAGAGATGAGGCTTATCCCTAAACTTTAATAAAAATTTCTATATCATAAATAAAGTAAACATCATGAAGGCTAAAAATTCGAAGTGGTTGTATGTTGTGTCGGTCTGTTGGAAAACTACTCCATTGTTCTGGTGCAACCAACTTCACAAAAAGTGTAAACAACAGTGAAAGTGACATGTCGTTTTTCTCCTTAAAAAGTGCAAAACAAAACCTTGAAATTTTGCAGGAGACATGATACATGACACCTGGAAGCATCCATTATATTTGAAATCTCCTCCACTTCACCTTCTTTGATGTCACCATCATGATAATAAAACAAAAAGAAGCTCCTTTTCATCATATGTTAATATTCAGAAATAATTGCTACCTTCGCAGAAAAAGTAGCTATATTTGGAAACATGGAAAATAAACCCAAAAATAAAAAATTTCTCCAAAGGCAGCCTTGTTCCGTCATTTTTCATAGGTCAAAAATAGAGGCAAAAATCATGATGGCCTCAGCTTTAGTCACCCTCTTTCCTGACCTCTTTCTCTATGTTTGACTCTTTGGATGAGACTTTTCCCTCTTCTTGATTTTATCTTATGGATTGTTATGAAACCAGCTCCAACAATAGAAGAATAGAGAGATCAATGCCTTAGAAATCAGCCACTTCGAGGGGGAAACCTCTGATACATTACATAATGAAAAAACCTCCTTTTATATATACAAGTCCATGGGATCACAATATAATAATAGTCGACCTAACAACAATAATGTAAGGGCACAATAATAACAATATTGGGGTTACATGGGTACAACAATAACAATAAGGGGGTTACACTAACAACAATAAGGGACTATACTAGTAATATAGAGACCTAACATGCCCCTCTCCTTCAAAAATTATTGTCCTCAACACTTGAATAGCTCTGGATGTTTTCGTATAAAATTATCATCCTCCCATGTAGAACCTTCAGTGGGTAAGTTCTTCCACATGATGAGATACTCTGAAATTGATCGATTTCATAGCTATCAAGTTCTTGTTTCCGTGGATGCTTCAAGTTCCAATATGATTTTTCCTTCCTCATCAATTTCTCGCAATATTGTTTGAACTGGAAGTTTTTCACCTATAACCTTCTTTAAGCATGAAACATGGAAAACTGGATGCACTCGTGAAGAAGCAGGAAGCTCCAATTTGTATGCCATAGTACCAATCTCTAGCAACAACTTGTAAGGACCAGAGTACTTTGGTGATAATTTATTATCCCTCTTAGCTTGCTTGAGGGACATTTTTTTGTATGGTTGTAACCGTAAAAATACCTAGTCTCCTACATCAAAACTTCTCTTGCTGCAATGTTGATCTGCCTGTTGTTTAATTCGATTTTGTGCCAAATTTAGGTTATTCTTTAAGATTTGGAGAACTTCTTGTTGATGCTCAATGTGATCTTCCACTGATTGAACCTTAGATTTTTCTCTTAAAGATGATGTGATGGACGGTGGATGATATCCGTAAAGTGCCATAAATGGGGTCATTTTTGCTGCAGTATGGAAGGAAGTGCTATACCACCATTCAATGAGAGGTAACCACTTGACCCATTGTTTTTTTCTTATCAGATACAAAACAACGAAGATATCCTTCCAAAAATTTATTCAATATCTCCGTTTGACCATCAGAATGAGGATGATAAGATGAGCTTTGAGCTAGTTGAGTACCCAAACAAGAAAATAATTTCGTCCAAAAATTTCCAGTAAAAATGGGATCTTTGTCACTTACAATAATATTTGGATTTCCATGTAGCTTTTGAATTGTTTCCATAAATGCAGTAGCAACTGTACTTACTTTAAATGGATGAGATAATGCACAAAAGTGTGCATACTTGGTAATTCTATCAACTACCACCATGATGGCACTCTTTCCTTCGAACTTAGGTAAACCTGTGATAGAATCCATTGAAATCTCCTCCCAACATTGGCTTGGAATGGATAAAGGTTGTAGAATATACGAGGTCTTAATTGTCTCAACTTTATTTTGCTGGTAAACCAAACATTTTGCGACAAAATTTTGAATATCAAATTTAAGTCCATCCCAAAAAAAATCTTTCTTCACCTTGTCGTAAGTTTTTAAAAATCCTGAGTGTCCTCCTAAAGGAGAAGTGCGCAATTCCAAAAGAATATTTTGTTTTAGTTGGGAATTCTTAAAAATATATAAGTGATATTTGTACCATAAGGAATCATTTTTCCAACTAAATGTATCAGATGTACTAAGATCTTGCTCCAAATTTTGAATGAATGTCCACACTTCTTTGTCCTTCTTCCATTCATCCATTTCTTCGGTTATCCAATCTGGTTGGATAATAGAAATGGCACAAAGCAATGCTTCCACCTCTTCATCCTTTCTTGAGAGTGCATCTGCAACAACATTTAGCTTCCATTTTTTGTAGATGATTTCAAATTCATAACCCAACATCTTTGGGACTCATTTTTGTTGCTCTTATGAAGATAGTATTTGTTCTAAAAAGTGTTTAAGACTATCATGATAAATTTTTACCTTGAAGTATCTTCACATTAGATAAGGTCATCATTTATTTAGTAAATGTAGTATTGCCAACATTTCCTTCTCATGAATAGCTTTTTGTAAATACTTTCTTTTGATTGGATGAATTTCAAAATCAACAGGTCTTCCTTCTTGCATTAAAACAACACCGATTCCATTTCATGAGGCATCACATTCCACAATAAAGGTTTTTGTGAAGTTTGGCATAGGTAAGACCAGTGCTAGGCACATTTCCTCTTTAATATGTTCAAAGGCTTTAGTTGCTTCAGGAGTCCATGAAAATGCATCTTTCTTCAATAATATTGTTAGAGGTGCTTCTATTCTCCCATAATTCTTAACAGACTTGCGATAATACCCTGTTAACTTGAGAAATGATCGCAACTGCTTTATGGTTGTGGGGAATTTCCATCCCTTAATGGCTTTAATTTTGTTAGGGTCTACCTTAACACCCCCATGAGATAAAATATGACCTAGATATTCGACCTCTTGTACTCCAAAGAAGCATTTGGATGTTTTTGCATATAATTGTTTCTCCTCCAATAATTTGAGCACCCTGTCAACATGTTGAACATGATCCTTCCAAGACCTATTTTAGATTAGTATATCATCAAAAAATACTAGCACAAATTTTCTAAGGAAGGGTTTGAAAATGTAATTCATCAACCCTTGAAATGTAGAAGGTGCATTGGTAAGGCCAAAAGTCATGACCAAAAATTCATAATGACCCTCATGAGTTCAAAATGTTGTTTTTGGAATATCTTCCTTCTTTATTCTAATTTGATGATATCCTGAACGAAGATCCAACTTGGTAAAATAAATTGCTCCATGTGATTCATCCAATAATTCATCAATCATAGGAATGGAAAATTTATCTTTAATAGTCAGCTTATTGAGCTCCCTGTAATACAAACACATGGACCATCATCCATCATTCTTGTGCACCAATACTACTAGAGCAGAGAAAGAACAATGACTAGGTTGAATTATACCAACTTCTAACATTTCTGCAATCATACATTCAATTTCACTCTTTTGGGCATAGGGCTATCTGTAAGGCCTAATGTTTGGAGGAACACTTCCTAGAATCAAGTGAATAGCATGATCATGGTCACGAATAGGTGGGATTCCTTTGGGAGTTTCAAACACCTTTGAATGATTGTCCAATACTTTTTGGAGATTTGGAGAAATAGATGATTTTGATGTTGGAACTTCTAGTGAGCATAATTGTGAAATTACGCCTCACTGTTATTTCTTCAAAATATTTGTCATGACATTAGAGCTTATTATCTTTCCCAGCTTCCCTGCGATATCCCATAATTTGAATTCCTTTCCTTCTGAAAAAAAATTCAAGAAAATTTCTTGAAAATTAAAAGCTATCATCCCCAAAGATTGTAACCATTGTACTCCTAGTACAACATCAACACCTCCCATTGGAATGGAAAGCATTGGACTATTCAATACATACTACGCCATGGTTAGCTTGATATTATGACATTTTCTAGAGAAATTTATAGTTCCTCTATTTGCAACTATCACTTCACATTCTGGTGCTGGGTATAGGAAACAATTAAATTCCTTGGCTACCTTACAATGGATAAAATTATGGGTACTGCCCGAATCAGTCAACACTATTACCTTTTTCTTCTTGATATGTCCTTCTATCTTGAGAGTTTGAGGAGTGGTAATACCAGCCAATGCATTACACGATATTGTCGTACTCATTTCTTCTTCTTCTAGGGTTGGTTCCCGGTGTATATCCTCTTCGTTTGAAGTTTCTTGTTCATTTTCTTCCTCCTCTTCACAATCTATGTAAAATAATTTATTCTCAGCAAACTTATGACCTTTAGTGTATTTTCTATCACAACTATAGAAAAGCCCTTTTTCTCTTTTTTCTTCCAATTGTTGTGGTGTCAATCTTGTAGGTTGTGGAAGTCTAGGAGTAACAACACTTCCATCTTTATAGATGTGAGTGGTAGGCTTCCTTGTCGCCATAATTTTACATTCAATTTTTCTTACCAATCTGAATGCCTTCTCTAATGAATCAGGTTCCCAAGCACGAACTTCATGTTGGACGTTATCCTTTAAAGTCCCTATGAAGACATCAATCCTATGTTCCTCTGGAAATTAAGTTACCCTTATATTCAATTTTTGGAAGTCCTCAATGTGCTCCACCACTAAACCTTTTTTTTTGAGAATTATCAATTGGCTAAAGAAGGTGTTTCTCTTTGTATCCTCATAATGTTCTATCATTTCCTTTGTAAAAATTGACCAAGTGAATTTTTTTTTACGGGAGAAAAGCCATTGATACCATACAAATGTATTTTTTTCTAAATGTAAAGTTGCATTGCGTACCTTTTGTGTGTTTTTCACATTATTGATATCAAAATATTGCTCCATCTGTAGTATCCATGTTACGGGATCCTTCCCATTAAATTTCCTCATATCCATCTTTGGAATATGGTGGTTCTTACATCCAACATTAGAGTTTATAAAATCACGATTAAAATTTATTTTTTTCTCATCATGAGTTTCCTCTACTATCTTTTTGCTATTAGGAAACATTTCTTGTATCAAATTTTCCAAACCTTCAATGTTTTCTTTTATATCATTCTCCATGTTTTCCATGTTGTCTTTCATGTCATCCATCTTAGCTTCCATGCCAGATTCGATGCCATCCATCTTACCTTTCATGCCTTTCTTCAAACCACCATCTTAACTTCCATGCCTTTCTTCAAAACTTCCATTTCATTTTTTGTTTCTCTTTGCGAGAGCGAAATTTGGTGCACTTGCTCTTGTAATTTTGACATGTCATGTTGCAGTTCTTCATCTTTATGAGTCATAGTAGAGACTTCAAAAGGATTAATGGGTGTTGAATTCTTTTTATGGGGCATTTTAGAACCCAATTCTGATATCTATTCTACAATATGCCCTTGGAATCAATTCAAACTAATTTTTCACACAAGACTTATGCAATTCGAAAAAAAAAATGCACACCTTTTTCTTACTTTTAAGGAGCTCAATAATGAAACCAAATTATCTATGTAATTTTGGATCTTCAATATCTGAAATTAGGCCTTGTAGTAGCCCTCTGATGCTTCTTTCAAATGGCATAGGTCTGACCTGATTTGGATTCTTCAAGTCAAAGTTATGCCCAATATCCCACAATGAACTAGTCGAGCGAACTTGTATGGCATGCCACATGTCACTGTTTCCTCCTTCAGCTCTGAAACTGATACATAGGAAACTACAGTACATTTATTGGAAGCCACATTTTACCTAATTCCAATCCGATGCTCAGAGAGAGAGTTATGACTATTTTCCCACAGTCACTTCTTTGAGATTAAATTCAGGAGCATGAAAAACCCTAACTTACACATATCATATCTCCACAAATGTTGTGAACCAAGATCTGAAATTTTTACACGACGTTCCTCGGGATTTCATATTTTCTCTGTAAAATTTTAAGCTTCTAAACCTTAGTATAAAAATTTTTATATAGAAACTTCCACGATGGCCTATTTTAGGTGAAATTTGGGAGCCTGAAAAAACCTTACCTTCCATAGATCATATCTCCAAAAATATTGCGAACCAAGATCTCAAATTTTTACACGACATTCCTCAAGAATTCTGCTGTACTCTGCAAAAAGTTTAGCTTTTGAACCTTCGTAGAAAAATATTTATAGTGAAAATTCCATGATGACCTATTTGGAGCAGCGAAACCCTAGAATAATCCAAAGCTCTTATACCAAATGTTATGAAACCAACTCCAAAAATAGAAGAACACTGAGATAAAAACATTAGAAATAAGACACTTCGAGGGGGAAACCTCCAATACATTACATAAATGAACAATTCTTGGATGATACAAATGAAAAAAACCTCCTTCTATATATAGGAGTCCATGGGATCACAATATAATCCTAGCCGACCTAACAATAATAATGTAAGGGAAAAATAATAACAATATTGGGGTTACATGGGTACAACAATAACAATAAGGGGGTTACATTAACAAAAATAAGGGACTATACTAGTAATATAGGGACCTAACATGGACTCTCCTCAATATTGATAATTTCATCTCTTAACGAAGGATTAGAAATCAACTTACTATTTAACTGAGTTTATTTTTGGGCCTAGTATGAGGTCTCTGGATATAAGTATTTGGAATGAACTTAGACCTCTTACCTCCATGCACGAATCTACTAGATTCTCCTTCCTCATACTTTGAATCTGTATATTTAGGGTCACTGTTATCTTCAGAAGAGGAGTAGGAGTGTATCACAATATTCTTTCTCTTCTTGATCAAAGAGCCAATGGAGGAGACTATTTGAGCTAGAGTAGGCTCTTCCTCTATGACAATATTTGAAATTTTATGTTTTCCTTTCTTAAGAGATAAAAAAACCTGTGAGAGAGTGGATTCTATGAGAGAACTACCACTGCTTGGTTGAGCTTGATGAGTTGTTTCAGAAACATGGTTTGATATTTTTACTCCAGGGTTGAATTCCTCTAGAGACAAAGCAGGCTTGGATGTTAGAAGTCCAGGGTTGACTTCCACTGGTTCTTTTGTCATTAAGAGCTTCTTCCTAGGTTTTCCTCTTGAAGAGGAAGTTATTTGCTCCTTGTATTTTGACATAGACTTTTTAGGAGGCATAGCATTTTTCTGTTTCAATTTCTTATTATATTCCTCCATGAATGCCCTTAGGGTCTGGGGTTCTCTAGGTGAACTTCTCACTGGTGAATTTCTAACATGGGCTTCATTGACTGGTGGCACTGTTGGCATAGGCATAGGATCTCCAGATTTCTTAGTCGAGCCTCTAGTTTGTCTTTTGATTAACATGGAAGGAGGGTTAACTTGGCAGAAAGTTGATGAATGAATGGAGTTAGGATGTGAACTATTTGAGATAGGGGTTGCACTAGTTTGTTCATAGGTATCTCTTTTCTTCGGCATCCCTACCCTTCTCCTGGATTTTATGCAACCAAACCCTTCCTCTATCAAGAACTTGTCCGAAGTGGTCCTCCTCTTGCTAAGGTGGTAGAAAATTATAATTTTAACTATAAACCTATGATATAAATTGTACAAAGAGTAATTAGGGATCTTCTGTAGTTTTAGGGACATTTTGAGCAAGGATTTATATAGAAAATAGGGAAAGTTCATAGGTTTATCTCCTAAAATATGAGCAATAAACCTTAATTGATAATGGTGGACAGAGGAGAACATACCCTCGCATGTAATGTATTTTTTCACTGTGGTGATCACATGTTGAAATTCAGCCTTAAAGCAGGAAATATGTGCAGTCGGATTCCACTTACATTGACATGTTCAGGCTTAAGGTAGAGACTTACTTCTGTGGGCAGCGTTTTGTTTTTGAACCAGGATTCTCCAGTTGAAGAATTTTGAGTATCAAGAGCTATGATGGCCTCATAGATGTTGAATTTATTGCTTCTCGTCTTGACCTTTTCACCATAAAATCTCTTGAAAAAAGCCTGAGCTAAAGCCACATTCTCCCCAGAAAATTTTTGTAGAAATCTATACTAGCCAACAGATTTAAACTGAGGTTTGGCCCTAGCATTAACAAACCTGGTGTTTTCTGGCTTGAACCTGTTGACATTACCACTTTTTCCCATATATTCCAACAACTAGACTGCTTACAAACACACAGTTGTTCTATTCTGATTGTAGAAACCTACACGAAACCCTGTTTTTCCTTCCTTGAAATAATAAAACTATTTGTTGGAGAAATAACTTCTGTTAGTTGTAGCCTACACAGAGAACTCTGGTCAAGTGAACACCAAACTCACTCCTCTAATTTCATGCTTGTAATCATGGTATGGAGTAATGGAATGCTTTTAAATAATTCGAAAACAAGCGCCAAGTCATCCCATTATTCTTAACACTCCATAGTATCATTAAATAATTGATACCTCGTACTATGATTTCCGCTTCACTTATGTGGGGTAGCTATAGGTTAGTTGCATAGATAATGTAACCACTCACTTATAATAATCCTCCTAGGTAAGAAAATAATTAATATTATTTCAAATAATAATCATGTTTATAGCATAAGAGGTCTTCAATGATCTTCAAACATGAATGGTTCTTGCTTTAAAAATATTCTTTGCTGCTCCTATATGCTTGAGAAACAGTTGTATTTACCTCTAAATTGCAATAAACCAAATCTCAGCGAAATAGTTTCACTTTTCACTGAGTTACCACTATGAACAGGTCCCTGAAGAAATAACGTCTCTTTTCACTTTGTGGGTAATATGACCTTCAATTTGGAGAAATAGCTACCTTCCATTACATCATTTTGTTTACAATGAAATTAAAATAGAGGTAGTTATTATCCCAGACAAGGTGGATGTAATTTTATTACCCAAACAACAAATAGCCTTCGACACTAACTTAAGTTAAAATAATGATTTTAACTTATTTTATGAACCTAAGACACTAATAACACCTAGACACTTAAAACTAATTTGACTTTGAGACTCTTTTTTGACCTTTATTGAAAATGACTCAAACACAAGTACCATATATATAGACACAAGTACCATTGGGCATGGATTTTTATTAACACATCACACCGAATATTTACAATGAAATGACTCAACTGACTTATTAAACAAAGAACTTTTTAAGAAAATGACCATTAGCTCAGCCTCCAGTAAGCTAATCATCATCCATATTTGACTTTAGTCTGATATGTTTGTACTTTATCCATTAGTGAACACCAAACTCACTCCTCTGATTTTGCGCATGTAATCATGGTACAGAGTAATGGCATGCTTTGAAATAATTCGAAAACAAGCGCCAAGTCATCCCATTATGCTTAACACTCCACAGTATCATTAAATGATTGATACCTTGTACTATGATTTCTACTTCACTTATGTGGGGTAGCTATAGGTTAGTTGCATAGATAATGTAACCACTCACTTATAATAATTCTCCTAGGTAAAACAATAATTAATCTTATTTAAAATAATAATCATGTTTATAGCATAAGAGGTCTTCAATGATCTTCAAACATGAATGGTCCTTGCTTTAAAAATATTTTTTGCTGCTCTTATATGCTTTAGAAATAGCTGTCTTTACCTCTAAATTGCAATAAACCAAATCTCAGCGAAATAGTTGCACTTTTCACTGAGTTACCACTATGAACAAGTCCTTGAAGAAATAACATCTCTTTTCACTTTGTAAGTAATATGACCTTAAATTTGGAGAAATAGTTTCCTTCCATTACATCACCGTGTTAACAATGAAATTAAAATAGAGGTAGTTATTATCTCAAACAGGGTGGATGTAATTTTATTACCCAAATGAAAAATATCCTTTGACACTGAATTAAGTTAAAACAATAATTTTAACTTATTTTATGAACATAAGACACTAATAACACCTATACACTTAAAATTACTTTCATTTTTTGACTCTTTTTTTACCTTTATTGAAAATGACTCAAACTTCGACATGGACTAGGACATTAGAAAAATTTGAAAACATTGATACAATGGCAATCACACTATCAAAATTTTCAGTGCTAACATTGGCTCGTATTGGGGATGAATTCCTCCCTGTGAGGCTTCAAGGACTGTAGACTCAGTGCCTTACAAAATTTCAAAACTCAGAAGACTTCTTGGAAATTATGACTAGGACTAATCTTTGACTGGCTATATTGAAGACTGACCATATATACAGACACAAGTACCATTGGGCATGGAGTTTTATTGACACATCACACCGGATATTTACAATGAAATGACTCAATTGACTTACTAAAAAAAGAACCTATTAAGAAAATGACCATTAATTGGGCCTCCAGTCAGCTGATCATCATTTAGATTTTACTTTAGTATGATATTTCTCTTTTTTCAAAAACATATTTGACTTTATTCTGATATTTTTGTACTTATCCATCAATGATTCTCTGATTTGATGTGCCTCTATCAACTGCAGTATTCTCCTTTGGATTGAATTTTCATCATCAGCTTCATCTTGTAGGAACTTCATCACAGGAAGAGCTAATTTCAAAGGAATTACAGCATCAGTACCATATACAAACTGAAAGGGAGACATTCCAATTGATTTTTTACCACTTACCCTATCTGCCCAAAGAGCATGTACCAGTTGAGTGTCCCAATTAATAATTCTCACCAAAAATTTATTGGATGACTCTTCTAACCCATTACCTTGAGGGTAATAAGGTGTGGAATGAGTCAATTCAATACCATATTGCTGACAGAAGTTGTGCATCTTAGTAGACTCAAAATCCATTACATTATCAGTTACTAATTTATGTGGACAACCAAATCTAGACATAATGTTTTCCAACATAAATTTGATAATTACCATATCAGTAGAATTCCTGGTTGGTACATCCTCAATCAATTTATTAAAATAGCATGTAGATGTGAGGATCCATCAATGATGTCTTGATGAAGGTGGATGAATTTCGCCGATGAAGTCTAACCCCCACCGCTGAAAAGGAACATCTGTTGAAATAGGAATAAGAGGTAATGGTAGAAATTTCTGTTTACCAGCAAAATTCTGACATTTGACACAACTCCTAACGTTGGCAAAAACATTGGAGAAAATAGTTGGCCAATAATAGCCAACTCTTAAGATTTTGTTTGCAGTGGCTTTCCAATACAAATTCCCTCCACACACTCTTGCATGTATCTCTATCATAATCTCTTGGGATTCAGCTTCATCTACACACCTTAATAAGATTGCCATAGGGTCCTTCTAATAAATATGGTCTTCCAAAATGCAATAATTCACAGCTCTCAATTTGAAATCCCTCCTTTTTGACTTCTCCATCTCCAGAGGACATTGAAACTTAACAAAAAGTATACTATATCCTTGTACCAATCTAAATGAAATATTTCAGAATAATTAGAAATACCTTCTCCATCTTTTCCTTCATCTGCCTCTATATTCAGATTTAGATCCTTGCAGTTAGATGCAGCCATCAAGTGAGCCAAGCCTTTTCCTTTTATCAATTTATTTGGTCTGATCTCAATATCAAATTCCAAAATTTTGGTCAGCCATCGCCCACTTCTACCATCTGTATATAACTATAGCAACACATATTTAACAGTGATATTGGCACAAAAGAAACAATTTCTGAATGTAGCACATAAACTTGAAAATACTTCAAAGCCTTAACAAGTGCATATGCTTATTTTTCATTCAAGTTGTACTTTAATTCAACATCTCTTAAAGCACAACTGAAAAATGAAATAGTTTGCTCTAATCCTTCTTTGTTCTCCTGTAGTAAGAAAATTGCAATTGTTTCTTCTGAGGCATATGAAAAAATTAGAAATTTTTTTTCAAAATCAGGACTAATCAAAACTGGAGCTTCAGTTAGGGTAGACTTGATTGCTGAAAAAAGAATTATTTGCTTCATCTTTCCATTTAAATTACGCATATTTTTTTAGAAATACATTTATGTGTTTGATCAGCTCTGCAAAGTTAGGAACAAAGCGCCTCAGAATTTTATTTTCCCTAAAAATGACTGCAATTATTTTTTATTCCTTTGCGAACCAATCTTATGAATAGCTTCAACTCTCCCCAAATCAATACAGATACCACTTTCTGTTACAATATGTCCCAATAATTTCTCTTCTTGGAAAAAAAAGGATGAATTTTTTGGGTTCAAGGACAAACCAAATTTTTTTCATTTGTAAAAAACTTGTTTCAAATGTTTCAAGTGGTCTTCATTAGATCTTAAATAGACTGTAATTTCATCCAAATAGATGACTACAAATCTATCTTTTTCTTCAGCAAAGACAATATCCATTGCCCACTGAAATGTTGTGCCTGCATTCATTAGACCAAATGGCATTTTTTTGTACATGAAGGTACCCTAGGGCATGGTAAATGCTATATTTTCTCTTTCTTATCTCTCAACTGAAATCTAAGTATAGCCTGAAAACCTATCTATCATTGACAATCTTTTGGATCCTACAAATTTATGCAAAATATAATCCATCTTGGTCAATGGATAGTTATCCTTCAATGAACATTGGTTCAGGTTGCGAAAATCGACACAAATTATTATCTCTCCATTCTTTTTCGGAACCGGGACTATATTAGCTACCCATAGAAAATCTCAAAGGCAGAATTATTTTTTCTCCCCATAATTTTCTGATTTCTTTCTCAATGATTGGGAGCAGCATGGGATTAATATGTCTAATTTTTTGTGCTACAGGATTTTCATCTGCTTTCAAAGGAATATTTTGCTCCATTATTCTTCTATCATAAATTTTCATCTCACTATAAGACCATGCAAAAATATCAGCAAATTGTTTCAGCAGCTTGACATATTTTTTCCTAGTTTCAAGAGAAAGGAATTTGGACACTTTGACTAATTTTGGATGATATTTTGTGCCAATATTACATTCAATTGTACTCTCCCCATTAACTTTACTTTTAGGCTTGAGAAAAACATCATTATTGTCGAACAATATTTCTAAAGGAACTAGGCCTTTAGGAATATAGTTAGTTTTCAAATCTATAATGTTCTTCCCAGCCATGGTTTTCTTAAAAGGCCTGCTATTTTGATTTTCAAAAATGTCCTGCTCATCATCAATTTCTATGTCTGCAAACTCTTCAACACACTCTAAAAATTTCTGAATTTCCTTGTCATCCTCAAATACTTGCCAGTATTATATATTATCAGGAATTGAAGGCCTATTTTTTATGTGATCATATGTTGCCTTGACATCTAGAGGAACTTTGAAATTACTAGCAACAAGAGCTAGTGAATCATCCATTTGATTTTCCTCTCTAGTGACAAAATTGATATAAAATGCTGAAAAATAATGTTGAATCAAGTCCCGGACTTCATTCCTATAATTTTTCAACTTGGAATTTTTTACTTGGTAGTTGTTTCTCACCTGCCTTATCACCAACTTTGAATCACTAGAAGAAATTAAATGCTCAACTCCCAAGTCTTATGCTTCCTTCATACCCACCACAAGCACCTCATATTCATCAATGTTATTAGTGGTAGCAAATTGCAGTTTATATGATATAGTTACCCTTTGTTGAGTGGGAGAGATGAGGACTACACCGGCTCCCGATCCTTCTCATGATGAGGCTCCATAAAATTACAATTTCCAGATCTGTCCTCCCTCTAAATGCTGCTCATTTGTACCTTGAAAGTGTTGTTTTTCACTAATTTCAGGCTGGAAATTGTTATCATCAGCAGCAAGGTGTAGTATGGATGACCCCAATTCCTTTTCTTCAGCATATATGGGATGGTTTGAAGGATTATGTTGATCGCTAATGATGTAGGCCATTTTTGTTTCCCTATACAGCCTTCTGAATTCCCCTCCAAACACTGGGATTGTGGAATATGACATATCCATCTAAAGGGTACCTCCCAATTTTTTAGACCAAGATCTGGAAAGTAGCATCCCAAATCTAGAAGGAATTTTTGCAACTACAATGTCCATCACTAAGATTTTCATAGGTAGTTGGGTAAGAGAAACAACAAAGTCCTTAATTATTTCTAGACACTTGAATTTTTTGGAATCAAAGGTGTAGAGGTCATGGTATTTCTTGGTGATCTCTAATCCAAATTTATCCATCACTTTCTTTGGTATTAGATTATGAGATGCCCCAGAATCTAATAGACAATTATGCAGCAATTTGTCATGTATATTGAGTGAGAGGTAGAAAGGTGGTGAATTATCATCATTTTGGTCTTGGACATGGCAACCTAGATAAATAGTGGGATGTTCATCCTCAAGGTTGAATGAATCAGGAGCGAGAGGTGGTTGTAGTATACTTTTAAAAGGCTCTTTATATGTTGTATTTTTCAACAATTCCAGAAGTGGGACTGGAATTTTGATTTTATTCAATTCAGGTTTGAAGCTGAAATAAATTGGAACTAATTATTTATTTTCTGTAGTGATTTTGAAAATTGGGGCAGAATTTTGAGGTGGAGGAACCTCATTGAATTTGGCCTTCTGTTTGGCAGCTTGTTTATCTGAAACTGGCTTTTTTTGAGGTTGCTAAACGATACCTTTAGACCTCAAAGTATAATTTATGTTTTGAGATTCTTGCTGTTTTTTTATCATTTTGTGCATAAATTTGGAAATTCTCATCATCTGAAAACAAATAAATCCTTGACTGATCTTCATACTCTTGCAAATTCAAACAAGTTGTCTGTGAGCTTTCTCCTACAAGGTTTATTTCTTCATTTTCTTCCTTATGTTCTTGTTGCTCTTCTTCAGCAAAATTATTCAAAGGAGGCTGAACATTTTGGTCATCAGCATTCCTCCTTGGATGTTGTAGGATTTGTTGAGGTTGGAAAGGCCTCCTGAAGGGAGCCTGATTTCTATTGGCCTTATTTTTATTGACTCTAGCAACTGGTTTGTTTTATAGCTCTAATTTTGTCATCTTAGAGGCAAGTTCTTTGATCAAATTGGACATTGGATCAATCTTTTCTTTTGTTGTAAGAGATTTAGAAGAATAAGGTTTTCCTTCTTTCATCTTCTTTTTGTCTTTTGTTTATTTTTCTTCATCCATTTTTAATTTATTAGAAGCCATAAGATTATACTACACCCGAACTGTAGGCTCTTGCATATCCATCAATGTCTATGATTTCTGAGCCCTTAACCATAAATAAAATTCAGAATCTCGATAATTTGCAAAAGATATCATAGTTGTAGTCTCAGGAGGCTTAATTTCTTCAAGAATTTTCTGATAATTTTGTTAAACCTCTTAGTAAAATCAACCAATGACTCCTGTGGTTTCTTATTTAGAGTTCCAAATTTTGTAAGGTAGTACACATATATTTCCTATCATCCCATTTCTTCACAAATACTTCCTCCAATTCCTCAATTCCTATTATTGAGTTTGGTGGAAGACTTCTAAACCATTTACAAGCATCACCATCCAGGCTCTGAACAAATAGTCTTGACCAGACATATTCATGTTCAATGTTTTGGTTGTCAACATAGCTATAGAAATCCACTAAATTTTCCTCAGTAGAAACTCCTTCTCCCTCCCCGGTGTATTTTGGAAGATAATTCAAGTAATCTCCTTGAGGAAGTGGATGCAAAGGTTGAGGAAGAGAAAGTGGTGCATATCTTGTTGACACTATCTGTTGCATCCTTATAAGAGTAGGTTGAGCCATATTTTTCTGATGTACAGTTGATGGATGACCGGTTGATGTAGTTGTTTGGGAAATAGGAATTATAATTTGTGTATTTTGAATATGATTTAGGACAACAAAAAATTGGAAATCTTGAGCTGATTCTTTAGGCTTTGGGACTGAAAACAGTGGATATTCAAAGAGATGAACAGAGGATGTGTTGACTTCACCTTCTATAGAAGAACCAGATTCAAATTTTGTCTCTTGAGGGGATGAGGTTAATTCAATTTTACTTTTTTGAGCTAGGAAATCAGATAAGTTGAAAGTGAGGCCTTCAGGAACACTCTCTTCTAATGGATGAGAAGAGGATTACCCAATAGCTGGATTTCGAGGAAAAGGAAAATATTCTTGTTTAGGGGTAATAAGAGATTGGTATTCAGGACGAGTTTGAAGGATAGTTATAATGGTCTTAAATTCTTCTTCATTCAAAACATCCCTATCAAGAAAAGGTGAAATTTCCAATACTTGTTCTAATTCCCCTTTTGTTAGCACAAACTCGTATGATTCCTTTTTAACACTTAAATTTTTTTTTTCTTCTTTGACTGGAACAATACTTATCTTAGATTTATTAGGTGATGAGTGAGAAAAAATTCCAGTTGAGCCTAGGTTAACAACATCTACTTTATTTTCTAGGGAAGTAGTTTCAACTTGAGATTTTTCAGCTAAATCTTTTGAAACTAAAACTTTTTTTCATTCTAAATTAGATGAAGGTACCTTTTTTTTTGGAATGTAATTATTTTTTACTTTCTTAAATGACTGAGATGTGGCCTCAACTGATCTCTATTTTCCTTTTACATCTTTATTGATCTTCTCTGGGTCAGCAACTGGAGTCACAGTAGGTGATCTCTGATTTATCCTTGTAATAGGAGGTCTTGAAACCCCTATTACTATTTGTGGAATTGCTATATGAACTAATTTGCAATATTATTCAAGTCACTAATTCTTGTTCACCATCAAGAATTGATTACCAGTAATTGAAAACAAGAAACTCGGGAGAATACTTCATTTCAAGGCCTTTGCCTCCCGGAAGATGAACCTAAATATGTTAGCGCTGGAATCAACACTTGGAATGCTTCAAGCACCTAACCAGACACATCCTAAAGTATAAGGACATTTAATGATTTGGTTTATAATATTGGTAGGTGGTTTAAACTCTCATTCACTAAAAAGATATTTCAGCCAAATTCAATGTTCTACTAATGAGGGTATTGGATCCTGATGTGGTAGCAAAAGAGTGAGTTTGTAACCTATGAGGAGAAGAGAATGTGAAATGGAAGAAGAAACAGTGGGTCTACAAGGCAGAAATCTACTACTTTTGTTAGAAAATAACACAAGTAGAAATTTAACAATATTTCAACAATAGAAGGCTATGTCTAGTCTTACAATATTCTCATTGAAATGTTATGAAATATATTTGTCATAAGTGATGCTCTTTACACTATTATTATATATATTTTACCAAGAAAGCTCACTGTGTGAGACTAATAAAATTTGATAAAACACATGAACATGTCAAGAGACAGATAAAAATGCATAACAGCATAAGGGATTGCAAACTGCAAGTGAAGATAATAAGAAATGGAAACACAAGTGAAAATTAACAATACACACACCAGATTGATAATAAGTCCTCAAAAGTTTCTTTAAATTTCATTCACTAAAAAAAGTACTGATCATATGAGCCAAGATTCTAAAACTACGAACCTTTACTTCATAGAAGTTTGTCACATATATACAAAAACATAATATTTTCATCTCCACAAAAGGAGTGAATCTGTTCCAAAAATTTATTACAATCTCGTGCAAGAGATGAGGCGTATCCCTAAACTTTAATACAAAGTTCTATATCATAAATAATGTAAACATCATGAAGGCTAAAAATTCGAAGTGGTTGTATGATGTGGCAGTCTGTTGGAAAACTACTCCTCTATTCTGGTGCAACCAACTTCACAAAAAGTGTAAACATCAGTGAAAGTGACATGTGGTTGTTCTCCTTGTTGGATAGAATTGTGAATTACAGATAAAACACACTTCCCTAGACAGGTGTTAATCTAGAACAATAGCTTAAAGACTATACGACTACTTTTCCTAACTAAGAATAGACACACATAATGGATTAGATGTTTACTTGGAATCCAAGCGCTTCCAATTGATTCCTTCTGTCGCTTCCGTTGTAGTTTCAAATTCCATTCGAATGTGAAAAATATTTCCTGCAAGAATGAACACTAAACAAAGAAGATAGCAATAATACATGTCTATTCAAGTTAGTTTGCTAAATCAATAAAGCATAAACCATATGCATCAACTAAGATCTTGCAATTTGGAAAATCGAAGCCAATACAGATGCATATAGGGAAAATTAAGTTGTATTCTTTATTAATTATAGAAGGGGATTTTACAACCAAATGACTGATTTTGTGTCACCATATATAGCAACATCCCAACCTCATCACAATGCAGATATCTCCAAAAAATTGTCACTCAAATCAATCTCCTCGATGTAAAATCCACTAGCATTTCTCTACACAAATTATTCCTTATCAAACACTAAGATATGTGCTCAATTTATAGAGAGTATGAGGTAGTTTTGCAATCAATTACTTTCCAATAATAGGCAATACATGTTCCCAATCTTGTATATGTCAAATGGACACTTGGATTCAAAGCTTGAAACATGTGAACCCTTTTAGAAGGCATTGGCCAAGTCGAGATTCCAGAACAAAGAGAATTTTTCTCCCAATGTGACCAACACACCCATAGATGTCGGGAAGTGCTTTGTAGAGCAACCTTGCATGGGGCTACCTGCATATGCAATGCACTTATTCCCTTTAGAGGTAGCGTTGGTGAAATCTCATATGATATATTATAAAATTCAAACCTTGGAAACCTTTGCAGATGAAAGTCTTTGATTGATCTATCTTGTTCTTTGTCTTAGGGCATATAGAAATTGAAATGTTAGGGGATGATAGACCCTACACATTGGTCCTGGAGATGATGCCCAGTTAACCAGGTCATTGGGAATGATGACCAAATTGACCTATAAAAATTTCCCCCTAAAGCATGAAGTCTATATAACAACAACAATATTTTGATTGATATGCTTTACACTCTGATGAGTTGTAAATGAAGAGGAGTGGTGACCTACATCAATATTACAATAAATTACATCATGATATATCCTCTTTGATCATAATTTCTGAGGGTAGGCATTCCCATGTTCAGCAGATAAACAATCTAATAACATGTACATAATTCAGAAAGTCGTCGACATTGGAATGTTGCCCAGTGCAGACATGCCTACAGATATAGGCCCATGTTCGAATGACGATCTGTATGTAAGGTAACTGTACATATGATGTGTACAACAATCCTGAAATCGCAGCTCGGCTGACTGAAACTAGATCTGGGGTCTTCTTATCTCATTTACTCGATCATTCGGGTACAAGTCTAGCCATGTGAATATATGATTTGTCGTCAAACATGGAAATACATTGTTTGATTACTAGCCAATGATGTGATCTTTTAACAAACACGAGAGAACCACCATTAATCAAAATGGCCCTCAAGGTACTGCAGTACATTTCATAAGGCATGAATAGATGATTTGATGTTGAACGCCAAACAAAATATTTCGATTAAAAGTTCAGAAGCAAGGATCTTGTCGATGCTGTAACAAGCCTCATGGTACTGGAATCTGATGCTTCTAAGTGAACTTCCTGGATATTGATTTGTTGTCGACAGGAAGTCACCTTATTGCAAAATGGGAGTTACTGATTTCAGAGACAAGATTATGACTTGATATAGCAATTTTCAGGGATGATGGTCATGAGAATAAAGGTTTACGAGTATTACAGAAGGATGAGTTTATTCACTGGATGACTTCTCTTGAACATATCGGTGACACTGTGATGAGTTGGCAGCATTGACCCAAAACCGAATTGAAGGTATGATGAACCATATGTATGAGTGAACCGTCAAGATGATTACCCAACCCAAACAGTCACGGACATGGAGTGAAGTGTCATGTTCAAGAGCGACTTGCTACCATAAAGAAATTTTGCCCACTTTTCCCAAATTTTCCCCGGTATTTTGTCGACTAGTACCTCTTTATTTATTAAAAAGCTTGAGGAGGATAACATTTGCTTGATATATAATTCAACCCTTCGGGTGAATAAAGTATCTCTATTTAATAATTTAACGAGTCTAGCAATGAATGAAACTCGATTATTGCCATGATCGACAAGCCCGTCGCTATTTTATGTTTTAACGATCTTAACGATAGTGATAGCCCGATCCTTTTTCATATTTAGAGAGTTTGAAAAAGTAGATGAAAGAAAACTCTGTAAGTACTTTTTCATAAATTTGTCACTCAGGTCCGAAAAATTGTAAAATAATATTTGAGAGAACCTTTTTAGTCATGTTTAACCAAGGTATTAATTTTTCGTAAATAATATATCTCAGTCCGGAAAAGGGTTAAAATTATACTGAGTAGATATCAATTCATTTACTTTTAAGAGCTCGAAAAGACAAGTGCTCAGCAATATTTTCATATTATCGGAGTCTGAAAAGAGTTGAAAGAAGACTCCATAGGTTCCTTTTTCGTTGTTATAGAAGCTCAAAAAAGAGATAAAAGTGCACTTCAAATCCTTTTTAATTTTTAACAAAGCTCGAAAAATAAGGAGAAAAATTATGCTTTGTGGTCAAGTCATTCTTTGAAATAAATCTGCACGACTAATCTGTTCATTAGTTGTATGTCCTATTCAGAACAACATGAAATGGATTAAAAATACATGTTTCATGATAAAAACATAATAAAACTATATTCATAGCAATAAATTTAACTTGCAAGTAATTAAATTACTATTAAAAGTAGTTTCACTATTCATTTTTACCATTCCATAGTTACCATTTGCATTTTGGAGCTCTGAACCTGATTTTTCCGCTGAACTTCAGTTGTTGATTGCAATCATTTCTGTGGACGGTTTTCGTTGTTGTTTGATCCATGTTAGTGATATAAACCTCCTCTTTCCTTTAGTATTCATTTCATTTCCAATTTTTGCAAATTTTTAGGGTTTTAAGGCCCCTAGGGTAAATTATACCCAAAAAGAGGGCAACACACCCTTGAATGTTGAAACCTACGTTGCATATCAGGTAAAATGAAGGGCACTTGCATATGCAAAGCACTATCTGTTGTTAGGGGGTGAATTGGGTGCAATTCAAGTTTTTGATTTTCTCATTATGCCCAAAATTGACCTAGTTTTTTGCAATGAATGGAATCTAATGTATCTTATGGTTGTATTTCAGGTTTCCATCATATTACAATGACGATTACATGAAGGGAAAGAGAACATGAAGAACATGATATGATTGCCTTGAATGATCCAGGTACCGTAAGAGCCCTAAGAGATTGTGGACTGCTTAAGTACTTAAAATTGTCTGGAATGAGGCAACAAATAGAACTATTGGAGTTATTAGTTCGAGCATGGGATCCAGCTATAGAGGCATTTCATATTAAGAACCAAGTGGTTCCTATAACAATCGAGGATGTGTACTTTCTCACATTTTTGTTGAGGAGAGGCTTGCCCATTTCACTCTCAGGGTCTGTAGTTGGAGGAGAGATAGTGAGAGATTATATTTTGCAATATTTCTACCCAGGGTCAGAGCCAAGAAAACATGGAAAAATTAACATCAGGGATGTTAGAGATTTTCCCTTGAGAACTATCCTTTTCACAATCGCAAAACTTTCCAGCACTGTTACACTACATGTAGCGAATAGATCGTATATGCAGTATGCACTAGAGTGTATGAAGCCAACAATATTCAACTGGTTTGAAGCTATTCTATCTCAGATAAAGGAACAACTGAATAAAGCAAAGGGAGGAAGGAAGAAGAATTTCAGTTATGGTTCTATCCTTATATCCTTCGCCTTGGAACGAATTCCACTGATGCAACCACAACATGTGACACTGGATATAGATAGTCTTAGAGATCCTCAGATGCAGAGATGGGTAGAACTCATGAGTCAGCATGTAGGCCAATCTACCGTTGTGTTCTCGAATGCATTCTTTGCCTAGTTCCGGCGACAAATTGTCACCATCGATGAGTATGCATATGCAGGCATTGATTTTCTAGGGGATCCAGATTTATCATTACCAGAAGGCGCTCAGTGGGGTGCAATAGGTAACAATTTTTTGACCATGTTTTTTTATTTTCCTAAGGTTTATACAATGTTTTTGTATTTTTTATTTCTTTCCAAGACTAATCTAAATGTTTGATGTAATGCAGATGTTTGTCTTGTTCAACAAGTAGTGGAACCGGAGCGCAAAGAAGATGTGCCAGCAGAGAGGGATGTCGGGAGAGAAGTCCTTCAAGATCTTGATATGGCTGAGACTTTGAATGAACTTCAGCAGTACATAGAAGGTTTGACATTCGGGGTTCTGGATTTCCGGATCGAAGAGCTTCCTATGTGACTGCAGTGACACACTATTAGGGTTCGATAACCGTTGGATGCGGTTACGTTGTAGGGTAGCTAGATCTATAGCATGTTACCATGGGCACCACTAGTTTACTTATGAAATTTTGCATACATTTTGAGGTCAGATGACCAATGTGTCTTGGGCACAAATTTTTGTAAAAACCTATAACTATCTATCTATATGATTTCAGTGTTTTCCTATGTTTATTGTGAAATCCTATGCAATGATGTCAATGTTTTCTTTACATATGTTGCAAATGTCTGTCTAAAACTTGATTAGCTAATGAATCAATCAATGTGTTGAAATTTCTGGAAATGTGTTGATATTGAATAAAATCAAAGTGTCTTTCCAATATTCGAACTCTAAGGAACAATCTATGCAATGTTGGATTTCTAATAGTATAAACACTAGTCAGTTGTAATACCACAAGTTGTGAGTCTAACCTTATGATGATCCAAATAATACCAAATGAAATGGCATCAGAGAGAAGTTTGATCAAGGTGTTATACTCGGTGATATTTTTCATCGAACTACCAATACAAATCCCTTGAAAACTCACTAACTCGTCGTTCAGAGTGAAAATGGCCCACGCTACAGAGGATAGATTTTGCATACTACGACTAGCACCATCAGCATATCCAACAAAGGGTTTGAAGATTCAAACATCTGTGATGAAATTAAATTGGATTACTAACGTCAAGAAAACTCTAAAAACAAACTAAGATAGTGAATGAAAATCAACAACATATATAAACAATATAATACAAAAAATTACTACGCTCATGATTAAGCATAGTAACGTTTCAAATACAACCCATTTCTAGGTTGTGCCAATGGAATTCCATCATAATAAACCAACTCATAGGTGCCCTTAGCAAGAACTCTTTTGACAATATAGGGGCTATGCCATAATGGCTCAAACTTTCTTGTACCTATTACATCAGCTTCTTGATCGTGAAGAAGGACCAAGTTGCCCTCTGAGAAAATGTGAGGCTGGACATTTTTTTCGTATTGCACCTTTATACATCTCTTGTGCGCTTCGTTTTCCAATTGGTCTTCACGACGCGTTTCATCAAGATGGATGAGTTTAAGTAGATGCGCTTCTTCTTCTGGGGTGTCAGGTAACAAGTCAATCATGAGTTTTAATGACGGTATTTCACATTGGATTGGTAGGATAGCTTCTAGACCATACACCAACTGAAAATGAGTAAAGCCAATTGCGTTTCTCACCGAGGTTCGATACACCCACAAGGCACAGTACAGGATCAAACGACAGTTTATTTTACAAACTCCTATCATTCGTTGAAGCATACATTTAAGAATTTTGTTGATAGCTTCAACTTGTCCATTTGATTGTGGATAATAAGGAGTAGAATTATCATGTGACAATCCTAACTTGGCAGTTAATTCAGCCATCATGTGATTGCGAAAATGCTTCCCATGATCTGTAACTATAGCTTGTGGGACCCCAAACTGTGCAATAACATGATTAAAGAAAAAAAATGTAGTTGTATGTCCTGTGTTGTTGAATGTAGGCATCGCTTCAACCCATTTGGTAAAATAGTCGACTGCAACAATAATATAACTGTGCCCCCTGGATGAATGAGGGTTACAGGTCATGAATTCAATACCCCATTTTGAAAATGGTTCCATAGAGACAACAGGATGCATTGACGTTGGTAGTTTGCAGATTTTACGATAAAAAATCTAACGCACATGAG
This sequence comes from Pinus albicaulis, assembly GCA_034641835.2. NCBI lineage: Eukaryota > Viridiplantae > Streptophyta > Pinopsida > Pinales > Pinaceae > Pinus > Pinus albicaulis. The sequence goes on from CM076570.1 coordinate 59,069,903, forward strand.
AAATTCTGACCGCAAGGATGCAATCTCAAAAAATAGTAGGCCAAAAGTAATCAGTGTGGATTATCTTCTGCGTGGTAGCATATCCAGATAAATTTCCACCACAAGCCCCAGCATGACAATCATTTAACACTTTTTCGGCCTCCTCATGAGTGAGGCACCTCCTTAAAATGGTATCGACACCACGACGATAAAGTGTATTGCTGACGATCAAATAATATTTGGCTTGGTATCGAATACGTCATTGTTCATAGCAAGAGGTATCAGGTTGAAAAGTTTTGGTTTGGAGATAAATGATGAAATCCCCATACCAAGGATCAGATGATCCGATCATAAATAGAGACTTGTCAGGAATTGATTGTTCAGACGTAGTTGCAGTACTATCAGAGGGAAGGTCACAGAGAAGCTCAGCCAAAACTAAGGACTTATTTGACTTGGATTTGATGAATTCCAAATCAAATTCCTGCAAAATGACAATCCATTTTGAATATTTTCCCCCCAAAAATTGACGTGATAAGATATAAGTCATCGGGTTGCAATCTGAAACTATAATTGTTTTTTAGAGTAGGATATAATGGTGAAATCTTTGGATAGCTTGAACACCTGCCAAGGCAAGATTTTGTATGTATGAATACTTAACTTCCCTATTATTGATATTATGACTCAAATAATAGATTGGATGTTCATTTCCATTTTCCACTTGGACTAATACCATGGCAATAGTCGTTTTAGCCGTGACGATATATAGGAAGTAATCGTTTTGATAATTAGGGGGATACATTAATGACGCTCAGACAAGAGTTTCCTTGACAGCATCAAAAGAATCTTGCGCAACTTGGTCCCAATGGAAGGGAACCCCTTTTTTCAATAGTCGAGTAAATTCTTTAGCCATTTTGGTGTAGTTTGGAATGAACCTTCTTAGGAAGTTAGCCTTTCCTTGAAGTTTCTGTATCTGAAGTAAGTTTGATGGCACAGGCAGATCAATAATGGCCTGAACCTTCAGTGGGTCGATTTGAATTCCTTCTTTTGAGACTACGAATCTAAGAAAATGACCAGAACCAACACAAAACACACATTTATGTGGATTGAGGCATATTTTGTAGTGTCAGCAACTTAAGAAAATGGAACTCAAATGCATTGGGTGATCAGTCCAATTTCTTGAATGCACTGGTAAATCATCTAGATATGGTTGAACAATGTGTTTGATGTCATTTAAATCATAATCCATTTCTCTCTGAAAAGTTTCCCCAACATTATTTAAACCAAACGGAAGTTTCCTATAAGCAAATGTGCCCCAGGGACAGATGAATGTTGTCTTATGTTGATCATCTAGGTGGATATTGATTTTATTGTAGCTGGAAAATCCATCCATGAACGAAAATATTTCACATCCGGCACAATCGTCAATAATCTGGTCAATAAAGGGAGTAGGATAGTTGTCTTTTGGACAAGCAATATTGACATCCCAATAATCGATGCACACTCTAATGGTTGCTTTATTTTTTGACGACGATGACGCTACTCATGAATATGATTAGAAATGTGAGTAGCATTAGTCTATTTTAAATTGGTCAAGAGTTCCATTCCAGTTTCATATCTGATGGGTAACTGGAAATGGGTCAAAAATATAGTAGCTAGGGCTGTGGAATTATAAAAAGAAGCTCTAGGTAATTCAATGTACCATTTTACAACCGGACCTGTGAGCGTACGCTGGAAAAGACGTAGTGGAACAGAATCATCATTCAGAGAGTTTGATGAACACCATAAATGATAAGTCATAACATGAGTCGATGGATCTTCTCCAAGGTTTCCATTGAACTTAGGAATATCTGAGGGTAATTTGTGAGGTATCACTGACCACCAAGGAGCATAGTTAATTGGATCATTGGTTAGCCGATTTAAATCTGGTAACTCTAAAGTTGCAACAAAGGGAAACTATTGATTAAGGTTGGGTTGAGCATAGCCAGGGTAAGATGGAATTTCTTGAGAAACAGGCCTTTGAACAATAGCATAAGGAATCTGCTGCTGGTAACCCAAATAGGGGTTGTTTTGAAAAGCAAATGCTTGAGGATTCTGTTGACCAAAACTTGGATATGATACTTGTTGAAATGAAGTGTGAGGCATTTGTGCCTGTGGTTGCCAAGGGGTCTGTCCACAAATGTTATAACCCAAATTAAAATGACTTGGATTCAGTTGATAGGTATAACCAGGTTGTGGTTGTGACATCCCATAAAATGGTAAACCAGCTTCTGAATAGATGATTCCGGATACAGGCTGTTGTAAATTAACCGAAGGATTTTGAGTCTGTGGACCCAACATTTGATGATATTTAGTTGAAGGACCCACTTGATAAGGTTGTACAACATTTTGATTTTGTAACAGGGGTAAAGATGTATTAACAAGTGGTAATGATGTGGGTGTAACAGGCTGAATTGGTTGATACAATTTTAGAATCGTTTGTGGTTGGATAGGTAGAGTGGGCTGCCATTGACAAACATTCATTTTGACATTGGATTGACCAAAAAGTGATGGAGTATTGTTATATTGGGTGACCAAAGGTTTCCCCCCAGCATGAGGAGGATAATAAGACGGAAAATATTGCTCTCCAAATGCTGGGAGTCCAATTGATATGGTACTTGAAGGAATAGACCCAGAAGGACCGGCTTGATATTGCCCTGAAGATGTGTATAATGAATCAAGTCGTTCAGTACTTACTATAGGATTACTAGTTAAAAAACTAGATGATGACATTGGTAAAGTCCATGGATTTGAAGATGTACCAGAGAAAATTCTAGATAATGATTTGTAACTTGATGGGACCAAAGGGCCACCATGAAAATATGACTATGGTGAAGTAGTAAACATCGACGAGGTAGCTAGGGCGGGAGCTAACATAATTGGAATAGTTAGCCCAATCGAAGATGTTGGTTCAGTCATGGTTACTTGACCAAATGTATACCGTTTTGAATCGACGAGAGTTTGAAAAGGAGCAGGATCAACAAAAGGAGATGGTGTCGATTGAGAAAAAGACTCGTACAGGTAAATGTCCTCCCCAAAATGGGTTGGAGTTAAAGGTGTATTGTCTTGTGGGATTTATTCAATTGCAATTAAACCAGGGGGAAGTATTTCACCATCAGGCCCAAAGTATATTTCAGGTGGTTGGTTGTGTGATATGGGAGATTCAATAGCTATAGAACTTTGTGGGATGACCAAGGTAGGAACAACTTCCAGTTGTGTTTGGGTCTCCGTAGTTTGCAAGACTGGCAAGTACAAATGCTGTAGAGCTTACATCAGAACCACTTTGGGATTCTCGGATCTAGCCCTCCTGAATCTAGAGAGGGACTCTCTATAAGTTTCAAAGATTGATTTATCTTTAAGGCTTTTTAGTGTGATCTTAGGCTAGTTATTAATAACAAGGGTTTTTTTTGTTTGGTTGGGTTTGATCTTTAATTGAGTGGAATGTCCTAAAAATGAAAGATTTTCAGAGGGGTGAAGGTGTAAATAATCAAACAAAGTTCAGCTGATAAGATAGGTATGAAACAACACTTAATCCATTGGGCTATGGAGTCACAAGAGGTTTTAATTGCACAACAATTTTCAAGAGTGGTCCATGGGGCAAGTCATCTATAACAAAGGATCTCCTTAGATTAAATGATGGGATGGAACATTAAAGTGTTGAGAACAAAGTAAAGCTAACAACTCAATCAAGAATTAATTAACTCTGCTGAACAAGAAAAAGCCTTTAAGTAACTGTTTTGAAGTAAACCAAAGGACAGGGCTAACCATAGACTTCTTTGGAAAAACTTGTACTAAAGCCAACTTATTAGACAAACAATCTAGTAATCCCCTTGAATACTTTCAAAAAGGATGAAAATAGATAAGAAAACAAAGTGTAGCTTAAGATCAAGTAAGGACTTTGAACCTATCCTGCCTTCAGCATAATCTTAAGGGAAACTTTTAAACAACCTTTGGAGAAAGAACTAGAAGACATGGCAAACCATAGACTTTCCTAGTTTAACTCTACTTAGAATTGAATGAAAATATCATTCAAGAATAATGTTTAGATTTTTAGACAGTAAGACATGGGCTCACCAACATTTCTTAACTATTTTAGACTATACTAAATCATTCTTAAATACACAATTTGGAGGAAAACATAAAGATAAATTTTATCAATGAGAGTAGGGTACTTCTAAGAGTAAATCCTAGCTCCATATTTTTTGTTCTTTATCAGAGAAAAAATGGACAATTTTATGGAAAACATGAGAAGAAAAAAAAGTACAATGAGGTACATCACCAACAGGGAAAATTTTAAGAACCCCCCTAAATTTATATGTATAATAAACTGGTGAATCCCCATGATACATAGGAAAAACGGAAGGCGATTTTATTAATAATATAATATATATATAATTTTTTTGGCGAATCTCTCATGAGATTATATTATCTTGTAAAATCATGGTGAATCACTGGTACAAATGGTGATTCACTACTACAAAATGGTGAATCGTTGTCTAGTGGAGTTTGGGGTGTTTGTTCCAATGAAGATATGGTCGTTGAACTAGGATTTGAAGGAAGCGAACCACCGAGACCAAGCATGGCACATGGTGACTCGTGAGGGAAGTAGTTCTCGTACAGTTTGGAAAACGCGTTCTAGTTATGCTAAGCGTAATCTTGTTGTTCATGCTACTACTAGCACTGATATTTAGGTTGGAGAGGCTTTTGAGGAAGCATGGAAGGTAGCAGTGGTGGAGAATTACAAAGAGAACCCCATGATGCGCTCCATTTTTCCCTTTGGTATTTGGGCTTGCAAGATCTTCTGTCCATTGAACCAACAATTAATCGTTCAACCAACAATCAACTTGACTGAGTTGATTAGGTACGATTCAGCTTAGACTAATCTTCAAAACTATGTTTTGCATTATCCCATATTTATCACACTAATGCTACACAACATTGAGCATTTGCACCCAATTCTCATGCATTCACACAAAATTTTCATTAACATCTATATGTTAATATATCAAGAGGAACATTTCTTATATTAAAACTTATACAAATTTTAATTGCAACTAACGGTTTATTAAGTTGGTTCATTGGTTCTCCAAACATTGCACAACAAATTAGTTCCATTGAGAATAAAGCTATAAACCTTATGCATAAACAATATGACAACTAGTGTTTAACCCCAACCAATTTCATCAATAGCTAGCACCATTGGCTAGATGGTCGTGTCCAAAGCAATGATCATTTTGGAGTCTTCAATTCATTAAGGAATCCGCTACAGTCGAAATTGAATGCTCACGGAACCATTAAGATATCTCGTTTTTTATCTATCTGATATATTCTAGCCAAATTGGATATTCACATGCAAAGGAGTTGCATCAAAAACAAAGTTCCAAATACATAGTAAGTGTAGAGGCTCAATTTTTATTGGCATTATCCATTGGTTGCTCGTGTGCAAGCTACACGAGAAGAGAATAAGCCATTTCACTATTCCCAAATATTGTTGTGAAGTATTTTTCACTTATCACTGCATCAAGAACAAAGGCCTCAAAATCAATTTAAGGGTGCAAATCATTACACTAAATTGAGAACAAAGACTAGAAGTTAATTTTGTAAGGAATTTATAATGGTGAAGTGAGTGGACTAAATGTCCCTCATTTACATATCATATTCCCTCATGTGTTTCTTAATATTTTATATATGAGATAAATGGTTTTACATGTGTAACTCCATCCTAACTATGAATCTAGTAATCTCCAAGAAGAATGAAAAGAAACAAAAACACAATTCTCTCAAAAATTAAAATATTCAGAATTATGATAGATTTATATTGATTTAATTTTTAGAAATTTTTATAATTGTTATGATCTACTTTTAAATTTATGATTATTATTATGGTGGGTTATTTTTTAGTGTTTTAAATTAAATTCATTTTTTTTCAATTTAGTTTATTAATATTATAGACAAGACATATCTTCTTACATTATGGATTCACCTCGTTACTTTTAATGAAATTATAAACTTATTCCATTAAAATTCACCCCATATGTGAGAAAATTAACTTATTGCATTAAACTTCACTCCCATATGTGAGAAAGTAAACTTATTCTATTAAACTTCACCTCCATAGGTTTAAACTTTCTCTCTAAGGGGCTTACATACAATTTTTAATGCCTTTAAAAACATGTGTAGTAACCTTTGTAATAAAAAATTGGGTAATCATATTTCTTCTTGGTTAGAGACAATAGATTGTGATTTGATGTGGTGGCATGCTCTTCCCTGAGTTGGTTTGTCCTTGCAACAGTTGTAGAAAAACAATTGTAGTTTAAGTACCATGAAATGAGTTAATTATTTACTTACTGTTTTTTCATTCTATCTATTAAATATTATATTATTTTCGTTGAATACCTATCTATTAAATATTATATTATTCTTATCCAATAAAGAAAAAAAAATCATTTATTAACTTACTTTACTTTACTGCATTATGCTTTTTGGCACATACTATTCTACCCAATTCTAATGATGTTTTATTTGAATTTCCTTCATTCTACAACATATCCCTTGTGTATTGAATACCTTGCTCCTAATCTAACCAATGTACACTAATAAATTCTTTCTCAAACTTGACAAGCATAATGGCAGCTTGCATATACAATAATCACATAGTTGTGAAAATTTGTTCTTGCAACATGAAGGCCGAAGCTTCTACCAACAACCCATTCACAAGCTTATAAAGAAATGCATTACTTTGTGAAACTTCATTAATTGTTTCGGATTCTCTTTCACACGAGTATTTTGGAAGGTTGAAGCATACATGAGCTCAAAAATGAGTCTTCTATCTTCTCAACATTCCTTTGTCAACTATGAAGCATAATATTAACTCACTTCCCTTGGGAAATCATCTTTTTGCTCCAATGTTCGGATGGTTAGTGACATATCTAAAAAAAATTTCCATTGCTAGGGTTTCTCCCTTGAGGCCAAAATGGCTGGCTCTGATACCAATTTTAAGCCTAACCTGCTAACTCATAATAAAATATGGAAAATTTTCTTGTATAAGAGAAAAGGAAACATGTTACTGGAAATCTGAGATGAAAATAGGACATCTTAAGCAAAAAAATGAACGTTATAGATAAAAATAGGAAGACTAAATTTTAAATAATCTGAAATTTGTCAACAAGGCAACACTACTAAAACGCTGGAAAATAGACTCATACAGTATTTTTTTTTAACTATTTCAAACAACTGCATAAGATAGAGTAAATTTATTGGGAAGTTCTATGGACACCAACTTGAGACTCAAAAACTCCAAGATGGTGCTAACTTAGGTGTAATCAACTCTAAAAGGGCAGTATGGACACTGCACTTGCCTAGATATGGAGTCTCTCATAGACTAGCCATACCAAAGTTTCACCAAAACATGAGCTCCTTTAAGGCTTAGGAGCCTATTTATAGTTCCCATGCATACTTTATTATTTTACATGTGGGATAAGTGGTTTTACATTAGAATATTATTCAAGTAAAATTAATTTAATATACTTAGAATTCCCCGCCTAAACTGCATACATACAAATTCTTTGCACGTAAAAACATGTGCTAAACTTTTCTAATGTAAATTTGGGCTTCACTGCATTTTATTCATTGTTGGGCAATTTGATTTCTTCTTACTTCAAGGCAATACATATTCTTTGGACATCGTAAAATCATTATACTAGATACATATACCCAATTTAACCCATAAAGCTTCTCTGAGGATTACTTTCAGTGAATTGCAGAACTTCTTATAATCCATGTGTTTATCTTATCTTTGTCTTTGAACAAGAATATTATTACCACAGAGTCACAGACCCATCTAAACCCGAGTTTGATATGGCCTTGAGATTGTGATTCATGAAGCTCAGGGTTGCAGAGTTCCCAATATTTGGTACATTGGTCATTTGCATGAACTTAAAACATGACTACTTGAGGTTACCCAAGTTTAGATAGGTTTGTACCAGTGTCCATATTCAATGCACCACCTAGATTCAGCACCCCCACCTTCATTTTGACTATAAATTGCACCCCACTTCTGTTGGTGCAAATATCATGGAAACATATTCCAGAAAAAAGACATTGGAAAAATGGGCCTCCTCTAGCTTCTAACACTCTACTAACCATGTGACATGCATCTGTTGTTAAGGATACATGGAATATTTTGAGTAGGAGCTTTCATCTTTCCATGTCAATTGTAATTTTTGGTGAAAACAAGGAAATAACACTCTACTAACCATGTGACATGCACTGTTCTTTAAGAAGACATGGAATTCGTGGAGTAGGAGTTTTCATTTTCCCGTGTCAACTGTACCGTATGGCAGAAGGAAAGAAAAGAAAGGAAATTAAGACTCAGTTGTGGATGGAACCAATACCAGTTTTGGTATTTTTCAAATTCGAATATACCAGAAGGTTAGATTCACAAAATGCAAATACACCAGCTTGTAATTTGGCAACTATTTTCTATTCTTCACAAGAAAATATCGAGAATTCATAATTCCCAATTAACTAGGTTACATGTACCAACTTCTCAAGTGCATGCACCCCAGAATAGGTGAATACTTAGGTGCACCCAAATTCTTTTCATAGTAAGATATCCAAAAATTGTAATTTCCCAGCTAATTACTCCTTATCTACATGCACCCAGACTGATTTTACTCACACCAACTCCTCAAATACATGCACCCATTATGGGGTGCATGTCTGGGTGCATCTACATGTTATTCACAGGAAAATATTTAGAATTTTCAATCCAAGCTAACTAATTAGGGTACATGCAATTTTACCCAAAATGAGTTTACACACACCAATTCCTCATATGCATCTTGGAGTGATCATAGAAGGACCACTGTACCATTTATTGGTCACAAGATCATACCTCCAAATAAAAGGACCTGTGATTTCCCATCCCAACACAAGGAAATTAGTGGCAGCACAAAGAGACTCTTTGTCACTGATAGAGAAGCAAGAGTCTAAAGGTAGTGTTGGTAGCCTTCTCCAACGCCCCAATTTAGGATCAAATGAGCACCACTTAAATTGATCACTTGTAAGCATGTAAACCCATTGTTCAAAATTCCTATTTTCTCTTCTAATCCTGTACAGTTCTCCACTCCGAGACAAAGTTAAGTACCTTTTATTAATTGAGAACAATTTGTCATACTCTGCTCTGGATGTCTGTCTTCTACCTTTGCAGATAAATTCAATTTAGAATCTGACATCATGCTCCATTGGGTATCGTGATTCGTCACCCATATAGAAAATACCCAGCCTCACTTCCTTTCCTAGTCCAACAGCTTCCATGCAGAAAATAGTTCCTTTGAGGACGATGTTACTTTGGGGAGTATAATTCCATGACTCAGCTTCTCTACAGGGGCCAAGTGTAATGTCTAACCCAAGTAATGAACACAAGTTTTGAGGTCCTGTAGAGGGATGGTATATCAATTGGTAAGGAGAACGTTGAGACAAACCTGGACCTGTAGCCACAAAACATGGTGATTAATTAATCATGGACGAGGCAGCCCGATCCCTGCAAAGGGAGGAGAAAATGATAATGATATTCTATAGATATTAAAACATAAAATCTATTGTAAAATATATAGAGAAGGCAATATTAATTCCATGTACCGTTATAATTTTTGAGTAAATGCACAAGTTTCAAAGCAGTGAGAAAGATCTACTAAGGACAAGTACAGCCAATCAATGATTCAATTCATTAATAGGAACAACATTCCCTCAATCCAACACATTTCATTTAGTTTCTTATGTAGTCTATACACTATTACCTACCCCAAAATTCCTAAGGGAAAGTACAAATGATCAAAACATCATAACATTCTACCTCTAGTAGCCACTGATATGAAAGACAAAACAAATAGCTTCTTCAACAAAATGCATTGCTTGTTGAAAGAGTACTCAAATATAACCACATAAAAAATACATCAGTTATTGAGAGGGAAAGATGCTTATTTCTTCCACAAAGATTGTAATATTGTGTCTAGTGCTTTGACAACTCATCATCTACCCATTACCTCCTCCCCAAGTGTTAGACAAGCTTCTATTAAAATAATTCTGCAAGAAATTCATGGATGGTTTCATCCAGATCAAAAATTATAGGAAAGCACACTATGTTCAGCCAATCAGCCTGGTCAAGCATAATATCACGAATCATGACCATATACAAATTTATTCCAATGAACGGTCAAAGCTGGAAATTTTGACAGCTAAGCCAATATTCCACTAAAATCCTGAGAAAATATTGCAGAATTAATGAGAACTAAAAAACCTAGACTTTCAGCATACATAAACAAGAAGAGAAGATTCATAACATCATGGACTAGAAATGGATTGGTAGAATACTAAGGGGAATTTTCAAATGGGAAAGCAACAAATCTTGAGACTTTTTTGGAGAAAGAAGAAAAGAAGAGGGGTGTGAGGAAGAGGAAGACAGTTATGGTAAGGTCATATTTACTTTTAAACACTAGGACAATTTTGATAACTTCAAAGCTTGTATGAATAATCAAAGAAGAAGCTTCAAAATTGGATGTACAAGGATCTACTCAATAGGATTACTATCTTAGATACCATGGTTTGCAACAAGCTGGAATATATCCTCCCTCAATTTATGTGGGGTAAAGAAAGGAGGAAAGAAAGGCTTCAATTTCTTTCTTAAAAGTTGGGATACTTGCACCCTCAATAGTGATAAGGGAGGACATTGGATTATTGATATACTCAAGGAACATATTTAGAAAGTACATGGATTGTAAGGATGATAAAATAAGAATCCACAAAGTCTTTATCTAGGATATTGACCAGATATTGAACATTAGAGTTCAATGCTAAGGCTGGGATGCTGCCTTTCTAGAATATGTAGATAGTGCTAAGGTTGTGATGCTGCCTTTCATCATTGCTACATGCATCTTCAAGGTGCCCTAAATCCTCAAGCTCCAACAAATGATTATTCGACCCCTTGGAACACTAGAAAGCCACTTCCCTTATTGAGGATGTACCCTTCTGAAGTCCCAAAGTTCCAAAGTCCCGAAGATTGAGTTTGTCACTTTAAAAGTTCAATACATTATTAAGGATGTACCCCTTCTAAAGTCCCAAAATTCCCAAGTCCTGAAGATTGAGGTTTTGTCACTTCAAAGGTTCAAGACATTGGAGAATATATCACCTATCTTACCAAATCTCAAAATCCCAAAATTATCTAGGCTTGAAAGCCTCTTGGAATTTGGACGCTTCAAAGGATTTCATAACTTTGCAAACTTTCTCACAAAATCCTTTTTCATTTTTTGGGATTTCAAAACAAAAAGAAGGCTATCATCTCAACACCTTGAAGTTCAAAAGTGGAACCCCCATCATATAACTTCTCAATTCTAGGAGATCAAGAGCCTGAGATTTAATAAGTGAACCCACTCCTAAAACAAGAGGGTCCAAACTATCCCTATGCACTGACCAACTCCTGGAAGACTGAACATAAAACAAAAGAAGCATCGCATCAGGAGTACAAAATTGACATTTTCCAGCCCCCATCCATAGACATAGTATGGTTACTGTGTAAAATATATAGAGAAGTCAATATGAAGGCATGTACCATTATAATGTTTGAGTAAATGCACAAGTTTCGAAGCAGTGAGCAAGATCTACTGGGGACAAGTACAACCAATTAGTGATTCAATTCATTAACAGGAACAACATTCCCTCAATCCAACACATTTAATTTAGTTTCTTATGTAGTCTATACACCGTTACCTACCCCAAAATACCTAAGGGAAAGTACAATTGATCAAAACAACATAACAGTCCACCTCTAGTAGCCACTGATATCAAAGAAAAAACAAATAGCTTCTTCAACAAAATGCATTGCTTGTTGAAAGAGTACTCACATAGAACCACAAAAAAAACACAACAGTTATTGAGAGGGAAAGATGCTTATTTCTTCCACAAATATTGTAATATTGTGTCTAGTGCTTTGACAACTCATCAACTACCCATTTCATCCTCCCCAAGTGTTAGACAAGCTTCTATTACAAGAATTATGCAAGAAATTCATGGATGGTTTCATCCAGATCACAAAGTCTAGGAAAGAACACTATGTTCAGCCAATCAGCCTGGTCAAGCATACTATCACGAATCATGCCCATATACAAATTTATTCTATTGAACTGTAAAAGTTGTAGATTTTGATAGCTGAGCTAATATTCCACTACAATCCTGAGAAAATATTGCAGAATTAATGAGAGTTATAAAACCTAGACTTTCAGCATACATAAACAAGAAGAGAATATTCATAACATCGTGGACTAGAAATGGATTGGTAGAAGACTAAGGAGAATTTTCAAATGGGAAAGCAACAACTCTCCAGGATTTTTTGGAGAAATCAGAAAAGAATAGGGGCATGAGGAAGAGGAAGAAAATTATGGTAAGGTCATATTTACTTGTAAACTATAGTTGTTACATATCTTGCCCAAATCTCAATAACAGCAACAAAGTCACAACTTTTACAGAGAATTCTTCCAACCCTTCCAATGTAGTCTTCTCCAAGGTTTAGGTAGCATATTCCAAAGGTGACCCAGCCACTTCATAAAAACAGAAAAAAGTAGCCCAAATTTCAGTATCCGCTAAAAGCTCGGCCTCCACCACAAAGGGAAAATCCACCAAAAGCATTGAAAAGTGTGGTATAGTTGGAGTAGATGTGCAATGCCCCCTCGACACCATTATACTCTTTAACCAATTTTTTCTACAACTTCTTGATAATAACATATGCATTACAACTCATACTCCTTATCCAAATTTTTCTACAACTTCTTGATAATAACATATGCATTACAAATCATGCTCCTTATCCAACTTTTTCTACAAAAAATTCTTGATAATAACATGTGGCATTACAACTCCAGTCCAAGATGGCCGCTACCACCACATCACTTGCTGACTAGCCCGCTCTTTTCACATTTATGTGTGTAGAAGAGTCAAGGCCCTAGTCTAACCTTTTCAGGGAACACTAATGAGCCTTGTCCTCTATTATGTTGGTATTAGTGGTGGAACCTTCTATACATGGCTTATCTGTCTTGTCTGCAAGGAACCCTAGTGAAGGCATGGTTTTCAGTATATGCTCTATTATTTTGTCATTCAATTTATAAGAATGTGATTTTTTTTATTTTAATCATATTACGTTATTGTGTACTTTCATATAAGCAGTGGTTTGTCCTTCTATTCTAGGAACCCAAAATAATGGTTTATGGGCATCTGCCATCCTTGAATATTTTCTCCACTTATTGGGCAGGTATCTTCTTGTTGGATTTTAGTCCGTGTTTTCCCATTTCTCCTTGCAGATAAACAATGGCTTCCTTATTTTCCAAGAACTCAAAGGAAGAGGTATCAAGACTTGAAATCAATGCTACAGTCTGCACCTAGTATCGTCTCTCTGGAACTATTAAAAATTTTCACCCAGTAGTCGAGCAAGAGCGGTAAGCCATTTTATTTGGCTTCTTTAAACATAGAATGAAATGATGTCTATACTTTCATAATAGACTATGAAGTTGTTGTAAAGAAATTGTACTTCTACTCTGAATTCCTAATACTGATTAGCTGGTCCTAACTTTGAAAGCATAGTTTCTCCTCTGGTCCTATTACATGAATGAATAGAGTCTAGACTGAGTAGAACCTTACTTTATATCTTTCCGTTCTCTTGTACATTATACATTGCAACTTCTGAAACTTACAATTGCATTTTGCAACCATGCAATGTACTCTCCATTGACAGTATGTAAAGTAGCACATTAATTTGGCTTTAAAAATATGATCTATCAATCTACATATATAAACAAAATTTTAAAAGCGTAAAATATTTTTAATTCTATTTAAGGTGTGTTACCCACCAAAATTGGTGCCTCTAACGTCTCTGTTCAAACAAACTTAAAGTATTTGGTCAAGTTATATCAGCTAGTATCATACGTTGATCAAATGCATCTGAAGCAACCTACCTACTATTCTCTGTTTTGCATGTGTCAATGAGAATTATACCTTAAATGTGATGATGCCTTTTTGTTTTGAAGCTTATTGCTATCAACAGTATACCACAATGTTTAGGCTTGTTGATGCCTTTTAGGATCCCTTCAGGTTGTTGGCCTTGTTCTGCAAACCACTCATTCAATACAGTGTTAATGACTATAATATCATGCCAACAAACTCTATAAGATCTTTGTGCTTAGCGAAACTATATGATCTTCAGAAATTACTCACCGCAGGTATACTTCAGTTAGGCCCACAGGAGGACTATCATGAACACTTTAGGATTATTTTCATACAAAATGTTATTGTCACAAGGGTGTTGTATCGAAACAATGCAACGATAGTCTTAAGAAACTGCTGCAGGGCAATGATTATCCTTGAGGCTTACTGCTGCAATAAGATAAATCTATTGTATAAAATGAGACTGCTTGACAACACAACTACTGTGGAAATGATGAGATCTTAATTCTGATGCCCTTTCACTTTTTCAACTTAAATATGCCAAGTGAAAGTAACACATGTCTTCACTTAGGTCATTACTTAAACTGATCAGAGGTATGCTCCAGTACAATCATAACCAGTCATTCAAGGTAGGATATCAAAACAATAAACATGTTACATGCCACTGTAGGTTGATCAAACTTTAGGTGTGAACTAGGATATTTAATGAAATTGGAAGATTTCATTCCTCAAATGTGAATGTCTTAAGAGCTTATAGGGATGCTGACATTGTCACGGTTTATAATCGATTCGTCAAGAAATTCGATCATATTTGTGTAAAATCACAGATTAGGGTGCCCAAAACTGGTCAACGATCAAAATAACCATTAGAAGAGGAATCTAGGGCACATCTTTGTCATGCTTCCTAAAACTTGAGACATAAAGGTGCTACATGAACTTGCATTGATCCAACTATTAGACAAAGATGTGAATGGATGCTACCATATACCATTATTGCGCCTGCAACTATTTCCACCATTCACAACTGCAGTTGCCACCACCACTGCTCCAAATGTCCATAGTCATTGCTCCTACACTTCACTGCCTAAAAACACTATGCTGATTAGCCAAACTGATTTCTATTTCTCAACTCATCAAGCTCTCTTAGTCATTAAAGTAAAAGTTACTATCTTATTTATTATTGTCATCATCACTCTCAATGGTGCCTCTAACGTCTCTATTCAAACAAACTTAAAGTCTCTGGTCAAGTTATATCAGCTAGTATCATACATTGATCAAATGCATCTGAAGCAACCTGCCTACTATTCTCTGTTTTTCATGTGTCAATGAGAATTATACCTTAAGTGTGATGATTCCTTTTTGTTCTGAAGCTTCTTTCTATCAATAGTATACCACAAGATTTAGGCTTGTTGATGCCTTTTAGGATCCCTTCAGGTTGTTGGCCTTGTTTTGCAAACCACTCATTCAAGACAGTGTTAATGACTATAATATCATCCCAGCAAACTCTAGAAGATCTTTGTGCTTATCGAAACTGTATGATTTTCAGAACTTACTCACCACAGGTATACTTCAGTTAGGCCCACAGGAGGAATATCATGAACACTTTAGGATTATTGTCATAAAAAAGATTATTGTCACAAGGGTGTTGTATAAAAACACTGAAATGATATACTTAAGCAACAGCTGCAGGGCAACGATGAACCTTGAGGCTTACTATTGCAATAAGATAAAGCTATTGTATACAGTGAGACTGCTTGACAACACAACTACTGTGGAAATGATGAGATCTTAATTGTGATTCCCTTTCACTTCTTCAACTTAAATATCCCAAGTGAAAGTAACACATGTCTTCACTTAGGTCATTACTTAAACTGATCAGAGGTATGCATCAGATTAGTACAATCATAACCAGTCATTCAAGGTAGGATATAAAAAGTTAAAACAATAAACATGCCATTGTAGGTTGATCAAACTTCAGGTGTGAACTAAGATATTTAATAAAATTGGAAGATTTCATTCCTCAAACGCGAATGTCTTAAGAGCTTATAGGGATGATGACATTGTCACGGTTTATACTTGATTCATCAAGAAAGTCGATCATATTTGTGTCAAATCACGGATCAGGGTGCCCAAAACTGATCAACGATCAAAATAACCATTAGAAGAGAAAAATACTGTGGGCAGCAGAGTTTTTTAGTGTGTTGGTTTTTTAATATTCATGGCTTTTCAAAGTGCTAATTTTTTTTCTGAGTGGATTTTTTAAAGTTTTGCAGCAGTGATGGTTTTCAATGTGTTGGGATTTTTTTTCTGACTAGATTTATTAATTTTATTTGCTGTTTTTTACAACATCCAGGGTTTTTTTGTTTTTTCAACAATCATGACTTCAGAAAGTAGTGTTCCCGGTGTCCGTAAAGCTGCTCAAGTGATCAAGCAGTGAGAATATGACCAAGATCATGCAAATGGGTTCTGGGAGTACATGTGAATGGAGGTGCAATTTGTGCAAGAATGAAACAACATTCAAGGGCTCCTACACAGGAGTCAAGGCTCACATTTTGCATGAGGTCATAAATTGTGTTGAAGTTTTTCCACAAACTTTAAATCCGAAGGTGCTACAAATAAGAGAAACCAAGATAATTCTCAAAGGTTGAAGGATCAAAGAGCCAAAATTAGCTTGCGTAGCAATGGCATTAGCACTCCTTGCTTGGGTGCCTAGCAATAACCTAATGATTGCTCATTAAGCAAGAAAGAGGATGGGGATGGCAGTAGAAGAGTTATGCAATCCATCAAACCCAGCTAAGGATAGTAGATTGTTGAAAATGCTTGATAATCAAGGAACAGAAGAAGTTGAGACAAGCGTGGCAAGGGCCATCTTTGTTTGTGGGATACCCTTTAATGTTGTTTGGTCCCCATATTGGCAAGATATTGTGATAGCCATTAACACTGCCCCTGAAGGTTCCAAGCGGCCAAACTATAAAAAACATAAAGTAGCCATGCTCAGAAAAGAAAGACAACCATTTGATTATGTTTAGAAACCAATTCAAAAATATCAAATTTCATCATCCAAATACACCTAAGAATAAAGTCAATTATACTGAAATCCCAAGTTCATATATGTTTCAATTGAATAAAAACTACCAATAAAAGAAAGTATGCCTAACAAGTGAAAATACTTTGTAAGCTGTTAACTACAACCTTAACTGCTTGAGTAGGCATAGCTCGCTGGTGTGCCTCATCATAGCGAAGTTCTTATGCTTTCATTAGTTCCTTAGTTGAAGTTAGGTTAAGAAAACTTCTGTATTCTAACTCCCATGTACATTGATCATAGCCTAACCCCTTCCATTTGACGAACCATTCTTGACATCCCAATTATCTGACTGCATCTGTGCACTCTTTATTAGGATGCTTAGGAAAGATCAATGCTCTCTTATGAATAAGCCGTTGTGGTTCAGCCCACTTAGAGTTCCATTTAAGAGCCTGCAAAATATCCCTTATGTTAAAGAAAAATTAATAAATTGAAAGGCATTCGATACATGCACACAAGTAAAAACTTAAAATAATATGCAATACGAAGTATTGCTTTCCGTAACTAACATACAAATAAAATGTAAACCCTAAAGAGAGTTTCAAAATAATTTCCATATTTCATTACAATAAATAAGCAATGGCAACTGTGTTTTGTGTCAAGACTCAAGACAACCTTTCCTTGCTGCAATTGTTTCTTGAAATTAGCCAGCTACTTGGGAGCTTCCTTGACAAGCAGAATTTCACTGACCCAACAATTATGAAGATGAGAGAGTCCTCTATACTTAACAAAATATATCCTTTTCTTTTTCTTGAGTCGTCCTACTACTTTATCTGATTTCACTTGGTATGCAGTCTTCACAGTAATTTCACAATCTCCAGCATTATTAGATTTAAACAATGATTTTTATTTTAGCCCATCGTGATCTCTCTGAGTTGAAGCTGACATTGAACAACCTATAACAGGATGAACACCATATTTTCTCTCAAAAATGTTTTTCACTTTCTCATTTTTTTCTGCAAAGACATCCAATTCAGCAAACTGTTTAGGTTCAACATGTTTGACGTCCCATATCAATTCGACTCCTTTGCAGACAAAGCATACACCACATGATATTCTCATGTAAGTACAAGATGGGTAGTAACAGTCACCAGGAGGAACTTGAACCAAGGGTGGGTCAAGGCAACCTATATGGTAAGTTACGAAGCAATATTTTTCATCACAACACCTGATACACAAGATCACAAGTAGGAAGCATTGAATTGTATAGTATCACTAATGATCTACTTACGCTATAAAAATCTGTATAATAAACAACCTATCTATGAAAAAAAATATCTAATTTAAAAGTATTTCTTGAAAACCAGCTGTACACAACATCTAAATTAGGATAACACAATAATGCACATGCCTTTCAATGATGGTGGCTCAAACAACTCGCTATATTTATCCATGTTCAACTGTTTGTTCAGAATTTCCATATCTATGAAGTACAGAATTTATACTGTGCTATGTAATGCAAAAGTTACAATAAATATATCTTGTTTCTCAAGTTTTTCCAAGCTTAGTTTTTTAAGCCAACAAGTTTTTTCTTCCTTCCTTTGAGTTGGACGAATAATCACTAACTATTACTCTGCATGAAAGGGGAATAAGAAACCTTGAGTGAGAGGTCAAGCGATCACCTTCTCCCACTAGGAATTCCTTGATGTTTGCATGTCGGTACGTTTGGCTTCTGTAGAGCCATCATCAATTAAAGATACAATGATGGATTTACAATCATAGTTATTGATTACTGAAATTCCACAGTTTTGATTAGTCTCTAAAGAATACACTTGCATCTCACTTTAACTTCACTATAAAAAAGCTAGATGTACCACCATGCAAAAATCAAAGCAATCCAGGTGCTTGAAGTGAACACTTGAACTCACTCAAACTCCCTTGAGAAAGATAATAGACTCCTTGTTACTTATACATAAATGATAAAACAGTATAGGCTTGACCACAGCAATCAATATCGTATAGTTCACAGATATATGGATAAATCAAGCAGATAGTTGAAAATGGATCTACACTTGCAATCACCTAAATGAGTCAGAACCAACAAGAAAACCTCAAACTATTATGACAAAAATCCTGCCAAGATACAATTTATTAATTAAGAATCATTAAAATAAGCGGCAGAAGGTACTCACAGCAGCTCCCCACCTTCTTTATAGACCTCCATCAATCTGATAGGTTTAAGTACTCACAGCAGTTCCCCGCCTTTTTACAGACCTCCATCGATCTGGTAGGTTTGCACATAAATTCCAAGCCCCAACCACCTCTTCGACTCAGTGTGGGGGCGAATCAATCCAACCTCTCCTTCTGACCCAGTAAATCCAAGCGAATTCTAATGAAATCTACTCCAAACAAATAAAATCAGGAGCGAATGCCATTGAAATCTACTCCAAACAAAGAAAATCGGGAGCGAATTCCATTTTTTTAGTTTTATGGGTATTTATTTTGGTGGGATAATATTTAATAATTGTTTATTTTAAAAATAATTATAGGGCTAATTTTACAAAACTATAGAAAATGGGTTTTATATAAAAAATTCGCCCTATCAAAATTTAAAACCCCTTAAAATTCGCTTTTGGGCTAAAATTCGCCCCTAGAATTTTCCTTGATCACCAATGGTATAGACCAGGATCCCATGAATCAGCTTGTATACTAATTTCAATCCAGTTACAATATTCAAGTCCAATGTTTCAATACAGCAACAACTTCTCTTCTCAACCTAACTTCTTCTATTACAAACAGAGCTTCAACAGCCTCTGAGAACTATTTACATGCAGAAAGTTTCGAGCATCAAGTATTACATCAACAACCAACAACAACTCATCTTCTTCAGAAGTATTTATAGAAGAAAGAGGAGGTGGAATGAAAGGAATGGTCTCTAGGTTCAATTAATACAAGTTAATGCTTCTCTACTTTTGATGGACTAGATTAGAGAAGTTTCTGATCTTTCCTCTGTATTAATTGGTTTTCATTAAGTTTTTAGCTACTTGGCAGATTTTTTTGACCTTGAAACTGTTTTGGCGGGCTGGCAATAACTCTGGATGTCTTTAAACAAAATATCACTGATTTGGACAATAACTTATGCCTTCTTTTGATTTATTGAGGCTGCAGGTAGCACTTTGGTAGTTGAAAAGGATAAATGGCCTCTGATGTGGCAGTGGAGGCATATTTTACTGATATTTTTCTCTGTTTTTATAAACACAGTGATTTATCCTTTGATCTGTGTTTAGGCTTAATTAAGCCTTGATCTTAATCTTCGGGTCTTCATTCTGATACACTTTGTTGTTCTTTGTTTATACAGGTGGCTTTCTGCTATTGGAGGGTTTCTGTTAAACCCTGGATCGTGCTCCAGATGTTTTAAACGTATATTTCAAACCCTGTAGATCCCTTTCTTCATTGCTTCAAACCAAAAAATTGTCATTCTGGGGCGAAAATGTCACCTGGCTATGATTATGGAAATACGTGGAACAACCACCATTAAAACCATGCAAAAAACAAAAAAATCATTAAGAAACCCTGCGGGAATGGTATAACTACGTTACAGAGGTTTAATGGATGTGATGGAGTGCTTGAGGATGGATAAAATGTAGCAGAAGAAGGATCGGAACCTGGCAGAATAGCTAACCAGGTAAATATTTGAAATATAGCGCGAAATTGGGGAAAGGTGGTTTTGGAAAACCGATGGTGGTTTTCGCACGACATTTGAGGGGTAAGCGGTATTATCTAAATGGAACACGATACGATACAGTGATTGACACGTGGATTCTTAAAACCACTTTTATCAAACGGAAGTAGTGCACTGTGGAAAGGGGCCAAAAATTATGCAATATAGATCGCTGGCCGTCAGATGATGGGCGGCAGATCTGATGGTGCGGGTTGCACGCTATGAATGGAAAGCTGCAGGGTTGAACACCGAGTGGGGTCTATGATGACGTATGGTTTTGTCGCATAGTGGATGGGTTGAATGGAAAGTTGATTTTATTGGGTTAAGTCTCGATCGTTCGATCTGATGATCGGGCAGTTGAGATTTAATGAAGGGGCAGAGGTTTTGAAAGGGGAAAGGGACGTTAGATGAATGGGGAGAAGGAAAATGCTCGATGGCCATTGATTTATGTAGATCAACGGTCCAGATGTTTTCGGGACCATAACGTCAGGAAATGCAATATGGGAAAAATAACGGCTTTTTGCATGGGGGTTTATGTTTCTAAGCACCCGGTTGCAGGGCTTTAGGTCATATGAAATGGGGGGCAAAAGGATATAAGCCCTCGAGGCCTTAAAATCCTTTATAGTGCAAAAGACTGTTTTTTAGGCCTAAAACAGAGAATTTCTAAGGCCAAATGAGAGTTCTGATAGATGAAAGAAGGGAATTTAAATCCAAATAAGGGGGAAATATAAGGTTTTAAGAGGGATTGTGAAGGGAATAAGGGTGAGAATGGAGATCTCATAAGAGTGAAATGGTGTAGTGAATGAATGAAGAATGGAGCCTTATAAGCAGTTCCTTTGGTAAACAACAAGGTTCTTGAGAGATTATAGTGAAACAACAGTGAAGATTAATACCAAGGATAAAGAACATCATAAGACTTCAAGAACTCACAATTTTGGAAATGAATTGTTTCTTGAAGGCTAAAAATATTTAGCCACCATTTGGTATGACAAATTTTTATAGGTGGCTAACAGGTTGTACGACTTCAATATTTAGATGTTCTGGCAAAGAAGAGACAAGATCTGGATCAATTTTTGGTTGACCAACGTTGGGTCCAGGAGGTATGGTATCACTGATTGTATGGATCATGACCATGGGTAGCTCTGAAGACTCTGTTTCAATAACAGAAGACAAACCGAGATGTGTATAAACAACTTGAGCTAACTCTGGTTTATGGGAAAATAATGTTTCACCAGAGGTACAAATTGTACTTGGTTCGACAGATCATGATTGCCTTCACCTACCAGAAATAACTTCTGGTGGTAAAGGTGGTTTTAACGCTAGTCTACGTGAACGGCGGGGGAAAGGATTTTTTTCTTCCATGATTACTGATTTATTTTAACCAAAAAAAAATAAACAAAATAAAAGGGTAATGCTAGGCAAAAGGGTTTACCAAGAAACTGTGAACTGTAGAATACCTCTTGGAGAACCAAGAAGTATGGGCAGGCAATCTCCCCGAATGCTGTGTTCGGTGTATTACAATTTTCAAGGCAGCCGACTCAGTTCACTATGGATGGATAGCACCTAAAATTTTTCCTCCCAAATATACCCGAAGGTACATGGAGGCCCAAGTCCGTATTAGCAATGTCTAATGCGAAACCGCACAGTGAGAGCACCCCTTTATACTTATCGTACTGTAAAACCACCTGATATACCCAAAATTACGTGGACGAGCTATGATATACTTATGTACATGGAGTGAGGTATCACACTCAGAATGTATCGCAGACAAGTTAAAGACAGCTGCTATGTTTTACGACGCCGGAACACGTCTCTAGCCTAGACCTTCTAAATGTTATCGTTATGGTTCCAATGCTTTGTTAGGTAAATCGAGACTAATTTTATGTTGATCTCGCTTAACAATTTACCTTTCAAAGGTTCACTGCGATGATGTATTTGAAAATTCCTAAAATGAAACTAAGAATGATAAGAAATCTTTCACTTTAGTTTTTCAATGAAAATCCTAGCTACTAGAGGGAAAGAGAAATCAATTTGTGAGCAAACAAATCAGAAAACACAAACTAAATGCAGATTTATTAATTGTTCCTTTTTGCAAAAAACACAAACCACTACATGCAAATGTAGAATTTTCTTTTCAGTTCCTTTAATGTTATGAATGCAGAAAAGAAACTAAGTGCACTAAATCAACAAAATTAAATGCCTTTTACTTTTGAGAAATGAGGAATACAAACAACAATTTCTCTTTTGAAGGAAAAACGAGGAATGAAACAACAATTTCTCCTATCAGGAAATGAATATTTTACGATAATTTCCTTTTTCAAAATAAAATGGATCTAATGCGACAATAAAAATACTTTGAAATTAACTTTCCAATGATAAATAAATATGCTTTAAACAAACATTGAACAAATTTTCTTTCAAAGGAGGAAGAGGTAGATGAATTCACTAGTCAATATGAGGCTCAGGCTTTCCAAAACACATCAGCAAACAGACTAAAACAAATTGCAAAGAAAAATTCAAGGGAACTTGGATGGCTTCAGGAGGCAACGCAGTCTCTAAAGAGAGACAGTGCTTTGCAACGCAGGTCTGAAAGGGAGATAGTGTTATGAAAAGCACTGTGTCCTGTCCAAGGGTGCGTTGGGCGCAGTGTAGAAAGAAAAATACAATTTTTTAACACACTTTTTTTGCAAATTTGGATCCTAAAAAGCCTAATATTTCTGAGTAACAACTACTAGGTGAATAAACAGAGAAAATCAGAGGCTAAAAAACCTAGGATAAAGAGTAATCTCCCTAGTGGAGTCGCCAATTTGTTGGACAGAATTGTGAATTACGAATAAAACACGCTTCCCTAGACAGGTGCTAACCTAGAACAACAAGTTAAAGACTATATGACTACTTTTCATAACTAAGAACACACACAGAGAATGGATTAGATGTTTACTTGGAATCCAAGCACTTCCAAATGATTCCTTCTATCGCTTCCATTGTAGCTTCAAATTCCAGCCAGCTGTGAAAAATATTTCCTGCAAGAATGAACACTAAACAAAAAAAGATAGCAATAATAAAGATGTCTATTGAGGTTAGTTTGCTAAATCAGTAAAGCATAAACCATACACATCAACTAAGATCTTGCAATATGGAAAATCAAAGCCAATACAGATGCATATAGGGAAAAGTAAGTTGTATTCTTTATTAATGATAGAAGGGGAGGTTACAACCAAATGACTGATTTTGTGTCACCATCTCCAATAGCATCCCAACCTCATCACAATGAATATATCTACAACAAATTGTCACTCAAATCAATCTCCTCAATGTAAAATCCACCAGCATTTCTCTACACAAATTCTTCTTTATCAAACACTAAGATTTGTGCTCAATTTATAGAGAGGCTGAGGTAGTTTTGCAATCAATGACTTTCCAATAATAGGAAAGACATGTTCCCAATATTGTAGATGTCAAATGGACACTTGGATTTGAAGCTTAACACATGTGAACCCTTCTAGAAGGCACTGGCTAAGTGGAGATTCCAGAACAATGAGAATTTTGCTCCCAATTTGACCAACACACCCATAGATGTCAGGAAGTGATTTACAGAGCAGCCTTGCATGGGGATACCTTCAAATGCAATGCACTTAGTCCCTTTAGAGGAAGCATTGGTGAGCTCTCATATGATATATTATAAACTTCAAACCTTGGAAACCTTTGCAGATGAAAGTCTTTGATTGATCTATCTTGTTCTTTGTCTTAGGTCATACGGCAATTGAAATGTTAGGGGATGATAGACCCTATACATTGGTCCTAGAGATGATGCCCAGTTAACCAAGTCATTGGGAATGATGCCCAAATTGACCTATAACACTCCTTAAAAAGTGCAAAATATAACCCTGAAATTTGGGAGGAGACTTGATACATGACACCTAGCAGCATCCATTATAATTGAAATCTCCTCCACTTCACCTACTTTGATGTCACCATCATGATAATAAAACAAAAGCAAATCATTTTCATGATATGTTAATATTTAGAAATAATTGCTACCTTCCTAGAAAAAGTAGCTATATCCGGAAACATTGAAAATTAACCCAAAACTGAAAAGTTTCTCCAAAGGAAGCCTTTTTCCATCATTTTTCAGAGGTCCAAAATAAAGTCAAAAATAATGATGGCCTCAACTTTAGTCACCCTCTTGTTTGACACATTTCTCTATGTTTGACTCTTTGGCTGAGTTTTTTTCCCGTTCTTGATTTTATCTTCTGGACTCTCCTCAATATTGATAATTTCGTCTCTTAATGAAGGATTAGAAATCAACTTACTATTTAGTCTGAGTTTATTTTTGGGCCTAGTTTGAGGTCTTTGGATATAAGGATTTGGAATGAACTTAGACCTCTTACCTTCATACATGAATCTACTAGGTTCTCCTTCCTCATACTCTGATTCTGTATACTTAGGGTCACTGTTATTTTCATAAGAGGATTAGGAGTGTATCACAATCTTCTTTCTCTTCTTGATCAAAGAGCCAGTGGAGGAGACTAGTTGAGCTAGAGTAGGCTCTTCCTTTATGATAGTCTCTGACATTTTATGTTTTCCTTTCTTAAGAGATAGCAAAACCTGTGACAGAAGTACCACTGCTTGGTTGAGCTTGATGAGTTGTTTCAGAAACATGACTTGATCTTTTTACTCTAGGGTTGAATTCCTTTGGATACAAAGCATGCTTAGATGTTAGAAGTCTAGGGTTGACTTCCACTGGTTTTTCTGTCATGGAGAGCTTCTTCTTAGGTTTGCCTCTTCAAGAGGAAGCTATTTTCTCCTTGTCTTTTGACATATACTTTTTACGAGGCATAGAATTTTTATGTTTCAATTTCTTCTTATATTCCTCCATGAATGCCCTTAGGGTCTGGGTTTCTCTAGGTGAACTGCTCACTGGTAAACTGCTAACATGGGCTTCTTTGACTAGTGGCATTGTTGGCATAGGCATAGGGTCTCCAGCTTTCCTAGATGAGCCTCTAGTTTGTATTTTGATTGACATGGAAGGAGGGTTAACTTGGCAGAAAGTTGATGAATGAATGGAGTTAGGTTGTGACCTGTTTGAGACAGGGGTTGCACTATTTTTTTCATGGGTATCTCTTTTCTTGGGCCTCCCTACCCTTCTCCTAGAGTTTATGCTACCAAACCGTTCCTCCGTCAAGAACTTGTCCTAGGTGGTCCTCCTCTTTCTAAGGTGGTAGACAATCATAATTTTAATTATACCCCTATGATATAAATTGTACAAAGAGTAATTAGGGATCTTCTGTAGTTTTAGGGACATTTTGGGCAAGGATTTATATAGAAAATAGGGAAATTTCATAGGTTTATCTCCTGAAATATGAGTAAGAAATCTTAGATGATAATGGTGAATAGAGGAGAACCTACCCTCACATGTAATGTATTTTTTGACAGTGGTGATCACATGTTTCCATTCAGCCTTAAAGCAGGAAATATGTATAGTCAGATTCCACTTAACATTGACATGTTCTAGCTTAAGGTAGAGACTTTCTTTTGTGGGCAGCGTTTTATTTTTGAAACAACGTTCATCAGTTGTAGAGGTTTGAGTAGCACGAGTTATGATGGCCTTGGAGATGTTCAATGTCTTCCTTCCCAACTTGACATTTTCACCATCAAATATCTCAGAAAAAGCCTGAGCTAAAGCCACATTCTCCCTAGAAAAAATTTGTAGAAATTTATACCAGCCAGAAAATTTAAACTGAGGTTTGGCCCTAGCATCAATGAACCTAGTGTTTGTTGGCTCAGACCTATTGAAATTACCACCTTTTCCCATATCTTCCAACAACTAGACAGCTTACAAACACACAGCTGTTTGATTATGGTTGCAAAACCCTACACGAAGCCCTGGTTTTCCTTCCTTGAAACACTAAAATGGTTTGCTGGACAAATTACTTCTGTTAGTTGTAGCCTGCACAGAGATATTTGGTCAAGTGAACACCAAAATAACTCCTTTGATTTCACGTCTGTAATCATGGTATGGAGTAATGGCATGCTTTGAAATAATTCGAAAACAAGCACCAAGTCATCCCATTATGCTTAACACTCCACAATATAATTAAATGACTGATACCTCATACTATGATTTCCGCTTCACTTAAGTGGGGTAGCTATAGGTTAGTTGCATAGATAATGTAACCACTCACTTATAATATCCTCCTAGGTCAAACAATAATTAATCTTGTTTAAAAGAATAATAATGTTTATAGCATAAGAGGTCTTCAATGATCTTCAAACATGAATGGTCCTTGCTTTAAAAATATTCTTTTTTTCTCCTATATGCTTGAGAAATAGTTGTCTTTACCTCTTAATTGAAATAAACCAAATCTCAGTGAAATAGCTGCACCGTTCATTGAGTTACCACTAAGAATAGGTCCCTGAAGAAATAACATCTCTTTTCACTGTGTGAGTAATATGACCTTCTATTTGGAGAAATAGTTTCCTTCCATTACATCACTGTGTTAACAATGAAATTAAAACAGAGGTAGCTATTATCTCGGACAGGGTGGCTGTAATTTTATTACCCAAACGACAAATAGCCTTCGACACTAACTTAAGTTAAAACAATGGTTTTAAGTTATTTTATGAACCTAATACACTAATAACACCTATACACTTAAAAGTAATTTGATTTTGAGACTCTTTTTTGACCTTTATTGAAAATGACTCAAACTTCGACATGCAATAGGACATTCGAAAAATTTGAAAACAATGATACAATGGCGATCGCACTATTAAGATTTTTAGTGCTAACAACACCCAAAACCCTAAAACAAAAATGCAAGCTTCAGACCGTGCAATTTCATCTTCGAGTGAACTTTCTCCTTCGTCGATATGCCTCAAACATGTGCAAGCCAAAACTAGCAAAGAGAAGTAGAAGAGTGTCTCACGATAATAACCAAATGAGGTAGAGTTCACTTGTATTTATATCCTTCCAAGCGTGTCCACTTTTCTCTAGGGATGACTTGATAAAATATGCACATGTGGGACTATAATTCAAAAATACACTTTCCCTTATCCAATATAGATGATTTTTAGGTCGATTCTTTTCCTCTCGAAAACAGGAATTTAATGAAATCGTGATCTCCATCAAATGAGATGTCTGGAGTGGAATTTTACTATAGTTTCATGTTTTAACACTCCCTCTCAACTAGGGATAATTCCACTCGCATTATGTCATGTCTATCCTATCATCAGATCATACCCAATATCGAGTATCTCATCATCATGTATCATTGCTAATCATCTTGATTGATCTCTTGCTTATTCCTTCTTATCTCTTGATTTTCCCTACTCATATGTTGAACATTATCGAATATGGAAGAATAGGATTTTGACATTGGAGGGGAGCCTAAGTGTTACACAGTAATTTGTGATCGTCCCTGCAATCCCTCGTCCCGCACATTGGAGGGCTTATTCTGTGACCTGTGAGCAGTGACATGACCTAAAACCACTTTCATGGCATCCCCCTGGACATGGAATTTCATTCTCCTGAAGACAACAACTTGTGAAAAACCCTAAAAATAGCCTTTTTATCCTTGGCGCGACTCGTCAGTGTTATACCCATGCTAATGGGGGAAATCCTCCAAAGAGGGCGTGCAAATTGGCGCTCTATCCTAGAGTCACACCCGCGCCAGGCTTAATAAGGAGTGTTTTTTAAAAATAAATGGCGGAAGATTGACTCCAACTAACTCCTGAACTGGTCTCTAAATTGAGTTGGGACGTTTGGCTCTATATCTCCATGTGGAGGAAGTAGTTTTCCACCTCTCATGGAATCTTCCTTGAGGATAGGGCCAATCCCATGATTGTAGGGATCCCAACTCCCCTTCCACCATCTATATAAGCTTGCCATTTCCCTTTGCAAGCTAGTCTCCAAGAGCCTTCATAGCCTAAAGAATGTTGCAATAGTCCTCATAGAGCCAAATCAGTAGCAAGGAGATTGACGATCGAAGAGAGAGGCTTGTCCCCATTCTCGACGAGCTTTACCGAGACGTATTCTGCTGACGACCCGCCAAAGGAAGATTCAGCATCAGATCTAGGTTGTATTTTCCTTTGTATTGATTAATGATAAGCGACTATTGGTTATGGTTCCACTCATATTTTTCATCGTGATCATGAGTTGTGTCTTCTCTGACTGATACATAATTTCATATATTGGGTTTTACGCTTGTGTTTGTGGTGTTTCTTGTGTGTGCAGGTGTTCGATCGCGGTAAGTGTGAGGATTGTGATCTGCCGGAGCAAGGGAATGGGAGTGCCATCTTCTCTACAAAAAACAGCGTTGGATTCATGGTAAGTCTTCTTAGCCATTTGGTTTATTACAATTAGGAACTTGCACCTTAGCGTGATACGATTGTTGCTAGACCTGATCTGGGCTAGTAGGGATCGCCTCTATCTGCAGAGGGGATTTACCTCTACAAAAAATTGGCGACTCCACTGGGGGCAGTTGATTTGGAGTATTGTCTTGTCTTTTCAGTAGATTCTTGACTTTGCTTGCTTGATCAGCTCTTTTGGTTGGCTCTTTTCTGAGTGTAAAACCTATTTTTAGCTCCAGAGGATCATATCTGACCTCTGCTTTTCCGAATTTTTCATCTTTTCATGGTTGGCTTGATTGGCGTGATTTCTGCCCTAACAGTCACACCAATTGGCGCAGGTTTCCAGTTCATCACTCGTGCCATCCCTATCTGGCGCGGATTACAACCAGACAGTCGTGCCATTTCCTGTAGGTGGTAGGGTTTACCCTTTTTCGGAAGTTTTTTTTGGTCAGTACTTTGCTTCTGGGTTTGTTTTAGATTCTTCTTGAAGTGGTGAATCTGGTCTTGGTTGGGAGAAATTCTTTGTTTTTTCATTTTTTAGGCGTTGGCGCTTGTTGTTAGTTAGCAATCCGTGCCAATTTTCCATTGGCGCTAGTTTTCAGTGAGCAATTCGCGCCAGTTGGCGCTAGTTTTCAGTGACAAAGTCGTGCCAATTTCAGGGTGTGTGAAAATTGAGATTTTTTCCCTAATTCCTTCACCAGTGTGTCTTTCCCTTCAGTATTTACTCCGTATGAGCATAGATTACATTTCTCATTGTTTGAAATGTCTTCTCTCCATGATTGCTTGATGTAAAAGGGAATGAATGCCTTGTTTTGATCTCATGCTTTGGAAGTCCTCTTTGTGTTTGACTTCATATGTCTTGTCACCTTTTGAGGAATTTCGTTACAAAGTTTTTTGAAACAACGATTGCATTATTAGTGTTTGTTTGCATCCCTTTTTCCTTCATCCTTCATTAAGAAGATTTGCGTTCATTTAGCTTTCGTCTCAAAGTTTTCGTTTTGTTAAAATGCATTAGATCACATTGCATTGAAAAGTATTTTTGAGATTTATCATTGAACTTAGATCACATTGTTTAATGATTAAAAGCTAAAAATCGCATTGAGTGCATTCTCTTTCATTAAAAGCATGCATTAAGTAGATTCTCATTTCATCAAAAAATGCATTCAATGCATTCTTATCATTTGAAAGGAAAATGAAATTGTGCATAGATTACAATTGCATAGTTTTCTAAAAAGAGGATTTTGCATAGATTACATTGCATTATTCACATCATTGAATGTTTGAGATTACTTTTGGATAGTGAAAGTCATCTAGTTTGGAAAAGATTTCGTTTGCAGTGTTGTTTTATGTTGCATCATTGTTTTAAGCTCTTCCCTTAACTAGATAGCATTCATCGAATTGAAAACATTTATTTTCTCATATAGCTGCATATAGGATATTGTCATATGACATTCGTTAGGGCCTTGAAACCGAGACATAATTGAAGATAAACATTAAAATTTATTCAATTAACCTAAGGAAGCATTGAAACATTAACGAAACATTTAGAGGTCTAGGCTAGAGACGTGTTCCGGCGTCGTTAAACCTAGTAGTTGTCGTTCGCCTCTTGGCTTTAGACAGCACTAGTACGAACTTGTGCTCCCCATACCGTAACGTATATAAAGGGAGACCCCACTATGTTGCCATCCTTTATCCATAGGAAGCCGAGTTTGTTGCCCTATACCCGTGATACACCAGACATAGCATTCGGGGAGATTGCTTGCACGTATGTCAAGTCCTTGGTTGATTTCTCTTTCATTTTGAAACCAAGGTGTATATTGCAGTTAACGGATATCTGGTACACCCTTTGCCTATAATTCCTGAGCAGTCATTTCGATATTTTCTGACTCATTAAATTTGAAAATATCATCAAGTGCTTGTCCTTTCACGCTTGTTTCCAATCTGAAAGCGATAGTGTCATCTTTCATCCATTTCTCAACTCTTAAAACATGAAATGGTGAAGTTTCTAAGTTTCAATGTGGTAAAATAAATCACCCGCGATCACATGCCCTTTTAGAGTTTGCTTGTTGGCCATTTGATTGTGTGCCTTGGTTTTTAGCCCGTGTGCGGTTTTGAGTTGTTGATGGAAACTTTTCCAGAGTTCACCAACCAAGGAATCCCCTCCGATGGGAATCCTGGTCATTTTCCTCCTTTTGGGAATGTTGGTGCTCCTTATATGGCAACTTTATCCCTTCCTAGGTTAACTGTTGGGTTGCCTGTTTGGTTTTTTTCAACCTTTGTGGTCCCAAATGTCTCAGCTACTGTTCAATCAGTTCCTCCGCCTGAACAACATCATGTTAATTCTAAGGTGGACCTCTCCCCTTATTTTCCTGTTTTTGCGTCCTTCTCTTCTACTTCGCCTAGTGAAAGTATGGATTCGAGTAATCGCGTGGCTAAGAAGAAGAATAAGAAGACAAAGAAGAAGAAGTTTGATAAAGGAGAGGCTAGCCCTACAGCTATTGCACCTAAGAAGCCTTTCGTCGATAAACCTCCCAACCCTCCACGAAAATTCAAGTTCCCTTGCATGTTGTGCATGGGAGACCATCTTCTTCGAGACTGCCCTAGCATTCCCAAGGTGCTTGAAGAATGGTCCAATGGTCGTCCACCATGCCTTTGGCTTCCGGGAGTCAAGTTGGGGGCATGTCTTCAACTGGTATTGGTGAGGCTCCTAAGAAGCAGGGTAAGATTACCAATCCCTGTAAGTTGTGTGAAGGGCACCATGCCATTCAGCTTTGTCCTTATATGGATGTGTTGAAGCCCTGAAAATTGGGTCTACAACAAGGGGGATACCCACCCAGTCCGGACCTTGGTTAGCAGCTCCTTTTCTGTTTGGTGTAGTGGGTCTGACTGGGGATAATGGGACCAGTTTCCCAATATGTGTGTGTGTGTTTGAGATTTGATATTTCTTTTCTAAAATTCCTCAGTAAAATGCTTTTAATATTTTTCTAATCTATTCATATGCGCTGTATTCTAAGAAATATCTAACTCTAAAACTAACCCGGGATGTAAATCTTTCTATTTACGTGATCTAAAATGATTTCAGATAACAATAGATAATAAAGATCATTCAATTATCATGAGAAAAGAATTCAATAAAGATAAACCATTTCATATAAAAATTTATATGAAATAGTTGTGAGAAACATATCGCATAATAAGCTATTCATACATCAAGTACAAATAAATAGCTATCACCGTACAAAAATGCCAAATGATAACTCAAGTATTCAAACATCAATATATAAATAACTGAACATAAATATCACTTTTAACACAGAAACAGAAACAGTTAAGAGATAAAAGTACCATTTATAATTGGTTCTACTCATGAGCTAGAAGCAATAATGATTTATCTCTTCCTAATCCAACATCCATTAAGAGTACAGAAATGCAACATCAGTAACGGATATTAGACACATATATCAATAAATCTTGTTCCATTCATTCATCAAAACCTCCTCTGAGGGTGCAGAAGTGCATGTTCTGAGGATAAGTTTTTGACAAATTTCAGGACCCTTCTCTAAATGCATGAGAAGGGTTTAAATACTACTAACAAAATCTAATTATAGCTTATTACAAAAATTTAGGATTCGGTTTAAATGACCGTCCTTTTTCTAGGAAAAAATAAAGTAAAACTGAAACTAAATCTAAAATTAAAAACTATCAACTAACTACTTATGAATTTGATCTCTGAATTTGCAAGCATCCAGCATTGTTTTGAGAAGAGGTGGTTGGCCGAATTCAGATTTCAACTGCCCTGAAAAGACAGAATCGGCAAGTGTAGGCGCAATCTTCTCAGCAGAATTAATGATGCAATTAAGAGTGCTGCATTGACTGTGTGGTTTTACTAGATATGTCCAGTAAGAATCCCAATTTAATCTTGTCAAACCTTGAATTGATTTTGCTTTTTCTTCCGCCTTTTGTTTCCATTCTGTTTGCAATTGTTGTGCTTGTGGAAGATATCCTGGAATAGTTTCTGAAATCAAATTAGCTTTGTGAAAATTCTCATTTACACAATCAGTAATATTGCCTGTTGTTGTAGCTGACTCCTCTACTGCCTTCTCTGCTTCTCTGATCGGTGCATCCCAATTATTGAAAAGTATTTCTTTATTATTGTTATTGATAATTGGTGCACCAGCTCTTTTTCCTTCCTCTATCTTTTGCCATGCCAAGTAATTAGTAACTCTTTCATTAGTTAAATCATAATCATGTCATAATTCTATGACATGATTAGTGATTTTATCACTTTCTAGACAAAAAGAGTTCTATTGCGATATTTTTTGGCATAATACATCTTGTTGTTGTAGTAGTTGGTTGTTTAAAGAAATAGATTCTGAAATAAACTCTGGAAGTTTGGGATCATCTTTGTGCTCTTCTCGGATAATCTGTATTTGTTTCTCTTCATCGGCCAAACTTTTTTGATATCCGATTTGCATCTCTTGAAGCTCTTGCTGTAACTTTTCAATTTTTACCTGTGCTTCACTGCTAGCATGAGCTTGTTGCAATTGTTGTTGCAGAGCTTGTATCTGATCTTCTTTTTCATTTAATAATATTCGTACCTCATATGCCTTTTCAATAGTTGCGGAGGCATAAGCTCCTGTAATCTGAGATAGCTTGGTAATATTCTCAGTAGGATCCGTAGTAGGATCTTTCCATAAGACATCTAATTGTTCTGCATTAGTAGATATTGCGCTCTCTAACTTTCTCTTTTTCCTTTGCTTCTTCACTACTGCTTTATACTGCGGGCCATAGAATACATCCAAAGGAGGAATGTCTTTTATATTAAGTACAATTTCAGAAGAGGGAGTGATAGGTATATGCTCAATCTCTGTGACATTGCCACTTATTCCCGTGCTCAAAACCTTTGTTGTCTATACAGGGGTCTGTATATTCTGTCCTTCAAAATTAAGCAATTCATTAAATGTTTCCCATTCTTTATCTAATTGAATACTGGTGGATGGTTGTTGTACAGTGGGAGGTGGAAGATTCAACTGTGGAGTGGTTGAAGTCTGTAGTTGTGAAAGCTCTTTTCACTAAGCTGTATCTTTTACTGAGCCGTCATCTTTATCAGACTTTTGAAAACGTTCAGAATTTTCTTTGTCAGACTTTGATTTAGACCTGTCAGTATCTGAGCTATCATTGAGACTGACACTAGGAGTTTGTTCCCTTGCGGGTTCCAAGCGTAAATTATCCAAAGGGATAGTTGTCAATCTTCTTTCTCTGTAGATTTTAAATTCCTGAAATACTTCTGGGGAAAACTGTGTTTGAGCTAAGTCCAAAATTTCTTTAAATGAAAATTTTCCTTGAAACATATCATCAAAAGGATCTTCTTCTCCAGAAAATACTCTCACCTTAACTGCAGTGGTGAAATATTTGACAACATCATATGGATCAAATAGCCTTCTCGAAAATTTGAACATTTGTAAGCATGTAATATTTCTTGCCTCTTTGAATTCATGACCAACATCAAACAATGAAAATTCTCCACAGGCTACGGGAAATTGTGGCCAGATGGCCTTCTTCTTATCCTTTAATTCCTTTGTCAAACCTCCTTCACTACAGGTTTGGTATGCAATTTCCGGAGCTATAAGTTTATCCAGAACATACAAGGGTAAAACATGAGGAGAAGCAGAGCTTCCAAAAACCCTTACATAGGTAAACCACTCTTCTCCAAACCACCGTGCGACAGGGAGAATGTCGACTTCTGCTTCAAGAGAAAACCTTGGATCATCCTTATTATACAATATTTTGTACAGCGGCAACATTATGCCATGGCAAATCTTGTAAAAATGAGGAACAAATTTTGATTCCCACAGTTCTTTGTGATACACATGAATAGGCAAAGGATCATGAATTTTCCATTGCCAACCCATTAAAGGGAATTTAGAAAAAAAGGAGATAGAATCCATAACATAGGTAGATAGATAAAAAGGAGGATAAATCCTCTGAGAAACAGTCCGTTTAGGCAGGTAATTGAAAATAGCAGTGGCTAAATTATCAGACAGTATTTTGGCCCAATCTACAATGGTGGCATTAACAACAACAGTTAATAACGGAAGCCATTCAGGAAAGACCTTATTTGTGTCAAGCTTTCCAAAAAGCCTACATAACATAGCAGCAGCAAAACAATAGGGAGAGGTGAGTGAACCAGTACTGTACATACCATGTTTTTCTTTCTTCAATGGTTCATCTCTTTTGGTCCATTCCTTTGTGCATTCTACCAAATTTGCATTTTCCCTGGAAAATTTCTCCATAAATTGTTTGTTGTAAGTCGCCTGAGGCTCTGGCAAGTGATACATAAGCCTCAAATCTTCTGTAGAGAATGACCCGATGAGCTCTTGATTTGGAGTTCTAAATTTCCTGTCTGAAATATCGGTTCTATCCAGCACCCATTTTACCATATCTGTATATGGAAGAATTCTTGGTCTTGCTACTATCTGGTGCAAAAATGAACAAGGCAATTCTGTAAGAGATGCTTTAGATGAATTACTTGAACCTGCAGTAGTTGTGACTTCCATTAACCTGGGATTTTATTCTTCGAGCAGATCATGCATTCCCTACCAGGTGGTGATACCAGCATCCTTGTTGCAAGCAGTATCTGCATACAGGGAAGCCATCTCTTTGTTTTCAGAACTTGGAGTTTTCTCTTTCTTTCCCATAATACTCTGTGAATGCTTTGTATATTCTTCTGCTCCTTCGCGCTTGCGGTTTTACGAATTAAGTGAGATTAATGACATGAGAAAGGTGACGGGATAGTTTTAAATGCTGAAGGCAGATAAAATATATTATTTGAACGTGAAACAACCTTTCAATCAAAACAAAATCCTTTTTATCGATAATTGACAATCCATTCATTAATTCAATCATTAAAGCGCATAACAGATATTGATTTATGAAAAGATTTTATTTGGACAATGAGCTTTTAAGAATCTGCGACATTGTGATCTGCGATTTGCTGTGTAATATCGCAATGTCGCAATATCGCAGAACGCAGTTTTCTCAAATCGAAATCATCGCAAGATCGCAATTATCGCAAATCGCAATATTCACGAATCACAGTCTCATAGCATCACGAAATCGCAATATCGCGAAATCGCAATATCGCAAAATATAATATATGAAAATTATTTGTTAAACATCTTTTCTGCGATATGTGGTTTGCGATCAATATTTTAATGCACAGTTTTTTTGGGATCGCGCTATCGCAATATCGCGAAATCGCAATTTAGAAGATTTTGCTTCACAAAGGATATCCATTTTTTGCGATGGATGCGGTACTTTTTCTTAAAAGAAATATTGTATTCTGATCTATCATAAACTTAAGTTTATTTAGAGATTTTCGAAGGAATTTCCCTAAGTTATGATAGTAAGTTTTTTCTGAGAAAGGAAACAAGCACTAATTAATTTTTTGGATTTTTTGACTAAGGGTCCCCTCATATTTAGTATTATTACTAATACTTAAATAAAAAAAGGGGGGGTTGTTGCTGGCCACAACAATTGGCGATTCACTAGGAAGAACCAGTTATCTCTGCTTTTCTTGTGAATTTTCTAAACTTTTCAAAACATAAAATTTTCTAGAAAATCGAACTTTTTTATGAAAAGACAAAGTACATTTTGCTTTAATCTATAAATGATATTTCATTTCTTCGATATTAAACTTTGATTATTCACTTCCTCAAGCTAGTCCTTGTATTTACATCAGTCATTACTTAGTTCATAAAGATAAAAACAAAGGCTTCTTTGTAAATCAATTTAAAATATGCTCATTTGTCGTAGGTAGAGCCACTGCTGCCAGCAAGCGTTTATATCCTCGACAGGGTTAACTTTTATCCAGCAATGATCCTGTATCCTACTTAGAGAAATATACAATTTTCAAAGAGAAATCCATATTCACACTTATTGCTTTTATTTTTCTTTTTCTTCTTAAAGAACAATGTCTTGGTTTGGTAGCCAATTTATGAAAGTGCCATTCACTTGATTTATAAATTTGTTGAACAAGATGGCTCGTGATGAGACCCCTTGTCTTTTGATTTATAACAATCTTGAGTCATTGCCCTGTTGTGGTATGCAGTATTGGCAAAGTCAGCAAGCTATAATATCTATGATCATGATAAGTCGGCTCGTGATGAGACCTCTTACTCTTTAAGTTAAGTGTATTATTGGATAATTCCCTGAACGTTGTAATTTCCTAAGTGGGGAGGAAATCATTGTTTCTTTAAGATAGCTCTGGACGACAATGATAGAGTTTTTGGAAAGAATTTTTCTACAGAGAAACTTTGTTTTGTTATTGATACCTTTCATTGGACTGATATGAAACAATATTTCACTAAAAGTTGCCTTTTATCAAAGTTTTCAAAGTTGAAACTAGTATCATTTCTAGGCTAAATTTTTTAACTGTATCTTTGAATAACAATGATCAATATTCTAAAAAGAATTCTATTTGTAAAAGTGAAGAAACAACATCTAAAAAAGAGAATTTGTATCTTTTTTTTGAATTCCAAATGTAACCATTAACAACTCGTTTTATTTATGACGATAAAGGAAACTGATATACATAATAGAAGAATGATCTCCTATGGAAAATATTTTTTAAAATTTGTCCATTAACAGGAAAAGACTCTCTTTTACCTGCTAAATCTTGTAACATAAAAGTAGATGAACCTATGATTTCTGCAATTTGGAAAGGACCAAGCCACATTCGTTGAAATTTCGTATGTTTTCCTTTTTCCTCATGAGCCTTGTCCCATTTTAAAACGAGATCTCCAACCTAAAAGTTTTTTCTGGTTATCATGTTTGAATCAAAGGAAGCTTTTACTAATGCTTGATGATGAGCATGAGTTATTTTGGCTTTTTATCGTTGTTCTTCTAACTTAATTATTTCCATCTGTCTTAGTTGTATGGAAGAAGTTGGTTCTTCATCAATATATTGAACTAAGGCTAAAGAAGGAATTGCTAAATGAGTTGGAAGAACTATTTCTTTCCCATAAACTAAATTAAAGGGAGAAGTACCAATAGAAGCTTTCTGTGTTATTCGATCTGCCCATAAAGCATATGTTAAAGACTTATGCCAATTTTTATGATTTTGATCAATGGTTCGCTTAATGATTCTAATTAAGTTTTTATTTGTGGATTCAGCTAATCCATTTCCCTGTGGAGAATAATTGGCAGAGTATTTAAGTTTAAAACCTCTCTTGAGTGCAAATTCAGTCATAGCATTACCAGAAAAATACGATGCATTATCAAACATTAAAGCAGAAGGTAAACCAAACCTGGTAATTATGAATTGATCTATGAATTCGATGATATGTTCAGCATTAGCAATCTTGAGAGGGACTGCTTCTACCCATTTCGTAAAATAATCAGTTGCTGTAATGATATACCTATGTTGCTTAGAAGAGTGAGGAACGATCTCACCTATTATGTCCAATCCCCATTGATCAAAAGGTTGTTCAATGTTCACTGGTTGTAATGGAAATGATGGTTTCTTTTGTCTTCCAGCTGCAGTTTGACAAATTTGACATTTTCTTACATAGCTATGTGAATCTTTGAATAATGTAGGCCAGTAATAGCCTGCACGAAGAATTTTGTGTGCAGTAGCATCTCCAGCATAATGTCCACCTGCTGGCCCATCATGAAGTTCCTGCAAGACTTTTTCAGCTTAAGATTTTTCTAGACATCTAAGAAGAACTGAATCGTAATTCATTCTGAAAAGAACATCATTTACAAGCTGATATTGTTTAGCCTTCAACCTTAGAGCTTTTTTCTTGGTGTGATCGAGATTTGGAGGAGCATATCCATTCTTCAGATAAAAAATTATATCAACATATAATGATTCAACATCGTTTAGGCTTACCTCATATGTTTGTATCTCTTCAGATGATTTTTCAGAAATCTGTGATGCTCCAGCTAGTATTTTGCAAAAGCCTTGACCTCTTACAATACTTGCTGGTTTGATCTGAACATCATATTCTTGTAAGGCAGTAATCCAATTATCTCTTTTCTCACCCACATATTTTTGGACTAAAAGATTTCTTACCGTTGGAAACAGTACAATGATTTTTGTATGGGTTTTAAGTAAAAAGGGTCTGAAATACTCTATTTCTTTGAAAACAACGTAAGCTTGTTTCTCTACATCTGAGTAATTCAACTCAGCTTCTTGTAAATTTGAACTGAAAAAAGCAATTGGGGCTTCTGCTTTGTCTTGATTTGCTTGAGTATCATAAGATTTATCAAAGGCAAATGTATAAAAAATAAAAGGATCGGAAAAAATTGGAGTTGCTAAAGATGGAGCGTTAATGATTGCTTGTTTAATCAGATTGAATGCCTCATATTCATATTGGCCCCACTTGAAGTTTGAATTTTTTTTTATCATCGCTTGTAAAGGAGATACTATTCTTGAAAAATCAAGTACAAATATCTTTACAAAATTAATTTGGCCAAGGAAAGATTGCATAGCTTTCTTATTGTGAGGTAAAGATATTTCAGAAATCTCCTTGATTCTATCAGGATCAATATGAATTCCAGATTTTGACACTATGAATCCAAGAAGTTTTCCTTCACTTAATGTAAAAAAGGATTTTTTCGGATTAAGTGAAATTCCATACCTTTGACAACGTTGGAAGATTTTCTTCAAATATTTAAGATGATTGCTTCTTTTTTTGGAACATACAGTTATGTCATCCAAATAGATTACCACTGATTTGTTAACTAATCCCTTGAAAGCGATGTCCATGGCTCTTTGAAATGTGGCACCAACATTGATTAGACCAAAAGGCATTTTTTGATTTGCATAAGTGCCCCATTTGGTTCTAAATGTAGTTTTCAATTGATCGTCTGGATGGACTAACACTTGATTGTAGCCAGAGAAACCATCTAAGAAAGACATTAATTCTAATCCTGCAACTGCCTGTAATATTTGCTCCATGGGAGGCAAAGGAAAATTACCTTTTTAGCAAGCTTTATTAAGATTTCGAAAGTCAATGCAAATTCTAATATCTCCATTCTTTTTCTAACAGGAACCATATTTGAAACCCATTTAGAATGTCGAATAGGAAAAATAATTTTGGCTTTCAATAACTTATTGAGTTCAGATTTGATTTGATTTTCTAGATTGGGATGGATTTTTCTCAGCTTTTGTTGTACAGGTTTTTCATCATTTATCATTGGGATAGTATGTTGGATAATAGAAGTGTCATAAGTTTTGAGTTCATCGTAGTTCCAAGAAAAGACACTTTTATATTGTCTCAAAAGATGAACATATGCTAATTTTTCTTCAGGAGCTAGACCAAGGCCTAGGGTTATATTTTGTGGTTTGGTATCAGTTCCTAGATTTACTAATTCATAATTCAAAGTCAAACTTTGTAATTTTGTATTGGTATATCTTTTAAATCGATCTTTCAAATCATAAAAGTCTTCTAACTTGACTATTGACTTTGGAATAGCATTATTAGTGCTATCATGTTGAATTTGTTTGTCATGTTGATCTTCATCAATTATCTGATTGGTATAAGATCCTTCAAATGTGAGGAAGCTTACAATATCAGGATCATCGTTGAAAATTCTCCAATTGGTAACGTTATCAGGAATCGAAGGTCTAAAGATTAATTCAATTGAAAATCGATCAGGACTAAAGTCTTCTGCAGGAATAAGCTTAGAGGCTACATTGGCTAAGAGGTCTACACTAGCATTCTGGATTCTAGGAATTGGTGAAATATTAAATGCTATAAAATGTTCAGTCAGATCTTGAACTAAAGATTGATAATGCTTTAAATGACCTGATAAACAATGTATAGTATTGCGTACCTGTTTGATTACAATTTCTGAATCTCCGAAAACTTGCAGATATTTGATATCCAATCTGATTGCTTTATATAACCCTTGGACTAAAGCCTCGTATTCTGCGGTATTATTAGTACATTCAAACTCAATTCGGCAGGTTAGCATAATCTTGTTTCCCTCTGGACTAACCAACACGCATCCTGCTCCTGCTCCTTCATTAGACTTAGAACCATCAAAAAATAATTTCCAAAATAAAGATTTATTTACAGGAGTATCTACAAAATTAATACATTTAGAACTATCTGTCTGAGAAAAATTTTCTATTTGAGATAAAACAGAATGTTCTAAATAAGGTGAAGTATGAGCATTGAAATTTCCTAAGAAAGAATCAACTGAGTAATTGCCAATAATATTACTGCTGTATGCAACTGGTTCATTCTCTCCTTCCAATTCTGTTACTATGTATTTCTGATGCTTTTCTCCTTCAACCTTTATCTGATTTGGTTTACCATTGTAAGGAAGCCACATGTGTGACCAATCGGTTGCAAAGTATCCATGAAGTTTTTCTGACCAATCTCTGCTAAGAATTAAGCCATAAAATTCTAG
The DNA here is from genome assembly GCA_034641835.2 of Pinus albicaulis. Lineage (NCBI taxonomy): Eukaryota > Viridiplantae > Streptophyta > Pinopsida > Pinales > Pinaceae > Pinus > Pinus albicaulis. The sequence goes on from CM076570.1 coordinate 59,111,425, forward strand.
AATATCTGCAACTAAAAATATCAATGACTTGACATACCTTTGGATTTGATGACAGCCATATGGTAACCTGGTTTAATTCGCCAATCACTTCAACCTGCGATCGATCTAATTGCACTATGCGTACAACATATTTTTGTGGTTGAATGTTTAATTTTGCACATACTGATTTTGGTAAAATATTAGATGAAGCTCCAGAATCCACTAAACAATTATGCAAATTTTTATTTAAAACTTCATAAGTAAGAAGAAATGGAGGACTATGAGATCTCGATCTTCCTCCAATTAAAGCGATATTTTCAAGATCAACTTTACTAATCGAATTAGTTGGAGGTCTTCCCATCTCATTGGAAGCTTGAGAAATTACAGGATCGGGCAAAGGTTTTTCTGGTATAGCATGTAATTCTTTCAAAAGTACCTTTCGCTGGTGCTTTAACTTGCTCAATTCATACAAAGTGATGTTAGCCCTAGTCTTCTTCATATCTTCTATAATGTTATATTCCATTTCATCCGGAACAATCAGTGTTCTTGATGGAATTGATGAATCTGTTTGGACTGGGCTAGTTTGAATTGCTTTAGATGTCGTTTTCTTGGGTACAACTTTTTCCTTAGTCAATGGGCTTGCGCTCTTTGACTTAGGAGTAGTTTGAGGAGGATCAAGCTGATTTCTACTTCGAGTGCTAACTGGGGATGCTTCTTGATCTTCCTCATCTGGGAGGATGAAATCCCACATACCTTGGACTTCTACAACTTCTTCTTCATCAATTGTTTCTTCAGTAGCAGTTTGTTGTTCTTCTTCTTCTGATTCAGCATTTGTAATAGCATTTGGTGGCTTTGGATCATTTGAAGGGTTTCTTCTAAAAGGCTTGAAAGACTTTTTAGAAGATGTTTCTGCCACTTGTTTCTTAATGTCAATCATTTCATTAGACATGGTTTTCAAAACTTTCTGCAATCCTTCTAAATCAAATGGATCTTTTGGTTGTTTTTTCTTGGGATCTTCTTTAAAAGTGACCTTCTTAGATTTTCGTTCTTCTATTGCATTTTTTTTTTCTAAAGCAATGATTCGTTTCTCTACTGCTATTGCTTCCTTCATATTGTCTGCTAAAGTTGTTTTGTTAGCCCTATCAACAAAGATTGCTATGTTTGATGGTAAAGCATAAATGTACCATTCACTTCGCACTTCTTCGCTAGGCTTGGAAGCAGTAGGAATTTTGTTTAACAATTTATTGAAACGTGAATTAAAATCCTTGACAAGTTCTTTTGAATCAGCTCTAATATTATATAGATGATTGATTAATGTCGCTGTAGACCTATCATCACCAAATTTAGTCAAAAATTGATCTTGAAAGATATCCTAACTAGTGATGGATCCAAATGGTAATGAGAAATACCATGATCCAGCTGCTCCTTGTAGAGCATAAGGGAAAATTCGGACAACAACATCTTCATTAATAACTCCATTGAGATTTATGGACAGCATAAAATTGTTTATGTGTTCTTTTGCTAGCATGCCTGCTTCATGGTTAAACTTAGGCAACCATTTTTCAGGATGGGCTGGTAATTGACTCAAGGGTGCAGGCATTAAGACTGCCCCTGGATTATTCCATGGCATTTGGGCCATCGTTGAACTACTAACAGAGGAAACTGTAGAAGATGATGTCTGTGATTGGGAAGATGAAGATATTACAATTATAGATGATTGAGAAGGTGATGTGGAATTTCTAGTGGAGTGAGGGACAATGGTCTGAAGTGGAGGGGTGGATATTTGACTTTGCGGTGAAGAGGTTGAGATGGATGATGATGAAAAAGTCTCGCTATCAGACCCTTTAGGTGATTTCCTTGCTCTTTTCCTTGTAGATAAAGGTAATTCAGTTGGCTGAATGCCAAGCTTCTCACTCTGTAATCTGGTAAGAGGATGAGCAGGGTTATATTGTGAAGTCACACTGCCTTGAGATTTATCAGATCTTTGAGGTGATATTGAAAATCGCTGAAGTTTATGAATCAAAGATTCAACTTCAGGAGGTTCAATAGCAGATTCTTCTGAAAAGTCAGGGTTTGTAGCAGTGTTTGTTCTTCTTTCGACTTCTGGCTCTAGATTTAAAATTTCTGAGTGCGATGGAGAAGTCGGGGAAGATGGTGAGGGTGATTTACTCTCAGAATGGTATTTAGATTTAGATTTACTTTCCATTCATAGTTCGTGGCCCTCCTTCTAGCGCCAAATATGTTGAAGCCCCGAAAATCAGGTCTACAACAAGGGGGATACCCACCCGGTCCGGACCTTGGTTAGCAGCTACTTTTCCGTTTGGTGTAGTGGGTCCGACTGGGGATAATGGGACCAGTTTCCCAATATGTGTGTGTGTGTTTGAGATTTGATATTTATTTTCTAAAATTCCTAAGTAAAATGCTTTTAATCTATTTCTAATCTATTCATATGCAAACTGTATTCTAAGAAATATCTAACTCTAAAACTAACCCGGGATGTAAATCTTTCTATTTATGCGATCTAAAATGATTTCAGATAACAATCGATAATAAAGATCATTCAATTATCATGAGAAAAGAATTCAATAAAGATAAACCATTTCATATAAAAAGTTAGATGAAATAGTTGTGAGAAACATATCGCATAATAAGCTATTCATACATCAAGTACAAATAAATAGCTATCACTATACAAAAATTGAAAATGATAACTCCAGTATTCAAACATCAATATATAAATAACTGAACATAAATATCACTTTTAACACAGAAACAGAAACAGTTAAGAGATAAAAGTACCATTTATAACTGGTTCTACTCATGAGCTAGAAGCAATAATGATTTATCTCTTCCTAATCCAACATCCATTAAGAGTACAAAAATGCAACATTAGTAACAGATATTAGACACAGATATCAATAAATCTCATTCCATTCATTCATCAAAACCTCCTCTGAGGGTGCAGAAGTGCATGTTCTGAGGATAAGTTTTTGACAAATTTCAGGACCCTTCTCTAAATGCATGAGAAGGGTTTAAATACTACTAACAAAATCTAATTATAGTTTATTACAAAAATTTAGGATTCGGTTTAAATGACCGTCCTTTTTCTAGGCAAAAATAAAGTAAAAATGAAACTAAATCTAAAATTGAAAACTATCAACTAACTACTTATGAATTTGATCTCTGAATTTGCAAGCATCCAGCATTGTTTTGAGAAGAGGTGGCTGGCCGACTTCAGATTTCAACTGTCCCGAAAAGACAGAATCGGCAAGTGTAGGCGCAATCTTCTCAGCAGAATTAATGATGCAATTAAGAGTGCTGCATTGACTGTGTGGTTTTACTAGATATGTCCAATAAGAATCCCAATTTAATCTTGTCAATCCTTGAATTGATTTTTCTTTTTCTTCTGCCTTTTGTTTCCATTCTGTTTGCAATTGCTGTGCCTATGGAAGATATCCCGAAATAGTTTCTGAAATCAAATTAGCCTTGTGCAAATTCTCATTTACATAATCAGTAATATTGCCTGCTACTGTAGCTAACTCCTCTGTCGCTTTCTCTGCTTCTCTAATCTGTGCATCCCAATTATTGAAAAGTATTTCTTTATGACTGTTATTGATAATTGGTGCACCAACTCTTTTTCCTTCCTCTGTATTTTTCCATGCAAAATAATTAGTAACTCTTTCATTAGTTAAATCATAATCATGTCGTAATTCTACGACATGATTAGTGATTTTATCACTTTCTAGACCAAAAGAGTTCCATTGCGAGATTTTCTGGCATAATACATCTTGTTGTTGTAGTAGTTGGTTGTTTAAAGAAATAGATTATGAAATAAACTCTGGAAGTTTGGGATCATCTTTGTGCTCTTCTCGGATAATCTGTATTTGTTTCTCTTTATCGGCCAAACTTTTTTGATATTCGATTTGCATCTCTTGAAGCTCTTGCTGTAACTTTTCAAGTTTTACCTGTGCTTCACTGCTAGCATGAGCTTGTTGCAATTGCTGTTGCAGAACTTGTATCTGATCTTATTTTTAATTTAATAATAGCCGTACCTCAGATGCTTTGTCAATAGTTGCGGAGGCATAAGCTCCTGTAATCTGAGATAGCTTGGTAAGATTCTCAGTAGGATCCGTAGTAGGATCTTTCCATAAGACATATAATTGTTCTGCATTAGTAGAGATTGCACTCTCTAACTTTCTCTTTTTCCTTTGCTTCCTCACTACTGCTTTATACTGCGGGCTGTAGAATACATCTAGAGGAGGAATGTCCTCTATATTAAGTACAATTTTAGAAGAGGGAGTGATAGGTATATGCTCAGTCTCTGTGACATTGCCACTTATTCCCGTGCTCAAAACTTTTGTTGTCTGTACAGGGGTCTGTATATTCTGTCCTTCAACATTAAGCAATTCATTAAATGTTTCCCATTCTTTATCTAATTGAATGCTGGTGGATGGTTGATGTACAATGGGAGGTGGAAGATTCAACTGTGGAGTGGTTGAAGTCTGTAGTTGTGAAAGCTCTTTTGACTGAGCTGTATCTTTCACTGAGCCTTCATCTTTATCAGACTTTTGAGAACATTCAGAAGCTTCTTTGTCAGACTTTGATTTAGACTTGTCAGTATCTGAGCTACCATTGAGACTGACACTAGGAGTTGGTTCCCTTGCGGGTTCCAAGCGTAAATTATCCAAAGGGATAGTAGTCAATCTTCTTTCTCTGTAGATTTTAAATTCCTGAAACACTTCTGGAGAAAACTGTGTTTAAGCTAAATGCAAAATTTCTTTAAATGAACATTTTTCTTGAAACATATCATCAAAAGGATCTTCTTCTCCAGAAAATACTCTCACCTTAACTGCAGTGGTGAAATCTTTGACAACATCATATGGATCAAATAGTCTTCTCGAAAACTTGAACAGTTGTAAGCATGTAATATTGCTTACCTCTTTGAATGCATGACCAACATCAAACAATGAAAATGCTCCACAGGCTACGGGAAATTGTGGCCAAATGGCCTTCTTCTTATCCTTTAATTCCTTTGTCAAACCTCCTTCGCCACAGGTTTGGTATGCAATTTCTCGAGCTATAAGTTTATCCGAAAAATACAAGGGTAAAACATGAGGAGAATCAGAACTTCCAAAAACCCTCACATAGGTAAACCACTCTTCCCCAAACCATCGTGCGACAGGGAGAATGTCGACTTCTGCTTCCAGGGAAAACCTTGGAGCATCCTTATTATACAATATTCTATACAGAGACAACATTATGACATGGAAAATTTTGTAAAAATGAGGAAAAAAATTTGATTCCCACAACTCTTTGTGATAGACATGAATAGGCAAGGGATCATGAATTGTCCATTTCCAGCCCATTAAAGGGAATTTAGAAACAAAGCAGATAGAATCCATAACATAGGCAGACAGATAAAAAGGAGGATAAATCCTCTGAGAGACAATCTATTTAGACCGGTAATTGAAAATAGCAGTGGCTAAATTATCAGACAGTATTTTGGCCCAGTCTACAATGGTAGCGTTAACAGCAGCATTTAATAACGGAAGCCATTCAAGCAAGACCTTATTTATGTCAACCATTCCAAAATTCCTACATAACATAGCAGCAGCAAAACAATAGGGAGAGGTGAGTGAACCAGTACTGTACATACCATGTTTTTCTTTCTTCAATGGTTCATCTCTTTTGGTTCATTCCTTTGTGCATTCCGCCAAATTTGCATTTTCCCTGGAAAATTTCTACATAAATTGTTTGTTGTAAGTCGCCTGAGGCTCCAGAAAGTGATACATAAGCCTCAAATCTTCTGTAGTGAGTGACACGATGAGCTCTTGATCTGGAGTTTTAAATTTCCTGTCTGAAATATCGGTGCTATCCAGCGCCCATTTTACCATATCTCGATACGGAAGAATTATTGGTCTTGCTGCTATCTGGTGTAAAAATTAACAAGCCAATTCTGTAAGAGATGCTTCAGATGAATTACTTGAACCTGCAGTAGCCGCGACTTCCATTACCCTGGGATTTTCTTCTTCAAGCAGATTATGCATTCACTCCCAGGAGGTGATACCGGCATCCTTGTTGCAAGAAATATCTGCATACATGGAAGCCACCTCTTTGTTTTCAGAACTTGGAGTTTTCTCTTTCTTTCCCATAATACTCTGTGAATGCTCTGTATAGTCTTCTGCTCCTTCGCGCCTACGGTTTTATGAATTAAGTGAGAGTAATTATATGAGAAAGGTGACGGGATAGTTTTAAATGCTGAAGGCGGATGAAATATATTATTTTAATATGAAACAACCTTTCAATCAAAACAAAATCCTTTTTATCGATAATTGACAATACATTCATTAATTCAATCATTAAAGCGCATAACGGATATTGATTTATGAAAAGATTTTCTTTGGACAACGAGCTTTTAAGAATCTGCGACATTGCGATCTACGATTTGCTGTGCAATATCGCAATGTCGCAATATCGCAGATCACAGTTTTCTCAAATCGAAATCATCGCAAGATCGCAATTATCACAAATCGCAATATTCACGAATCGCAGTCTCATAGCATCGCGAAATCGCAATATCGTGAAATTGCAATATCGCAAAATATAATATATGAAAAGTATTTGTTAAACATATTTTCTGCGATATGCGGTTTGCGATCAATATTTTAATGCACAGCTTTTTTGGGATCGCGCTATCGCAATATCGCGAAATCGCAATTTAGAATATTTTGCTTCACAAAGGATATCCACTTTTTGCGATGGATGTGGTATTTTTTCTTCAAAGAAAGATTATATTCTAATCTTTCATAAACTTAAGTTTATTTAGAGATTTTCGAAGGAATTTCCCTAAGTTATGATAGTAAGTTTTATTTGAGAAAGGAAACAAGCACTAATTAATTTTTTGCATTTTTTTACTAAGGGTCCCCTCATATTTAGTATTATTACTAATACTTAAATAAGAAAATCGAACTTTATTATGAAAAGACAATGTACATTATGCTTTAATCTATAAATGATATTTCATTTCTTCTATATTCAACTTTGATTATTCACTTCCTCAAGCTAGTCCTTGTATTTACATCAGTCATTACTTAGTTCATAAAGATAAAAAAAAAGGCTTCTTTGTAAATCAATTTAAAATATGCTCATTTGTCATAGGTAGAGCCACTTCTGCCAGCAAGCATTTATAGCCTCGATAGGGTTACCTGTTATCCAGCAATGGTCCTGTATCCTACTTAGAGAAATATACAATTTTCAAAGAGAAATCCATATTCACACTTATTTCTTTTATTTTTCTTTTTCTTCTTAAAGAACAATGTTCTGTCAGAAATGACTGGCGGTATGCCATTCACTTGATTTATAATTTTATTTCAACAAGATGGCTCATGATGAGACCCCTTGTCTTTGATTTATAACAATCTTGAGTCATTGAACTATTGTGGTATGCAAGATTCGCAGTCTAGAGATATAATATCTATGATCATGATAAGTCGCCTTGATACAGACCTCTTACTCTTTAAGTTAAGTGTATTATTGGATAATTCCCTAAACATTGTAATTTCCTAAGTGGGGAGGAAATCATTGTTTCCTTAAGATAGCTCTGGACAAAAATAATAGAGTTTTTGGAAAGATTTTTTCTACAGAGAAACTTTGTTTTGTTATTGATACCTTTCATTGGACTGATATCAAACAATATTTCACTAAAAGTTTCCTTTTATCAAAGTTGAAACTAGTATCATTTCTAGGCTAAAGTTTTTAACTGTATCTTTGAATAACAATGATCAATATTCTAAAAAGAATTCTATTTGTAAAAGTGAAGAAACAACATCTAAAAGAGAGAATCTGTATCTTTTTTGTGAATTCAAAATGTAACCATTAACAACTCGTTTTATTTATGACGATAAAGGAAACTAATATACAAAATAGAAGAATGATCTCCTATGGAAAATATTTTTTTAAAATTTGTCCATTAACAGGCAAAGACTCTCTTTTACCTGTTAAATCCTGTAACATAAAAGTATATGAACCTATGATTTCTGCAATTTGGAAAGGACCAAGCCACATTCTTTGAAATTTCGTATGTTTTCCTTTTAACTCATGAGCCTTGTCCCATTTTAAAACAAGATCTCCAACCTGAAAGTCTTTTCTGGTTATCATGTTTGAATCAAAGGAAGCTTTTACTAATGCTTGATGATGAGCATGAGTTATTTTGGCTTTTTCTCATTGTTCTTCTAACTTAATTATTTCCATCTGTCTTAGTTGAATGGAAGAAGTTGGTGCTTCATCAATATATTGAACTAAGGCTAAAGAAGGAATTTCTAAATGATTTGGAAGAACTACTTCTTTCCCATAAACTAAATTAAAGGGAGAAGTACCAATAGAAGCCTTCTGTGTTATTCGATCTGCCCATACAGCATATGTTAAAGACTTATGCCAATTTTTATGATTTTGATCAATGGTTCGCTTAATGATTCTAATTAAGTTTTTATTTGTGGATTCAACTAATCCATTTCCCTGTGGATAATAATTGGCAGAGTATTTAAGTTTAAAACCTCTCTTGAGTGAAAATTCAGTCATAGCATTACCAGAAAAATACGATGCATTATCAAACATTAAAGCAGAAGGTAAACCAAACCTGGTAATTATGAACTGATCTATGAATTCGATGATATGTTCAGCATTAGCAATCTTGAGAGGGACTGCTTCTACCCATTTCGTAAAATAATCAGTTGTTGTAATGATATACCTATGTTGCTTAGAAGAGTGAGGAACGATCTCACCTATTATGTCCAATCCCCATTGATCAAAAGGATGTTCAATGTTCACTGGTTGTAATGGCAATGATGGTTTCTTTTGTCTTCCAGCTGCAGTTTGACAAATTTGACATTTTCTTACATAGCTATGTGAATCTTTGAATAATGTAGGCCAGTAATAGCCTGCACGAAGAATTTTGTGTGCAGTAGCATCTCCAGCATAATGTCCTCCTGCTGGCCCATCATGAAGTTCCTGCAAGACTTTTTCAGCTTCAGATTTCTCCAGACATCTAAGAAGAACAAAATCGTAATTCATTCTAAAAAGAACATCATTTACAAGCTGATATTGTTTAGCCTTCAACCTTAGAGCTCTTTTCTTGGTGTGATCGAGATTTGGAGGAGCATATCCATTCTTTAGATAAAAAATGATATCAGCATATAATGATTCAACATCGTTTAGGCTTACCTCATACGTTTGTATCTCTTCAGATGATTTTTCAGAAATTTGTGATGCTCCAGCTAGTATTTTGCAAAAGCCTTGACCTCTTACAATATTTGCTGGTTTGATCTCAACATCATATTCTTGTAAGGCAGTAATCCAATTAGCTCTTTTCTCACCCACATCTTTTTGGACTAAAAGATTTCTTACCACTGGAAACGGTACAATGATTTTTGTATGGGTTTTAAGTAAAAAGGGTCTGAAATACTTTATTGCTTTGAAAACAGCGTAAGCTTGTTTCTCTACATCTGAGTAATTCAACTCAGCTCCCTGTAAATTTGAACTGAAAAAAGCAATTGGGGCTTCTGCTTTGTCTTGATTTGCTTGAGTAAGTATTGTAGCGTAATATTTATCAGAGGCAAATGTATACAAAATAAAAGGATCGGAAAAATTTGGAGTTGCTAAAGATGGAGCGTTAATGATTGCTTATTTAATCAGATTGAATGCCTCATATTCATCTTGGCCCCACTTGAAGTTTGAATTCTTTTTTATCATCGCTTGTAAAGGAGATACTATTCTTGAAAAATCTGGTACAAATCTCTTTACAAAATTAATTTGGCCAAGGAAAGATTGCATAGCTTTCTTATTGTGAGGTAAAGATATTTCAGAAATCTCCTTGATTCTATCAGGATCAATATGAATTCCAGATTTTGACACTATGAATCCAAGAATTTTTCCTTCACTTCATGCAAAAAATGATTTTTTCGGATTAAGTGAAATTCCATACCTTTGACAATGTTGGAAGATCTGCTTCAAATCTTTAAGATGATTGCTTCGTTTTTTGGAATATACAATTATGTCATCCAAATAGATTACCACTGATTTGTTAACTAATCCCTTGAAAGCAATGTCCATGGCTCTTTGAAATGTGGCACCAGCATTGATTAGACCAAAAGGTATTTTTTGATATGCATAAGTGCCCCATTTGGTTCTAAGTGTAGTTTTCGATTGATCATCTGGATGGACTAACACTTGATTGTAGCTAGAGAAACCATCTAAGAAAGACATTAATTCTGATCCTGCAACTATCTGTAATATTTTCTCCATGGGAGGCAAAGGAAAATTATATTTTTAGCAAGCTTTATTAAGATTTCGAAAGTCAATGCAAATTCTAATATCTCCGTTCTTTTTTCTAACAGGAACCATATTTGAAACCCATTTAGAATGTCGAACAGGAAAAATAATTTTGGCTTTCAATAACTTATTGAGTTCAGATTTGATTTGATTTTCTAGATTGGGATGGATTTTTCTCAGCTTTTGTTGTACAGGTTTTTCATCATTTATCATTGGGATAATATGTTGGATAATAGAAGTGTCATAAGTTTTGTGTTCATCGTAGTTCCAAGAAAATACACTTTTATATTGTCTCAAAAGAGGAACATATGCTAATTTTTCTTCAAGAGCTAGACCAAGGCCTAGGTTGATATTCTGTGGTTTGGTATCAGTTCCTAGATTTACTAATTCATAATTCAAAGTCGAACTTTGTAATTTTGAATTGGTAGATCTTTTAAATCGATCTTTCAAATCATAAAGGTCTTCTAACTTGACTATTGACTTTGGAATAGCATTATTAGTGCTATCATGTTGCATTTGTTTGTCATGTTGATCTTCATCAATTATCTGATTGGTATAAGATCCTTCAGATGTGAGGAAGCTTACAATATCAGGATCATCGTTGAAAATTCTCCAATTGGTAACGTTATCAGGAATCGAAGGTCTAAAGATTAATTCAATTGAAAATCGATCAGGACTAAAGTCTTCTGCAGGAATAAGCTTAGAGGCTACATTGGCTAGGAGGTCTGCACTAGCATTCTGGATTCTAGGAATTGGTGAAATATTAAATGCTATAAAATGTTCAGTCAGATCTTGAACTAAAGATTAATAATGCTTTAAATGACCTGATAAATAGTGTATAGTATTGCGTACCTATTTGATTACAATTTATGAATCTCCGAAAACTTGTAGATATTTGATATCTAATCCGATTGCTTTATATAATCCTTGGATTAAAGCCTCGTATTCTGCGGTGTTATTAGTGCAATCAAACTCGAGTCTGCAAGTTAGCATAATTTTGTTTCCCTCTGGACTAACCAACACGCATCCTGCTCCTGCTCCTTCATTAGACTTAGAACCATCAAAAAATAATTTCCAGAATAAAGATTTATTTACAGGAGTATCTACAAAATTAATACATTTAGAACTATCCGTCTGAGAAATTTTTTCTATTTGAGATAAAACAGAATGTTCTAAATAAGGTGAAGTATGAGCATTGAAATTTCCTAAGAAAGAATCAACTAAGTAATTGCCAATAATATTACTGCTGTATGGAACTGGTTCATTCTCTCCTTCCAATTCTGTTACTATGTATTTCTGATGCTTTTCTCGTTTAACCTTTATCTGATTTGGTTTACCATTATAAGGAAGCCACATGTGTGACCAATCGGTTGCAAAGTATCCATGAAGCTTTTCTGACCAATCTCTGCTAAGAATTAAGCCATAAAATTCTGGAATATCTACAACTAAAATATCAATGACTTGACATACCTTTGGATTTGATGACATCCGTATGGTAACCTAGTTTAATTTGCCAATCACTTAAACCTACGATCGATCTAAGTGCACTATGCGTACAACAGATTTTTGTGGTTGAATGTTTAATTTTGCACATACTGATTTTGGTAAAATATTAGATGAAGCTCCAGAATCCACTAAATAGTTATGCAATTTTTTATTGAAAACTTCATAAGTAAGAAGAAATGGAGTTGTATGAGATCTCGAACTTCCTCCAATTAAAGCGATATTTTCAAGATCAACTTTACTAATCGCATTAGTTGGAGGTCTTCCCATCTCGTTGGAAGCTTGAGAAATTACGGGATCGGGCAAAGGCTTTTCTGGTACATCATGTAATTCTTTCAAAAGTACCTTTTGCTGGTGCTTTAACTTTCTCAATTCATACAAAGTGATGTTAGCCCTAGTCTTTTTCATATCTTCTATAATGTTATATTCCATTTCATCCGGAACAATCAGTGTTCTTGATGGAATTGATGAATCTGTTTGGACTGGGCTAGTTTGAATTGCTTTAGATGTCACTGATTTCTACTTCGAGTGCTAACCGGGGATGCTTCTTTATCTTCCTCATCTGGGAGGATGAAATGCCACATACCTTGGAATTTTACAACTTCTTCTTCATCAGTTGTTTCTTCAGTAGCAGTTTCTTCTTCTTCTTCTTCTGATTTAGCATTTGTAATAGCATTTGGTGGTTTTGAATTAGTTGACAGATTTCTTCTAAAAGGCTTGAATGACTTTTTAGAAGATGTTTCTACCACTTGTTTCTTAATTTCAACCATTTCATTAGACATGGTTTTCAAAACTTTTTGCAATCATTCTAAATCAAATGGGTCTTTTGGTTGTTTTTTCTTGGGATCTTCTTTAAAAGTGACCTTCTTAGATTTTCGTTCTTCTATTGCATTTTTCTTTTCTAAAACAATGATTTGTTTCTCTACTGCTATTGCTTCCTTCATATTGTCTGCTAAAGTTTTTTGTTAGCCCTATCAACAAAGATTTCTCTGTTTGATGGTAAAGCAGAAATGTACCATTCACTTCGCACTTCTTCGCTAGGCTTGGAAGCAGTAGGAATTTTGTTTAACAATTTATTGAAACGTGAATTGAAATCCTTGAAAAGTTCTTTTGAATCAACTCTAAGATTAGACAAATCATTGATTAATGTTGTTGTAGACCTGTCGTCACCAAATTTAGTTAAAAATTGATCTTGAAAGATATCCCAAGTAGTGATAGATCCAGATGGTAACGAGAAATACCATGATCCAGCTGCTCCTTGTAGGGTATAAGGAAAAATTCGGACAAAAAAATCTTCATTAATAAATCCATTGAGGTTTATGGACAGCGTAAAGTTGTTGATATGTTCTTCTGCTAGCATGCCTGTTTCAGGATTAAACTTAGGCAGCCATTTTTCAGGATGGGCTAGTAATTGACTCAAGGGTGCAGGCATTAAGACTGCCCTTGGATTATTCCATGGCATTTGGGCCATAGCTGAACTACTAACATAGGAAAGTGTAGAAAATGATATTTGTGACTGAGAAGATGAAGATATTATAATTTGAGAAGGAGATGTGGAAGATTGAGTGGACTGATGGACAGTAATCTGGAGTGGAGGAGTGGGTGGTTGACTTCGCGATGAAGTGTTTGAGATGGATGACGATGATGAAAGAGTCTCACTATCAGACCCTTTAGGTGATTTCCTAGCTCTTTTTCTTGTAGGTAGAGGTAACTCAGTTGGCTGAATGCCAAGCTTTTCACTCTGTAATCTAGTGAGAGGATGAGCATGATTATATTGCGAAGTCACACTGCCTTGAGATTTATAAGACCTTTGAGGTGATATTGAAAATCGCTGAAGTTTATGAATCAAAGATTCAACTTCCGGAGGATCAATAGAAGATTCGTTTGAAAATTCAGGGTTTGTAGCAGTGTCTGTTCTTCTTTCGACTTCTAGTTCTAGATTTAAAATTTCTGAGTGTGATGGAGAATTCGGGGAATATGGTGAGGGTGATTTACTCTCAGAATGGTATTTAGATTTAGATTCACTTTCCATTCAGAGTTCGTGGCCCTCCTTATAGCGCCAAATATGTTGAAGCCCCAAAAATCGGGTCTACAACAAGGGGGATACCCACCCGGTCCGGACCTTGGTTAGCATCTCCTTTTCCATTTGGTGTAGTGGGTCCGACTGGGGATAATGGGACCAGTTTCCCAATGTGTGTGTGTGTGTTTGAGATTTGATATTTCTTTTCTAAAATTCCTACGTAAAATGCTTTTAATCTTTTTCTAATTTATTCATATGCACTGTATTCTAAGAAATATCTAACTCTAAAACTAACCCGGGGTGTAAATCTTTCTATTTATGCGATCTAAAATGATTTCAGATAACAATCGATAATAAATATAATTCAATTATCATGAGAAAATAATTCAATAAAGATAAACCATTTCATATAACAAGTTAGATGAAATAGTTGTAAGAAACATATCGCATAATAAGCTATTCATACATCAAGTACAAATAAATAGCTATCACCGTACAAAAATGCCAAATGATAACTCAAGTATTCAAACATCAATATATAAATAATTGAACATAAATATCACTTTTAACACAGAAACAGAAACAGTTAAGAGATAAAAGTACCATTTATAACTGGTTCTACTCATGAGCTAGAAGCAATAATGATTTATCTCTTCCTAATCCAACATCCATTAAGAGTACAGAAATGCAACATCAGTAACAGATATTAGACACAGATATCAATAAATCTCGTTCCATTCATTCATCAAAACCTCCTTTGAGGGTGAAGAAGTGCATGTTCTGAGGACAATTTTTTGACAAATTTCAGGACCCTTCTCTAAATTCATGAGAAGGGTTTAAATACTACTAACAAAATCTAATTATAGCTTATTACAAAAATTTAGGATTCATTTTAAATGACCATCCTTTTTCTAGGAAAAAATAAAGTAAAACTGAAACTAAATCTAAAATTGAAAACTATCAACTAACTACTTATGAATTTGATCTCTGAATTTGCAAGCATCCAGCATTGTTTTGAGAAGAGGTGGTTGGCCGACTTCAGATTTCAACTGCCCTGAAAAGACAGAATCGGCAAGTGTAGGCGCAATCTTCTTAGCAGAATTAATGATGCAATTAAGAGTTTTACATTGACTGTGTGGTTTTACTAGATATGTCTAGTAAGAATCCCAATTTAATCTTGTCAACCCTTGAATTGATTTTGCTTTTTCTTCCGCCTTTTGTTTCCATTCTGTTTGCAATTGTTGTGTCTGTGGAAGATATCCCAGAATAGTTTCTGAAATCAAATTAGCTTTGTGAAAATTCTCATTTACACAATCAGTAATATTGTCTGCTGTTGTAGCTGACTCCTCTTTTGCCTTCTCTGCTTCTCTGATCTGTGCATCCCAATTATTGAAAAGTATTTCTTTATGACTGTTATTGATAATTGGTGCACCAGCTCTTTTTCCTTCCTCTGTCTTTTGCCATGCCAAGTAATTAGTAACTCTTTCATTAGTTAAGTCATAATCATGTCGTAATTCTACAACATGATTAGTGATTTTATCACTTTCTAGACAAAAAGAGTTCTATTGCGAGATTTTTTGGCATAATACATCTTGTTGTTGTAGTAGTTGGTTGTTTAAAGAAATAGATTCTGAAATAAACTCTAGAAGTTTGGGATCATATTTGTGCTCTTCTCGGATAATCTGTATTTGTTTCTCTTTATCGGCCAAACTTTTTTGATATCCGATTTGCATCTCTTGAAGCTCTTGCTGTAACTTTTCAAGTTTTACCTGTGCTTCACTGCTAGCATGAGCTTGTTGCAATTGTTGTTGTAGAGCTTGTATTTGATCTTATTTTTAATTTAATAATAGCCATTCCTCAGATGCTTTGTCAATAGCTGCGGAGGCATAAGCTCCTATAATCTGAGATAGCTTGGTAAGATTCTCAGTAGGATCCATAGTAGGATCTTTCCATAAGACATCTAATTGTTCTGCATTAGTAGAGATTGCGCTCTCTAACTTTCTCTTTTTCCTTTTCTTCTTCACTGTTTCTTTATACTGCAGGTTGTAGAATACATCCAGAGGAGGAATGTCTTCTATATTAAGTAGAATTTCAGAAGAGGGAGTGATAAGGATATGCTCAGTCTCTGTGACATTGCCACTTATTCTCGTGCTCAAATTTTTTTTTGTCTGTACAGGGGTCTGTATATTTTGTCCTTCAACATTAAGCAATTCCTTAAACGTTTCCCATCTTTATCTAATTGAATACTGGTGGATGGTTGTTGTACATTGGGAGGTGGAAGATTCAACTGTGGAGTGGTTGAAGTCTGTAGTTGTGAAAGCTCTTTTGACTGAGCTGTATCTTTTACTGAGACTTCATCTTTATCAGAATTTTGAGAACATTCAGAAGTTTCTTTGTTAGACTTTGATTTAGACCTATCAGTATCTGAGCTATCATTGAGACTGACACTAGGAGTTGGTTCCCTTGCGGGTTCCAAGCGTAAATTATCTAAAGGGATAGTAGTCAATCTTCTTTCTCTGTAGATTTTAAATTCCTGAAATACTTCTGGGGAAAACTGTGTTTGAGCTAAGTGAAAAATTTCTTTAAATGAAAATTTTCCTTGAAACATATCATCAAAAGGATCTTCTTCTCCAGAAAATACTCTCACCTTAACTGCAGTGGTGAAATCTTTGACAACATCATATGGATCAAATAGCCTTATCGAAAATTTGAACAATTGTAAGCATGTAATATTGCTTACCTCTTTGAATGCATGACCAACATCAAATAATGAAAATGCTCCACAGGCTACGGGAAATTGTGGCCAGATGGCCTTCTTCTTATCCTTTAATTCCTTTGTCAAACCTCCTTCACTACAGGTTTGGTATGCAATTTCCCGAGCTATAAGTTTATCCAGAACATACAAGGGTAAAACATGAGGAGAAGCAGAGCTTCCAAAAACCTTACATAGGTAAACCACTCTTCTCCAAACCACCGTGCGACAGGGAGAATGTCGACTTCTCCTTTCGGAGAAAACCTTGGAGCATCCTTATTATACAATATCCTGTACAGCGGCAACATTATGCCATGGCAAATCTTGTAAAACTGAGAAACAAATTTTGATCCCCACAGTTCTTTGTGATACACATGAATAGGCAAAGGATCATGAATTGTCCATTGCCAGCCCATTAAAGGGAATTTAGAAACAAAGTAGATAGAATCCATAACATAGGCAGATAGATAAAAAGGAGGATAAATCCTCTGAGAAACAGTCTGTTTAGACCGGTAATTGAAAATGGCAGTGGCTAAATCATTAGACAGTATTTTGGCCCAGTCTACAATGGTAGTGTTAACAGTAGCATTTAATAACGGAAGCCATTCATGCAAGACCTTATGAATTTCATCTTCTCACCATATGAATTTTAGATTTTGAACCTTCGTAGAAAAAAAATTATAGCGCAAATGCCATGATGACCTGTTTAGGAGCCTAAAAAAAGACCTAACTTCCACAGATCATATCTCCGAAAATATTGTGAACCAAGCTCTGAAATTTTTAGAAAATATTCCTCAGGGTTTCGGCTTCGCACCCTAAAAATTTCAGCTTCTAAAACTTCGTAGAAAAATATTTATAGCAAAAGTGCCACGATGACATGTTTGGAGCAGCGAAACCCTAGAATCCAAAGCTCTGATACCAAATGTTGTGTAACCAGCTCCAAAAATAGAAGAAAAGAGATATCATCGCCTTATAAATAAGCCACTTAGAGGGGAAAACCTCCAATACATTACATAAATGAACTATTCTTGGATGATCCAATTTATAAAACCTCCTTTCTATATATAGGAGTACATGGGGCCAAAATGTAATCCTAGTGGGCCACAATGTAATCTTAACCGACCTAACAATAATAATTTAAGGGCACAATAATAATAAAATGGGGGTTACGAGGGTACAATAATAACAATAAGGGGGTTACACTAACAACAATAAGGGACTATACTAGTAATATAGGGACCTAACACAAGTTCTCATTTTCTTTGGAAAAATTATCCATGAACTGTTTGTTATAAGTTGCCTGTGGCTCCGACAAATGATACATGAGTCTCAAATCTTGTGGAGCAAATGAACCAATGAGTTCTTGAACCTTTGTCTTAAACTATCTGTTTGTAATATCCGTGCTGTCCAGTACCCATTTAACCATATCCATGTATGGAAGAATTTTAAGCCTCGCTGCTATTCAGTGTAAGAATGAACAAGCTAGCTCTGTAATGGACGCATCAGAAGACCCATGTGAGCCTGCAGTAGCTGTAACCTCCATTACTCTGGGGTTCTCTTCTTCAAGTAGATTATACATGCCCTCCCAGGTAGTAATACCAGCGTCTTTGTTACAGGTGGTGTCTGTATACAAGGGCGGCATTTCTTTATCTTCAGAAATTGGAGCTTTGTCTTTCTTTCCCATAATATTAGGAATATTGGTTTGTATAGTTCTCTGTTCTTCGTTCCTGCATTTTACGAATGAAGTGAGAATAATGATAGGAAAAAGGTGACGGGAAAGTTTTAAATGCCGAAAACCTATAAAATATATCATCTTACGCAATATGTCATCTAGAAAACCCTCCTAGAACTTTTTTTCCCTTCTACTTGTCAGTCCACCCTTGTCGAAATCAAAACCCCATTATCACTATCCTACCTGGCTTCAGCCCCCTGATCTGCCCATCAGCTTTAAAAGGAAAATCCAAATCTGTTTCAAAAGTATCCCCTATGTTAGGAAGTGGCGCTTTAAGACATTTTACCCTTGGCGATCATCAAAAAGCCAAAAAGCCTCCATCTGTTACAGACCAACCATGACTGACCTCCCACTCTGCAAATAAAATTGACAAACAGCTCTAAGTCGCGCCACTTATACCCCTAGGTCTCAGCACTGTATGAACCACAGTCTCAAGCTGATTATTAGGTGTTTCACAGTGTTTTATGGATTCTGCAAAGAACAGGAAATATAACTTCATCTCAGGAGGAAATGCTTGAATCTACAGTTAGAAGAACAGCTGCTTCTAAATGTAACATGAGCCTGAGATATATCTGCAAAACAGAGAGCCACTCATCAAGACCTTGCAGTTTTCCTTCCAGTATGAAAATCACAGTAAGAAAAGGACACCACTGTCATAGAAAACTGGTAAATTGTCATGGCCTAGAACCTCCTTCATTTACAAGCAGAGGGTTAGGGCGCCTCCTTCATCTACAAGCAGAGGGCGCTGGCCAGTATTGACTTAAAGGATTGCAGAAGCCCAGGTTTTCCTTTTACTGAACAGTGAAACAACAACTCTAGGTTTTCTGAGTGAGTGATGATCATAACAGGGATAGAGTCTGAAGTATGCAAGTTCAAAGGAAAACAGAGTTTGGTCTGATACAGCCTGTTTGTCCACAAGATCAAATTGAAAAGGTGCTGACAAAACATGTCATTACACAAGCAGAAGGAAAGTTGTTTGTTTTTCAAAAGGGCGCTGACCTCCATAGTCACAGAGACTATCTTTCAAATAATCTGTCATAAGATGACCAAAGAAAATGATGACATCTCATTACCCTCAGAGCAGTGCAAGAAGACAGTGACACTTTGGCTAGGTTTTTTCTGAAACATAGTGATGATTTGCAAGCAGAGGTGCCAGTCTTGATGTTTTTTTTTAAGTTGATTGCTTGCCATCATAATCCAAGCAAACCCTTGTCATGCAGCCCTATCACATAATCTTCATATACTTTGCCAAGTGAAGGGCCTCCTCCTTTTATGAGCAGATGGCCAAGGCATTGCAGGTTGTTGAAAACTGATTGATCTAAGGTGCAGTGGAAGGATATAAAGAAAGTAAATAGAAGTCATTGCACAGGTAAAAGTTAAGGTTTATGATTCAAAAGTATTGGTTTTCCTATTCAAATGAAAATGTCTGTCAAACTGTACCTATAGTGGACAGGAGACAATATTGAATATATACATACATTGATACTAAAAAAGGGCAGTTTCCTTAAGGGAAATGGTCAAGAAATACCCCACTGTCACATGCCAAGAGTCTAAGGGAGCTCCTTTTGAGTAAACAGAGAAATATAGTGTGAAAGCATGCAACCAAAAGATGGCGCTTACAGCCCAAGGAGAAAGCTTATAAATCACCTGGAAGCAGCAATTATCAAACAAATTGGAGGAACACAGGCCATCTCCTGTTAAATGACAAAACAGTTGTCAAGGCTTTTCAAAATGCTCTTTGACACATTCTGAGTGATTTTCTTTAAATTATCACCAAGAAGAATTTTTTAGTGATAAGATTAGAACTATAGAACAGTTCTACAAGAAGATCATTACCTTTGTACAAAGCAAAATGATAATTGTTTCCAAGAGACTGTTCTTTGCTTATGATTTCCCTCACTGAGATATACATCACAAATGATGGGAGGAAATTCAAGATTAGTTCCCAAGAGGACATTGTGAATAGGTATACAATTTTATGAATAGGCAAAAGGAGTTTGTTTTGATAGACTGTCATTGTTTAGATGATTTGAAACAAACACAGTTTTTCATTATTCCAAAGAACAAATATATCATAGATGATACACCTACAGGCAGGGAAGTATTTTGAAAAAGAGGCGCCTTTCTCAAATCAGAGGGCCATGATCAAAGTCCAAATAGGGTCAGCAAACTTGGCATCCACAGCAAAATTAGGGTTAAGGAGCGCCCGGGCAGTTTATTTAAAAATGATTTTCTGATCAAACAGAGATGAAATTTACAAAATTGAGAGAGGTTGTTTTCCCTCATAGGTTCAAAAATAAAAACCTCCTTCATTTTCTACACAGGTATCATGGTTTGTGAGAAACGTGAAAAATTCAGATGTCACGGGAGAATTTCTGCACCAGGATTCATCATTTTGACCAGTGATGGGACAGTCAGATTTTGAACAACCAAATTGACTCCAAATAAAAACATTTAAGTTTTTATGGAAAATATACTTCCATAGCTTTCCGATGAGCCATCTCGGGCCAAATTCCGACAAAATTAAGGCATCCAAAAGTAGCCTGCAATCAACGCTATGTTTTTTTGCACCAGCATACACCATTTTTGACCAGTGATGGGACAGTCAGTTTTTGAAGGATCAAATGGACACCAAATGAAAAAATTCAAGTTTTTCTGAAAAGTAGACTTCCACATATTTCCAACGAGCCATCTCGCGCCCAATTCCGACACCGGGAAGGCATTCAAAAATGGCATACAAACAGCTCGATGCATTTCTGCACCAGGATTCACCAGTTTTGACAAGTGTTGGGAAAATAAATTTTTGAAGGATCAAATGGACACCAAATGAAAAAATTCAAGTTTTTCTGGAAATTATACTTCCACAGCTTTCCAACGAGCCATCTCGCATCCAATTCCGACACCGGGAAGGCCTTCAAAATGGACTGCAAACTTGCGCGACACTCCTGGAAAAGTGCGCGACGCGCCTGTGCACAAAATTTACAAAGGAATGCACTGCTGCGCGACGCGCCTGTAGCAGCCCGCCGCACTCCTGTAAAACTGGTAAAAAAAAATTACCTAAAAACTTTCCAAAGCTATTTCCAGAGCTGCTCAAACTTGTCAGTCATGAATGCCATCAAATTTTCAAGGTATTCTATGATGCCTCATTTATGATTGTCAAATTTCTAAAGGGTAAAGCAATATTGAAAGGTGTAGGTCAAGTTTCTTAAGAGAATGTTTTGAAGGAGAATTATAGTTGGTTGAGAGTGAAGGGTTGGTTCTAGCTTCAAAGAGCCTATAAACTGCCCTCACAACAATGCATCAACATACACCTGCAAGTCCAAAATACACAATAGTGAAAGGCTCATAAAAAGTGTGAAAGTAACCCTACTATGATCAAACGAAGCCAACCTCTGTCATCATTTGCAGTGAAGAAAGCAGTGCTTGGAAGGGTTTGTAGTTTTGTTTAAAGATCAAGATTTGCAGTGTTTTATGTTGACTGGAGTGGATAGAGTAAGTGTGCATGAGTTTATATTAGGGTAAAACAAACCAGCTATGATGAGCAATTTAAAGGATGAAGGCACTATTTTATTCAAAAAGCCTGATACGAAGAAGAGATAATTCCCGAAATCTTGCTCAGCTCCTCAAGAATCATCATCAATCAATCGGCTTAGAGGATGGCGAAATGTTACATTATCAGACGGGTTGTATCTTGGATGTTTCCACAAAATTTATGTGACAAGGTTTGGACACTTGTAAGTGAGATAAATGGAAAGAGGCCAAGCAAGAGAAGTGTAGCCTCAGCTTCAATAGGCTCATCTTTGGTTCAAAGGGCACACGGTTTGGTAGAGTCTCCCAACATGCCAGCTATAGAAATGGCTACAGCAGTGGTATCTGGAGGACTCAGTGCAGTTGCAAACATTAGTACAAGTAAGCTGGTTGACAAAGCTATCCGATTACGAGGAGAAAAATGCCCAAGGATTCTAGTCCGACTAGTTTTGTTGTACCTTTGCAAAGCTGATCTTGAAAGAGCACCATGTTGTGTTCTGCAATTTGTATTTCTTCTTCCATATCTTTTACCAGCTGAAAATGAACAGATCAAGAACAGGCTTCAGCTTTTTATTTGGTCCTTACTTAACAAATAGGGCACAGGTTGGGAGTCAAGATGATGGGTTCCTATTGGTGTTTCAAATAACCTAACAAGCTGCCCTCAAACAGTTTTAAATAGTGCAAACAGCTTCCAAAAAGGGAGAAACTGTAGGTTTATTTTCAAAGTAGCAGTATCATGATATAAATGTTTTTATCAAACCAAAGGACTTCTCTGTTTGATAAAAAGAGACAAAACACCAGTGTTTTCCCCTTCACCTCATGAACCAAATATAGTGTGAATCTGCAAAACACCATTTGGAGGTATGATCAAAGTATAGGTGAGGATTGGTGATTACAGAGCAGCATCTCTATTGGAAGAAATTGTAACTGTTTCAGATGGTCATTTGTGTCCTCCAAAACATCAAAAAGCGGGGTACTCTTATGCACAAATATAACTGAAGAGGATCTATAGGTGTGTTACTTATTATTAATGTTTTAATTTAATTTTTATTATTGAGATAAGGGAAAGGGTAGTATTTACAAAAAGAAGAAAAGTTTATGAAAATTATATTACACGATTTGGGACATAAATTTATTGATCAAACTCATGTGTTTTAAAAGAACGATATGACATAAAACAAAAGAACAGCAAAAATGAGTCACAAAGCCTTGGTGAGGAGAAAGGACGTATTTTTGAAAAGAGCATTAGGCTGACCTGACGAGGAAATAAGAACATTGATGATATACAGCACAAGGATGAAGAGCAGCGCCATGAAGAAACTCAAAACAGTGATGAAAAAGGAGGCTAAGGGGAAGCGCCCAGCACGGAAAGAGGAGAAAGGCACATCAGCGCTTGAAATTTTGGCCTCAGCTTCAGAGCATGTTGCTAGGGACCCCTGAGGGTCATGCATGCCAGTTTTGGGCCTATTTCGACAACTTTTTGTTTTTTTGGCATTTTTTGGGTTTTTGGTCGAAAACTCATTATTTCGCCATTTCAGTTTGAGGATTTTTCAGGGGAGGAGGATGATACCGATGGATGCCATAATTCTATGAGCAGGTCTCCAGCGATTTTCAGGGCATTTGGAGATCATTCGCCCCCTCAAATTGGCGAAAAACGCCCTCTTTTTGCACATTCTGCTCTCCATATCAGCAGTCTGTTATTTCATGGTTTTTTGCGCACAGGTACAGTTTTGGATGACTTCTAGGCCTCAGATTGAGATGGTTTCAGTTGCGCCGGAAAGTAGACATAGAGAGCTTTCCAACGATCCATCATGAGCCTCATTTCAACATCGGGAAGGCTGCCTATTGCATCCAGCAAGTCAGGGGACCTTTTTCAGGCATAAATATGAAGTATTTTTGTAATTTTTGAACCTCAAAAATCTGCTTTTCCCAAATGTGCGTTAAGCTATTTTTATCCTTGGGAAATGATGTAAAGTCAATCTAATTTCCGTTTTTAGCAGTTTTTTAGATATTTTATGGGATATTTTGTGCCTTGGGCTTTGCAAAGCCTCAAGGACAAGTTTAGATATTTTGACTTGGCCAATGGGATAGCTAGTTGCTCCATGAGGTTTTCCTCCCTCAAACCTATTTATTCCATGGGTTTCATTGTAAAACAGAGGCTGAACTTGAGAGAAGAATCAATATATTGGTCATATGAGCTTTGAAGAACATACTTGTGTTATGATTTTGGACTGCCTCTTGGATGCTTTTGATGAATGATGAAGGATTGATGATGGATTCCATGACATGGTAGAATGGTATAGTGTTTCTTGCTTTGTTGTTGTCTTCTAGTTTTCATTCATGATACATGTAGCAACCTTTACCTCTAGTCAGTAGAGATTAGTTTTTGAGATATGCCCATGGAGGCACCTCAAAATTGCAGATCTTCATAGCTTGATGTTCTTCTTTCTTGCTGACCATCTTAAGAAATTTCTTAGCTGCTCTTTAGTAACCTAAGGTATTGTTGCTAAGTTTTATTCATCAGTTCTATGTATGTTAAGTAGGATGTATGGTTTTCCCTACCTACCTACAAGCTGCCCATAGTTCTGTCCATAAAACTTTCTCTTTGACCGATTTGTTGATCATCTTGTTGAACCAAGGAGGCCTAGTCCCGATCTAGCCCTTTGCCTAAAACTATGAAATCTTGTTTGTCAAAGTGCCCAATGACTTAGAGACTATGTTTAGGCATTCCGACGTAGTTTATGAGTTGTTAGTTTGTCTCATGTGTTTTCCCCCAAAGTCTGATAGCCATTTCCCGAAGTTAGAGGGTCTTATACCTCTATGTATGGCTGGAATGTTTGATTTCTATGTATTAATTAGCTCATAGTTACATTTAACATGATTAATGGCTTGCTATAAAATGTTTATGTCTGTTATCAACTAGTTACACTTGAAATCCCTTTGTCTTTCACCAACTTGTTGTCCATTTAACCCATTTTTCCCAAAGATCCCTTCTACCGTGAATCAAATCGACCCTACAGCAGCCTTACATCATCACCTCATAGCTTCCTTGAACTTTTTGACCCCATAGCCCAATTTATCTACATCTTGTTATCCAGTTTATGTATTTTATCAGTTTTATCCCTCACAAACTTAAAAAACTAAAAAACTAAAAACACACTTCATAACTAGCCTAATATCAGAACACCAAGCAAACACAGATATCCTTTACATCATAGGATTGAACTATCAGGATCCAGGAAAAACTGGATAACTTGATTCCAAGCTTGGTTTGGGAGTTGGATCGTCATTTGGCTCATAATAGGCCAAATCATGGACCCCCTAACCTCTGTGGCGATCACGGTGGGACTCACAGGTAACAAAGCTTGATTCCCTAGACCTTCACTTGAGACCTTAGAAGAATATCGATTGACTTATCCCCCTTTGCTCACTAACATGAAGTGACACTAACGATGGTATTCCCAGTTAGGTAATGAATCAAGTGATACTTAGCAGTAACTCTTAGAAGTCTCATTAGAAACTAGTATATCTGATGTGTGCAGAGGGTAGAAAATAACTTTTCCATCTTAACAAATGATGGAGTTAGTTATAAGAAAAATCTTCCAAACCTTTTTTAGCAATCTGCCTAGCCTTCAATACTCCTTTAGATTGGTTTTTGACAAGTACTGGTGGTGGACCATACAAGTATATCTCAAAACAACTGATAATCCACCTGGCGACTCCACTAAACTCTAGTAAGCCTTACTATTTTACCAAGCTCCAGGCTACTATACGATAGACCTATCCCATCGCTCACTAACATAGCGGGAGATGGTGGGACACTGAGTACATAATAGTCCAGCAAACTCTTATAGACTCTTTGGTCCTTTAGGTACCATAAACAAGCAAGCAGTCCATAGACCCATTTTTTAGAGTAAACTCTTTTTGTTCTCATCACCCTAGCAAAGTGTTGAAACAAGTCTAGGATACTTTAACAAACCATAGGCTGCACATAAAACTTAGAAAATCCAAAACATTCCCAGATTAGTTACTGGTGGTGGACCATAGCTATCTTCACAAAAACAACCCATTTCCACCTGGCGACTCCACTAATCCATCCCTTTTATTTTGACCATCCTTCACCTTAGTAAAGCTTTAGAAAAACCACTCATTCAGAACATTCACCAATACCATTCTCTCTAAACTCTGGATCTAAAATCTGGCTTCACGAAGAATTAACACCAGATCCCATCCAGACCCAAATCCCCCTATCATAGTAGATGACCTAGAGAAGATTCTGTGGCAAGCTTCCGAAACTAATCATCTAGCTACTGGTAGATCCATCTGAAAAACAAGATCTGTACCTAAACATCTCACTATCCTAACAGATTCACCTTTTGAATTAGAGTCATCACAAACTCTTCCCAGAAGCAAATCATATAGTAAGATAAAATTTGACGATCTTGAACCCCTAGACCCACCACAGAGTCCTAGTAGAGAAGCTTCACCTACCACTCCTCCTGACTTCCAGCTTCTCTATCAGTTTGGCTCCCATCATCCCAGATCTGCTCAAAACCAGATCACTAGTCCAAGTTCATCCGCCACACCTGGCCAAACCACATATGTTCAAACCACCTCATCTCAGCCTACTAGTCTTCATCTTGTACATCATCCATTAGTTCCCGTCATGGCAGCCTGGTATGCACCTTTGGTGTTGCCACCGCCCTTGGCTCCTCTCCCAAATAAATATCAAGACAAAATCCCACACTTTACCAGAGAAGAGACTGCCACAGCTCAACAGCATGTAAGTAGGATTAGCGATGCTTTTGAATACATGGAAGTACACGACGAAACCGTCAGAATGAGAATATTCGCCCAAAGCCTGGGTGGAGAACCCAAAACATGGTTTAAAAGCTTGCCTCCAAATAGCATCCACAACATCCTAGAACTCTGCCAAGTCTTCACGAACAAGTGGGAAGTCCGAAGGAACCCTATTCAAATCTTGTCAGAATATAACAACCTAAAACGGGAAAATGGGGAAAGTGTCGGGCATCTTCTTTTCAGTTCTTTGTGGTGTGCTGTCGCCTCCACATACACCTCCACTTCAAGCCCCTTCGGTTAGTGGAAGAATTCCCGAACTTTCGATCGAGGAACATGACATATGCTACGAAGACAAGGATCCCCTACCTAGAGAATGCAACAAATAGCCATAAAGCAGACAACAGCGAGAAAAGAGCGGACTAGATTGAAAGGAAAAGTCCCTTATAGAGTTAAGGTCTCACTTCATCTCCTTCTAGATCACAGAATAGATGGCCCGATAAAATCCACTGTTTCAAGATGTGGAAAAATTACAGTGAAAAACATCCTAGGGACAACCAACACACCCATAAGGAAACCCAGGATACAGGCTTTAGAAGATCGGTCTAAAATAAGCCAAAGAGGAAATGATGGATTGACCATTACTTCGGTGAGAATTATGTTGATGGGAGAATAGGATCTGCTTGTGGTGTGTTGAAACTCATAGGTTCTGATAACGAGAGTAAGGTTTACCTCACAGCAGAAGAGCAAGAGTTATGCTCCCCAAGTCAGGACGAAACCGACTATGAAGATCTCGAAGATCTTGCCATAGATTTTCAGAATGCCATTATAGAAGCTCATAGGCAGTATAACCTTAGAAGCAGAAAAAACCAAGACCACTCCAAGAAGAGTAGCCCTGACACTGCTAAAACCTCTGACACCATCCTTAAAAAAGCCATGGATAGCAACAAAATTATGGCTAAGAAAACTGACCAAAACAAAGATAAAGCTATTCAAACAAGTCTTAGCTCGGATACTCCTAGTACCTCCACAAAGACTCCCGAGGCGACTGTGTCAAACAAGGTCTCAAACCAGAATCAACAAATTAAGAGCATAGAAAAGGTCATGTCCGAAAAAGCTGAAACAAATCTACCCAAACTACAAACTCCTTTTAGTTTCGAAGGGGAAGTTTCCGAAATAAAAATTACCATACCCCTTACTGAGCTAATAACTGTAGATAGGTATAGATCTCAAATTTTAAAAGTTTTTGACATAGGGAGCAAGGAAAATACTTTAAATCTAACTAAAAACAAACCCGAGCTCTTATCCGGCCCGAAAATAGAAGGTCAATACCAAGAAGGATCTGTTTCTCCTTCCTATGTGAGCCTGAACATACGGGACAAGATATTACATAATGCCATGTTAGATTCTGGTGCCTCCCATAACCTCATGCCTAAAGCAGTCATGGAAAACCTGGGACTAGAAGTAACTCAACCTTTGGTAACTCAAGCAGTCATGGAAAACAATACTCCCATTTATTCCACTCATTCTAATTTAGATTCTTTTATCTTATACAATGAAAGTGATATAAACAAGCAGATAATGGAAAAGGAAGAAGCTCTCAAACCATCAGAAATGCATTTTCCATTACTAGATGCAGAAACTAATAACCAAAACTTCTCTGATCTTTCTCCTATTAATCCTGCATATCATAAGTCAGAAAATAGATTTATAAATCAAGTTGAAGAAAAGAAATCTGGCAGTCCAATGTACATGGCTGGTGACATTGCTTATGTTAATGATTCTCAAATGTTTGATCAATATGTTGACTTATATGATTTCCAAACAGCAGCTAACTTTGCAGAAGATTCAGTTTTTGATTTTTGGGAGGAAGCTCAGTTTCATAAATTTGAGAAAAGTAAGCAGCCATTACCGGTCATCTATGACACTCATGAGGAGAACCTTGAGAGTTTAGAAGTAAGTGAAGAGTCTCGGACTCTTTGCTCTACTTCACTCCAGCCCGTCAGAGATAACATGCACATGATTGGAAATCAACAGTTTTTCAGCTTTGATGACGAGTTTGAGGAAAATGATGAAATCCTCGAGCAGGTTGTAAATGAGAAGCCTTTTCCTGAAATAGTTGAAGAAATCATTTTGGACATGGAATCTTCCTTAACTCCAGATTTGCAGCCACCAAGTTCCGTTGAGTTAAAAATTGCAGATGAAGAAGTAGAGGTTAATAAACACATGGGAGTTGTCACACTGTCCTTTCAAGATAATTTATTGTCAAAGTGTATCCTTGTTCATCAACCTAATGACCTTCACACAGTTTTCAGTCCACTTAATCAGAACACATCAGCTTGGAAAGAAAACTACACTGCAATACATGATGAGTCTGACAGTTCAAGTGATCATGAGGAAGAGTTGCTTTACCAGGGGGGTCCCAAATATAGCCAAGTGGAAGAAAGAGTAGTCCTGAATGAAGCCTATATCTCAAAACCTCTATATCAGGTATTATTCCAAGATCCATTTGTTGTTTTCCTTGAGAAGTCTGAAAGAGTAGTCTTGAATAAATCCTATGTATCAAATCCTCTAGATCAGGTATTATTCCAAGATCTATTTGTTGTTTTCCTTGAGAAATCTGTAGGGGTAGTGGGTTATATCATAAACAAGTTGCTACCAAGAATGAGAAAAAACTTAAGCTCTACTGTCCAGAAACAAACCAAATGGGAGTGGCCTTTTCATTATTTCTACATCATGAAAGAACTAAACCAGAATCACCCATGTGAGCATCTACTTGACTGGTTGCATTGGAAAACAGAGTTCACCAAAAAAATGTCTATTGTGTACAGATTAGATTAGGATAGAAAGACAACAATAGAAAATAAGCTTAGCCTGTGAGCACCTTTTCATTTGTAGTTTGTTTGAAGAAAAAGTGAAAAAGCAAAAAATACAAAAAACAGTGAAAAGTAGAAAAAGAGGGCAGTTTCTAAAAAGTAGTGGTAAGGCCCCATGTTCCAAAAAAAATAGTCTTTCAGAAAGCGAGCAAGTCTAAATGCCGCTACTAGTGCTTTCAATGTCTTGTTCAGCTATCTAGCCTAATCATAGCTAAGCATGTTTAAATTATTTGCTGATAAGTTAGTGAGTGCAAAGATAGTCAACATTGTGTAAGATTGACTTATCACAGAGCTTAGATTAGGGAGAGATTCTGGTTCCACATGCCTAAAACAGAACCAAAGAGAGAAGCGAGGGATGAAAAAATACATTGTACATCTTAACCCCGCTTGTCTAGTTTCCCTTTATTGCAAAATAACATTTGTGTGCAGCTTGTCTTTTATGCCGCAAATGCATGACAAATCAGACTGCTTAATCCTGATTTGATCATTTTTAAATTTAATGTTGTAGATTAGAGAATGAAATCCTGTCAAACTGCTTAATCTTGACAGTCGATCTAGTTTTAGGTAGAGAAATGAAGGAGTTCATCAGCTTAATTTGAACTCCCGGCAGATATAAGAGTAGAAATAGATAGGTTCATTTTGCAAAAAGAAAAATATGCATTGTCAAAGGCTGCTAGTTCAAATGCGCCAAAGAGAAGAAAAAATGTTAGGAAAGATAGTGGGGTAGGTAGAAGTATCCTTGATGTTAACCATGCTGTCATTCTTCAGAAATAACATCAAGAGAAGGGTAAATTTTGCGCCAATGGATAAGGCACTGGTCTTCATAAGCCAAAGATCTGAATTCTAGACACCTCCTGACGAGGAGCTGCCCTCCCAAAATGGAGCCCTTGTATGTATTTTATGTTAGTGATATTGCTCTTCCTCTTGAGTTTCCTAGAAAATTTGAATTCCATATGTCAGTACGTGTCATCACAAAGCCCTCCTAAATTTTTCGCCTCCCCACGCACTGGTCCACCATGTCAAAATCAAAGCCTCATTATCCCTATCCTATCTAGCTTCAGCCCTCCTGGTCTGCCCATCAGCTTTAAAAGGCAAATCCAAATCTGTTTCAAAAGTATCCCCTATGTTAGGAAGTGGCGCTTTAAGGCATTTTACCCTTGGCAATCATCAAAAATCCAAAAAGCCTCCATCTGCTACAGACCTACCATGACTGACCTCCCACTTTGCAAATGAAATTGACAAATAGCTCTAAGTCGCGCCACTCACACCCCCTAGATCTCAGCACTTCATAAACCCCAATCTCAAGCTGACTATTAGGTGTTTCACAGTGTTTCTGAACTTTGGTTTCTACAAGGCGGAATTATAATTTTATCTCGGAGAAATGCTTGAATCTCGGATTATGAAGAGCAGGCTGCGTCTAAATGTAACAATTTGGTATATGTGCTCAAGCAGAGGAAGCCACTCATGAAAACCTTGCACTCTCCTTCCGACATGAAAATCCACAGTAAGAAAAAAGGACACCTTGTCTCGACAAGCAGTAAATTGTCATGGCCAGACCTCCTTCATTTACAGCGAGAGGTTGAGGCGCCTCCTTCATCTACAAGCGAGAGGCGGCAGCGATATTGACTTTAAGATTGCGAAGCCAGGTTTGCCAGCATGTGCCAGGCAGGTGAAAATAATCCTCTCAGGTTTTCATGGATCTGTGATGGTGATCTGCTTTGGGATATAGAGTCAGAAATATCTGAAGTTCAAAGGAAAACAGAGTTTGGTCTGATAAAGGAGGTCATTTGAAGTCTTAAAGTCATATGAATTGTTAAACTTTAGAAGGGCATGTCATTAGTAAAAATTCCAATCATAAGCAGCCTGTTTGTCCACAAGATCAAATTGAAGAGGTGCTGACAAAACATGTCATTACACAGGCAGAAGGAAAGTTGTTTGTTTTTCAAAAGGTGCTGACCTCCATAGTCACAGAGACTATCTTTCAAATAATTTGTCATGAGATAACCAAAACAAATGATGACATCTCAGTTCCCCTCTGAGCAGTACAGTGAGACAGTGACAATTTGACTAGGGTTGTTCTGAAGCATAGTGGTGATTGCAAGCAGAGGTGCCAGTCTTGATGTTCTTTTTAAGTTGATTGCTTGCCATGTGTCAAGTAGCCAGCTTGTCATGACCATATCATAAATATTGCTCTCTTTTTCAATGAGGCCTCTCTTTCATGGCTTGATAGACGAGCATTGCAGTCTTTGGCTTGATTGGTCTAAGATGTAGTGGAAGGATATAAAGAAAGTAAATAGAAGTCATTGCACAGGTAAAAGTTAGGGTTTATGATTCAAAAGTATTGGTTTTCCTATTCAAATGAAAATGTCTGTCAAATTGTACCTATAGTGGACAGGAGACAATATTGAATATATACATACATTGATACTAAAAAAGGGCAGTTTCCTTAAGGGAAAGGGTCAAGCAATACCCCACTGTCACATGCCAAGAGTCTAAGGGAGCTCCTTTTGAGTAAATAGAGAAATATAGTGTGAAAGCATGCAACCAAAAGTCAAACCTGACGAGGGGAGAAAACTTTATAAATCACACAAGCAGCAATTATCAGACAAATTGGAGGAATTATGCCATCTCTGATTAAATGACAAAGCGGTTGTGAGCTTTAGTCTCTGTGACACAATTCAAGTGATTTCTTGCTTCCCAAATTCACTATAAGAAGATAAAAACGGTGATAATATGAACTATAAGATGGTTCTATTACGAGAAGTGATACTAGCGTGCAGAAGAAAAATGAATAATTGTTTCGAAGACTTGTTTCTTTTGCTTCATGATTTCTCGCTGAGATATACATCACAAATGGTGGGAGGCATTTAGAAGGTCGATTCTAAAGGACATAATTGTGAATGATGCATACAATTTTATGGTCATGACAAAGGAAGTTTGTTTTGATGGTAGAATTGTTTAGATGATTTGAAACAAACACAGTTTTTCATTATTCCAAAGAAAAAATATATCATAGATGATACACCTACAGGTAGGGAAGTATTTTGAAAAAGAGGTGCCTTTCTAAAATCAGAGGGCCATGATCAAAGTCCAAATAGGGTCAGCAAACTTGGCATCCACAGCAAAATTAGGGTTAAGGAGCGCCCGGGCAGTTTGTTTCAAAATGATTTTCTGATCAAACAGAGATGAAATTTACAAAATTGAGAGAGGTTTTTGTCCCTCATAGGTTCAAAAATAAAAACCTCCTTCAGTTTCTACACAGGTATCATGGTTTGTGAGAAACGTGAAAAATTCAGATGTCACGGGAGAATTTCTGCACTAGGATTCATCATTTTGACCAGTGATGGGACAGTCAGATTTTGAAAAACCAAATTGACTTCAAATGAAAAAATTAAAATTTTTATGGAAAATAGACTTCCATAGCTTTCCGATGAGCCATCTCGGGCCAAATTCCGACAAAAGGAAGGCATCCAAAAGTAGCCTGCAATCAACGCTATGTTTTTCTGCACCAGCATACACCTTTTTTGACCAGTGATGGGACAGTCAGTTTTTGAAGGATCAAATGGACACCAAATGAAAAAATTCAAGTTTTTCTGGAAATAATACATCCACATCTTTCCAACGAGCCATCTCGTGCCCAATTCCGACACCAGGAAGGCATTCAAAAATGGCCTACAAACAACTCGATGCATTTCTGCACCAGGATTCACCAGTTTTGACCAGTGTTGGGAAAATCAATTTTTGAAGGATCCAATGGACACCAAATGCAAAAATTCAAGTTGTTCTGGAAAGTAGACTTCCACATATTTCCAACGAGCCATTTCACACCCAATTCTGACACCGGGAAGGCCTTCAAAATGAACTGCAAACTTGCGCGACACTCCTGGAAAAGTGCGCGACGCGCCTGTGCACAAAATTTACAAAGGAATGCACTGCTGCGCGACGCGCCTGTAGCAGTCCACAGAACTCCTGTAGAAATGGTAAAAAAAATTACCTAAAAACCTTCCAAGGCTATTTGCAGAGCTGCTCAAAATTTTCAGTAATGAATGCCATCATATTTTCAAGGTATTCTATGATGTCTCATTTATGATTGTCAAATTTCTAAAGGGTAAAGCAATATTGAAAGGTGTAAGTCAAGTTTCTTAAGAGAATGTTATGAAGGAGAATTATAGTTGGTTGAGAGTGAAGGGTTGGTTCTAGCTTCAAAGAGCCTATAAACTGCCCTCACAACAATGCATCAACATACACCTGCAAGTCCAAAATACACAGTAGTGAAAGGCTCATAAAAAGTGTGAAAGTAACCCTACTATGATAAAACGAAGCCAACCTCTGTCATCATTTGCAGTGAAGAAAGAAATGCTTGGAAGGGTTTGTAGTTTTGTTTAAATATCAAGATTTGCAGTGTTTTATGTTGGCTACAAGTGGAACAGTGAAGATGGTAAGTTTATATTGAGGTAAAAAAACCAAGCCAACTGTCCCCCAAACAATGTTAAAGGATGAAAGGCACTATTTGAAGGCAAAAACATAGTATCTGAAGAAGAAGCCCAGAAACGTTGCTCAAGCTCCTCAAGAATCATCATCAATCAATCAGCTTAGAGGATGGCAGAAATGTTATTATCAAAATGAGGTTGTCATGGATGACCACCACTGGCATTTATGTGACAAGGTTTGGACACTTGTAAGTGAGATAAATGGAAAGAGGCCAAGCAAGAGAAGTGTAGCCTCAGCTTCAATAGGCTCATGTTTGGTTCAAAGGGCACACGGTTCGGTAGAGTCTCCCAACATGCCAGCTGTAGAAATGGCTACGGCAGTGGTATCTGGATGACTCAGTGCAGTTGCAAACATTAGTACAAGTAAGCTGGTTGACAAAGCTATCCGATTACGAGGAGAAAAATGCCCAAGGATTCTAGTCCGACTAGTTTTGTTGTACCTTTGCAAAGCTGATCTTGAAAGAGCACCATGTTGTGTTCTGCAATTTGTATTTCTTCTTCCATATCTTTTACCAGTTGACAATGAACAGATCAAGAACAGGCTTCAGCTTTTTATTTGGTCCTTACTTAACAAATAGGGCACAAGTTGGGAGTCAAGATGATGGGTTTATACTATTGGTGTTTCAAATAACTAACAGTTGCCCTGAAAGCGGTTTTAAATAGTCTGAAACAGCTTCCCAAAAGGAAAGCTTGGTTTCTTTCCAAAATAGCGATATCATGAATATAAATGTTTTATCAATAAAAAGGAGGACTTCTCTGTTTGATAAAAGGAATACTTCTGATGTTCCCCTTCCTCTCACGAACGCCAAGCTATAGTGTGAATACATAGCTATTTGGAGGTATGATCAAAGTATAGGTGAGGATTAGGTGATTACAAGGAAGCGACATCTGTGGAAGAAAATGTTAAAGCAGTACAAATACAAGGTGATGTTGTGTCCTCAAAACATCAAAAGCACGGTACTATTATCACAATAACACAGAAGAGGTCACCTGGACTGTGTTTCCT
Source organism: Pinus albicaulis (assembly GCA_034641835.2). Classification (NCBI taxonomy): domain Eukaryota; kingdom Viridiplantae; phylum Streptophyta; class Pinopsida; order Pinales; family Pinaceae; genus Pinus; species Pinus albicaulis. The sequence goes on from CM076570.1 coordinate 59,146,434, forward strand.
TACTGACTGTGTTTTTGACTAATTTTTATTATTGAGGGACATACAAGGGGAAAGGGTAGTATTTACAAAAGAGCAAAGACCTAATACCAAAGAATACATATTGCACAGTTTGGGACAAATTTACATTGATCAAACAATGTTTTAAAAGGAACAGTATGACTGCCAAAACAGAAGAACAACATAAAAATGATTAACAAAGCCATGACAGTGATGAGAAAGGGCAGTATTTTGAAAAAAGAGCACAGTAAGGCAGCACAACGAGTCAATGGAGAACACATTGATGATATACAGCACAAGGATGAAGAGCAGCGCCATGAAGAAACTCAAAATAGTGATGAAAAAGGAGGCTAAGGGGAAGCGCCCAGCACGGAAAGAGGAGAAAGGCACATCAGCGCTTGAAATTTTGGCCTCAGCTTCAGAGCATGTTGCTAGGGACCCACGAGGGTCATGCCTTGCAGTTTGACATTTGGTAAACTTTTTGTTTTTGGCCAAAAACTCATAAATTCGCCATTTCAGTTGATGAGTTGTCAAGGGAGGAGGATGATACCGATGGATGCCATAATTCCATGAGCAGGTCTCCAGCGATTTTCAGGGCATTTGAAGATCATTCGCCCCCTCAAATTGGCGAAAAATACCCTCTTTTTGCACATTCTGCCCGCCATATCAGCAGTCTGCTATTTTCTGGGTTTTTGCACACAGGTACAGTTTTGGATGACTTCCAGGCCTCGAATTGAGATGGTTTCAGTTGCGCCGGAAAGTAGACACAGAGAGATTTCCAGCAAGCCCTCATGAGCCCCATTTCGACATCGGGAAGGCTGCCAATTGCATCCAGAAAGTCAGGGGACCTTTTTCAGGCATAAATATGAAGTATTTTTGTAATTTTTGAACCTCAAAAATCTGCTTTTCCCAAATGTGCGTTAAGCTATTTTTATCCTTAGGAAATGATGTAAAGTCAATATAATTTCCGTTTTTAGCAGTTTTTTAGATATTTTATGGGATATTTTGTGCCTTGGGCTTTGCAAAGCCTCAAGGACAAGTTTAGATATTTTGACTTGGCCAATGGGATAGCTAGTTGCTCCATGAGGTTTTCCTCCCTCAAGCCTATTTATTCCATGGGTTTCATTGTAAATCAAAGGCTGAACTTGAGAGAAGAATTAATACATTGGTCATATGAGCTTTGATGAATACACTTGTGTTATGATTTTTGGACTGCCTCTTGGATGCTTTTGAGGAGTGATGAAGGATTGGTGATGGATTCCATGACATGGTAGAATGGTATAGTTTTTCTTGCTATGTTTTTTTGTCTTCTAGTTTTCATTCATAATCCATGCTTCTTGCTGCTATAGATCAGTAGAGATTAGTTTTGAGATATGCCCATGGAGGCACCTCAAAATTCCTGAATCTTCATAGCTTGATGTTTTCTTCTTCCTTTGTTATGCTAAAGAATTCTTAAGTGCTCTTTAGTAACCTAAGGATAATGTTTGCTAGTTTTATTTACAAGTTCTATGCATGTTGAGTAGGATGTATGGTGTGCCCTGCCTACCTATAAGCTGCCCATAGTTCTGTCCATAAAACTTTCTCTTTGACTGATTTATTGATCATCTTGTTGAACCAAGGAGGCCTAGTCCCGATCTAGCCCTTTGCCTAAAACTATGAAAGCTTGTTTGTCAAAGTGCCCAATGACTTAGAGACTATGTTTAGGCGTTCCGGCGTAGTTTATGAGTTTTTAGTTTGTCTCATGTGTTTTCCCCAAAGTCTGATAGCCATTTCCCGAAGTTAGAGGGTCTTATACCTCTATGTATGGCTGGAATGTTTGATTTCTATGTATTAATTAGCTCATAGTTACATTTAACATGATTAATGACTTGCTATAAAATGTTTATGTCTGCTATCAACTAGTTACACTTGAAATCCCTTTGTCTTTCACCAACTTGTTGTCCATTTAACCCATTTTGCCCAAAGATCCCTTCTACCGTGAATCAAATCGGCCCTACAACAGCCTTGCATCATTACCTCATAGCTTCCTTGACCTGTTTGACCCCATAGCCCAATTTATCTACATCTTGTTATCCAGTTTATGTATTTGATCAGTTTTATCCCTCACAAACTTAAAAAATCAAAAAACTAAAAACATACTTCATAACTAGCCTAATATCATAACACCATAAGCAAACACAGGTATACCTTTACATCGCTGCCAAGGAAGGCACTCTACGAGTCGAAGAATAGGTCTTGGGCTTCAAAGCTGGTTTGATTGTTACCATAGTGTTTGGCCTCTGTCATTGATCACAGGGACTAACAATTCAAAGCAGGAAAATACAACAATGAGAATATCTCAAGATATTCTAATGTTGGAGACCCAGCAATATGCAAACACAATAATGGAGCAGAAGCAACACTCAACTCATAGAAATGTGAGAGAAATCCATATCCATCTCATTAGATAATAGCAGCAACAAGTGAATACAAGATCTTGAGGAAAAAGGTCACTCAAGATAGGCAATGCTCAGCCTCAAGAAACAAGTACAAGATACATGATAAAATACTACTACACATGGATGCTCAAGCTATGACAGCACAGTTTTATAGAGAAACTGCATGCTACATATGTCAAATACATGGATGTACCATTATATGGCCCAATACAACATTGGGAGTGAAGATCTCAACTCCCAAAGACTACCTCATGTCAATCTTGGAAGGATTGGCAATAAAATACAAAATCTGCAAAATGTCCGAGTTGCTAGGTAGCAGCAGCAAATCAGAAATAGAACTGGATGGAGATGGTTGTAGATGATGCCCATACTGAATAAGCCTCCTCCAATGGATCTTTAGAATGAAAGGTTGATCCCTTCACCAAATATCTCTCCCTCCAACAATCTGCAAGAGCCCCACTACAAATTCTCACTAAAAATAATGTAGTTACTGGATGAAACTGCGTTGTAGGGGAAAGGGAAAGATTTGGACTAATGCCAAGATCTGAAATAAGTGTTGAACCCTTCCTCACTAGCTTCCCAAAGGAATGGAGACTCCCTCCTCTGAAAATCAGCTCCAGAAATGGTGTTGAGGTCCTCCACTGCAACACCCTACAACACAGAGTTATGTTGCTGTAGCAATAATGTTGTCTTGGAGGAGGAAGATTTGGCCTTGAGCCAAGAAATGTGGAGAATGAAGAACAGTCCCTCAAAAGGCCTCTCAAAAAGGAGAAGGAATCCTAAACAGGAATTCCCCCGGCAACTCTTGCTAAACATCAAAGAATGCACAATTATCTGAATAGACAATGAGATGAATAATACAAGCATGAGAAACAATGGCTGCCTTGTCCTCCTTTTAAAAAAGTGAAAGCCCCTCTCCATGGTTCCCACTCCTCTTAGGGTTTCCTCCACCAAATAACCCTCTTCCCATTCATACTGCATTGTTTCTCTAAGTGTTCTCCACCTCTTATCCCAGCATCGTTGACTTGGTCAAACTTGACCTTGTCCACTTGTAAATAACCCTATTCACACATGAGGGTGTGTAAAACAGCTCCAAAGATGATCCCCATTCATACTATGAGGGATTTTATTGAGATTATCATTATTCATGGGCCTCCTTACCCATTTATTCTCCTCCTAGGTGAAATCAACAAAAATTAATATTCCAAATTATTGTAGGAAAATTTTGGAATATTATAGTCCTCCCCTCCCAAATGTTGCTTGTCCTCAAGAAACTGCAAAGATAGAACTGGAAAGCCTCTTCTCAAGGCATGGATTCTATTATTTTTTTAGGAACATATTCCTCATGTGGATCCTCCACCCCCCAAGCAATCATCCATGCAAAATGAGTTACCTCCCAACGTGGCAACTCCTGAAAGACATTTTCCACCTCTAGCTCTGGCAATGTAGGTGGGCTGAAAATATGATCCTGGTAGACAAATTTTCCTACCCCACACTGTCCTCCTCTCCACTTAGGATAATTGTAGAGTGTATGTTGATCCTGGGCTACAATGACATTGCCCTCAAATGGAAAGATGGAGATTAGACCTCTAAGGATCTCTCCTCCAACATTATGAAACATGTTGGCCCAAATCATCTCATATGTGATGAGTTGGAAGTCATCATCATATGGCATCACATTCCTCATATGTATCACCTTATAAGGAAAAAAATGAGCTATGGTAGTGGCCATACCATCTCTCATGCTCCCTTTAGAACATGTAGTGCAAACTGTGTGGGAGTTTTCTCCCTCCAAGGACACATTCACCCAATGTGTCTCTCCACCAATCATGCTCCCAAGAAAATCTCTAGCAATATAAAGCAAGGGAACCATAAGGAGAATCATGTTGTATGCCATGTGAAGTAAGGGAGAAGGACAATGGTCCCTCATATGTAGCCAACGCAGTTTGACTCTCCATTGCCATAGAAAATAAAATGATGGGTAGCCTCCCCACCGTTTCCCTTGCTGCCCCAATCTCTTCACAAATATAGAGAAAGTGAATGATGTAATGTGCAATGTGAGTATGTTCTCCATGAGAAATATCCTCCCTATATCCACTTAGGAAGTGAACATCCATAATGGCCTTATGTAGACCACCGAATCTAGAAGGAAGAATATCCCTCCTTTGATCAAATCCCTGCACATATATGGTTAAGAGATGCATATATATAGACAAATAACTATGCCAGTCAACAATGCTCTTACCATATGTTCTGCTCATATAAATAGAGTGGCTTATAGATGAGTTTCCTCTTATCCTCAAAGGGAAAAGAGTTGACTGTGCCAACTCATCCATCTCCTCATGATCCATGGAGTGCCTCCTCAAGTTCTTCAAGTGGTTCCACCCACAAGAAGAAAAGAAATGTAATGTGGCATTCATGGTCAGCCCATGGTCCCTCCTGAAATGTACAACATGTATAGTAGGTAGAATCATGCTCCCAATAGGCATCTTCAGTCTCGAGCCCACTCTCCAATCAAAGCTTCCCATGAACATAGAGATACTAGCAATACATGGAAGAAAAAACCAATAGAAACAAGTTGTCACATGACAACCAGAAAGTGGATCAAGGTCCCATACAAGGAACCAGTGTAGTGCATCCTTTTCCTACATCAAATCAAATAATAACAAGTGTTCTTCCAACCACTTGTTTGCTGCCACAATCATTTTACAAGATAGAAATATGAAAGTACAATTTGGTGCCAATGGTGCACACCAAGAATCATGTGGCCTCTCCCACAAACCACCAATGAGATAGCCAATCTCATTGCTACAAATGGCTTCAAGTACATCATCATACAATAAACAAGAAGAAATAATCCTCCTTGGGACAATATGCTGCTCATAATAAAACAGTAAGTACAAAACATAAGGTGAAATTGTACATCCTCCATTATGTACTTGAGTATTTGAGCTGAAATGGCTCAACTGAAATTTCTCCCTTACTCCCAATGAGTAGGAAGGTGGCTGTGACATCCTCTCCATCATCATCTAGGATCTACATCTCTCCATATTCTGAAATATGTCTTGCTGAATTCCCTCCCAAATGAACTCCTCTGCCAAGGTAAGATATGCATCAAAATGCATGGAAAAGAAGTCCTCATGTGCTGCATGCAACAGCTTCTCCTTGAGACTAGAATCTCTAGTCAAGAAAACTCTGTCATGTGAATATATTACCATATCATCTACCATGTATCTGTCATCTCTATCTGGGTCATCTAGGATCATGCATGCATCAAGATCCTTGGAGTACTCTACTAAGAGCTGAGAACTCCAGTAAGGATCAATCCTCCCAAGGGACAGCGTTGGTGATCTGGCATGTGAAGCTTTCCTCCTATTGTTGTCTGCTACTTTGAAATCCCTCATGCCAAAGTTCTCCTCCAAACTCTTCACCTCTCCAAAATCCAAGAGTGGTGAATCCAAAGACAAAATGTCTCTCATCGATGATAGATCCAGTGGCCTCCCTGGTGGAATGCCTCTATGCAGTGAGACATCAATGTCAAGAGTGGACTGTACATATGGTTGGGAAACCTTGCCCTCTCTCTCACAACGCAATACATTCTGCCTCCTCTTTGCACTAACTCTTTGAAATAGAGAAGGGTGTGTGCCTCTCATCACCTGATGCTGCTCTTCCTCACTTCCTTCTCCTCCCAGCTGCAATGCTGCACAGTCATGCTGCTCACTGATTGTGCTTGGACCTCCATGTATGATATCCTGGGGACTTCCTTGCAAGGTTATAATAATCCCTCTAGTTGGAGCAAGAGCTCCTCTTTCCTCTGCATGAGGCACTATATCAACTCTAGAAATGATAGCATTTTTTCCCTCAGCTTCCTTAACATGAGTGGGCAACCCTCCAATGATTTGATCCTCTTTTGGAAAAGGGATCTCTTTGCCTCCTTGTGCCAAAATACAAGATGAAATTATTGCCTCCAATAAAGAATCATGCAAGATATCAACCTCCCTCATGGTCCTTTGAAGTGTTTTTGAGTCTTTGGTTTCCTCCATCACATGCAAGGGTTTTGTTTGTTTGAATGTGTTTGTTTCCTCTACATGTGTTTCAGAATTCCTCCTACCAAATCTCTTCATCAAAGTTCTAATGAACATCACATAAGAAGAGGTATTTACATTTTTCAAATTAAATGACTCAAATAACCACCATGCATATACCTTACCTCCCAAGTGCAACGCTGCTACTCTGATGGCTTCATCTTCATAAATCTAATGCTGTTGCAAAAAGGTGTCTAGCTCTTCTATCCAAGCCCTAGCTGAACAAGTAGGGGAACCATAAAATATAGATAGAAGAAATCTATCCTCATTATGTTTCTTTCTCCTCCTCACCATGATCTTGCAAAACTCCAGAAAAGTAATATGATTTCTAAACTTCTAAGTTTGAGATTCATACTCATGCAAGAAACCTCTAAGAGTCCCTCTCTTCAACATTCCTCCTTCTCCTTCTTCTCTCATGGCAAAATTGGCCATGTGACTACACTGTACATCATAGGGTGTGACTTCATGCTTACACTCCCTATAAGAAATTCTAGAGTTTGACTAAGTTTCAAACCCTCTTAGATATCCTATACATATCTCCCTTCTTATCTTCTCAAATTCTTCATGAATGCTTTGTACCGATCTTGGAAGAATATTTGTAAGCTTATATTACTTTTTCTCTCCATACAATGGAGTCTTCATCTTCTCTCTCCTTGATAGCATGATGGCTGAGATCCACCAGCTGAGCTAGAGATCATGCTCGGATACCACTGTGATATTCCAAATCAGGAAAATGCTACAACAATGAGAATATCTCAAGATATTCTAAAGTTGGAGACCCAACAATATGCAAACACAATAATGGAGTAGCAGTAACACTCAACTCATAAAAATGTGATAGAAATCCATAGCCTTCTCATTAAATAATAGCAGCAACAAATGAATACAATATCTTGAGGAAAAAGGTTACTCAAGCTAGGCAATGCTCAGCCTCAAGGAACAAGTACAAGATACATGATAAAATACTGCTACACATGGATGCTCAAGCTATGAAAACGAAATTTTATAGAGAAAATTCATGCTACATATGTCAAATACATGGATGTGCCATTATATGGCCCAATACAACATTGGGAGTGAAGATCTCAACTCCCAAAGACTACCTCATGTCAATCCTGGAAGGATTGGATATAAAATACAAAATTTGCAAAATGCCAGAGTTGCTGGGTAGCAACAGCAACTGAGAAATAGAACTGGATGGAGATGGCTGTAGATTATGCCCAAACTGAATAAGCCTCCTCCAATGGATCTTTAGAATGAAAGGTTGGTCCCTTCACCAAAGATCTCACCCTCCAACAATCTGCAAGAGCCCCATTGCAAATGCTCACTAAAAATAACGTAGTTACTAGATGAAACTGTGCTGTAGGGGAAAGGGAAATATTTGGCCTAATGCCAAGATTTGAAATAAGTGCTGAACCATTCCTCACTAGCTTCCAAAAGGAATGGAGACTCCCTCCTCTGAAAATCAGCTCCAGAAATGGTGTTGAGGTCCTCCACTGAAACACCCTAAAACACAGAGTTATGTTGCTGTAGAAATAACGTTGTCTTGGAGGAGGATGCTTTGGCCTTGTGCCAAGAAATGTGGAGAATGAATAACAATCCCTCAAGACGCCTCTCAAGAAGGATACGGAATCCTAAACGGGAATTCCCCCGGCAACTCTTGCTAAATAGCAAAGAATGCACAATTGTCTGAATAGACTATGAGATGAATAATACAAGCATGAGAAACAATGGCTGCCTTGTCCTCCTTTTAAACAAGTGAAAGCCCCTCTCCATGGTTCCCACTCCTCTTAGGGTTTTCTCCACCAAATAACCCTCTTCCCATTCATACTGCGTTGTTTCTCTAAGTGTTCTCCACCTCTTATCCCAGCGCTGTTGACTTGTCAAACTTGACCTTGTCCACTTGCAAATAACCCTGTTCACACTTGAGGGTGTGTAAACCAGCTCCAAAGATGATCCCCATTCATACTATGAGGGATTTTATTGAGATTATCATTATTCATGGGCCTCCTTACCAATTTATTCTCCTCCTAGGTGAAATCAACAAAAATTAATATTCCAAATTATTGCAAGAAAATTTTGGAATATTACAAAAATACTCTGCAACTCAAGGAGTGGAGTGCGTGGTCTATTGAGGCCCTAGAATTCATTGCCACAACATGGAGGAAAACCACCTGGTTCAGACCTTAAAGCAACTACTTTTCCATTTGGTGTGGTGGATTCGACTGGGGATAGTGGGACCAGTTTCCCAATAAGGAATGATTTTGGGTGTGTTTCGATTATATAACATGCAATGGAAAATGATTCTTATCTATCATATGCATCTATCTAAACTATCTATTCTACTGTATACCCAGGGTGTTTCTTCCTTTATGTGATCTAAAGAGATATCTTTCAACTATTAGTAATGTAGATTATTTAACAGTCGAAAGAGATGAAAATTATATAAGATGATCCTTCTAAAAAAATAGTTTGACTAGAAGAATTGTATCGCATTCATATGTGTGATTATATATCATATAAGAAATCACAGTAAAATATTAGTACAAAAGTGCATGTAACATTCATCTATAATTATGTTTCAAATATATAATGCAATAAAAATATGACTGTCAATCTAGAAAGCAAGACTTAATACAAGTGAATAGAAGTACCATATGTACGAAGTTCTACCCATGTACACTGACAGTGAATATTTTCTCCTCTTCACTTTAAATAAATTTAAAGAGTACAGTAGTGCAACATCAGTTAAACAGCTTCAAATGTCAAAATATAACATAATGTGTTCCATTAATTCATCAAAGCATTCACAAACTTACAAAAGTGCATTCTTTGAGAATGTTTTTGACAAATTTATGGAACCTTATCTAAATGCATGACAGGGGTTTAAATACTAAACTAACTATGTTTTAAAAATAGATTATTACATAAAAATAGAGGAGGTTACAAACAACCATCCTCGTAAGACTAACTTTAACTACAATCTAGGGAAATGAAGTAACAATATGACTTCTGAATTTTGATCTTTCTTTTGGATTTGATCCTGAAGTTGAAAAATATCTAACATGGGCTTGAGCTAAGATGGCTGCGAAATCATTGATATGACATGTCCCTTGAATATCACATTTGAGAGTGCTAGTTGCAATATTCTTGTTGAATCTGTTAAAGACTGCAGGGTATGGTACTGATGACAAGGTTTGATCAGAAAATTCCAGTAATTTTATTGATCAAACTTATTTACTTTTTTAATTGTTTCATCCTTCCTTTCTTCCTTCTGTTTCCACTGTGTTTCTAAGTGTTTGACTTCTGAGAGCACTTCAGAAGTGCACTCTTTAATAATTTCTTCTTTCAACAGCTGTTCACATACAGATTCAATAATTTCCTTTATCAACCTTGATGCTTTCGTTGCTTCTTTCTCTACTTGCTTTATCTGTGCTTCCCAATCCTTAAATAAGATCTGCTTGTGGGATTTTTCTATCTGGGCTAGACCAGCTTCCTTGTCTGAGTCTAATGCTTTCCATTGAATGTGTTCATTTATTATCCTTTCAATCTTCTCACATTCAAGTTTCTGGATAGCTACTTGCTGGATCAGTATTTCACTTGAGTCACAATAAGAGCCAGTGATAGAAGCTTGTTGGCAAAACACTTCTTGTTGTTGCTTTAACTTAGCATTCAAATCTAATTCTTCCTTTATGAACTTCTCTAACTGTGGCTGGCTTTGTAATATGTTCATCATTTCCTCTAGTTTTGTTTGCTTCTCAGTGAGTTGTACTTGATGATGTAAATTAAGACTTTCGAAATCCTATTGAAATTGGGACATCCTCAATTCTATTTGCTCACTGAAGTTATTTTTGTATTTATTTAACAGTCTCTTTAATTCTTGTATTATGTCTTCCCTATGCTTCGTTAAAATTTTAACCTCAGTATATTTATCAACAGTGGCAGTAGCATATGTCCCTGCAAACTGTGATAGTTTGGTTAAATGTTCAGTATGATCCGCTAAAGGATATTTCCACAAAATATCAACAAATTCATTTGTAAGATCTGTGATTTTATCATCAATTCTTCTCCTTTTGCTTCTCTTGACTACAACCTTATGACTAGGACTGTAGAATACATCCAACGAAGGAATTTCCTCAACTTGTAACACTATATGTTCTGTGGGATAAGCCAGGATGATCTCTTGATCATGAGTTTCTGGAACTTATTGTAGTGGAGTAACAATTTCCACTAACTTCTCAGAATGTTCAGGTATCTGAAAACTGGTAGCTTGATCAGTATTTGGATTTGTTTTAGGAGTATTTATTGCTTTAGAAAACTCATACCATTCACTATTCAAATTCTTTGGTTGGGACTTTTATGACTAATCAAGTGTATTTTAACTGTGCTGAACTTCTTGGGAAGTTGACTATGTTCCATTACTTCCTCCTTTCTCCTGCATCTCAATCTCTTGGATTAATTGATCAATTATCTTTTCTGGGTTTTCCTTTCTATTTTCAAACTCATTTTCAGAATGATCTGAATTCTGAGATTGATGCTCTAAATGTCCTGACTCATCTTCAGACATGTCTTTCACTTCATTATCCAAGCTAATACTTGGAGTAGGTATATTTACATCTTCAATAGTTAATAAATACAGAGGAATATTTTCTGCTCTCTTATTTCTGTATTTTTGGAGGGCCTCCAAGTCATCTTGATTAAGTTGACTGGATGAAAACTTAAGTATATCTGAAAACTTTTCAATACCTTGAAAAAAATCAGCAAATCTATCTCTCCTTCACAAAAGGTTTTACTTTGAGCTCTGTGATGTAGTTTTTAATTACATAATTCAGATCATATGGTCATCTTGGAATTACAGCCAAATTCAATAGATTAACCTTCGACACTTCCTTGTAGGCATGCCCAATATCAAAAAGTGCAAAAGTACTGCACTGTAAAGGAAAATTAGGCCAAATGACCTTCTTAGCATCTTTAAGTTGTTTAGAAATACCATTTACAAAAAGTTGGTAGGTAATTTCTCTTTCAAGTAACTTATCAAGAACATAATATGGCAATATGTGAGGAGAACCATAACTCCCAGATACTCTGACATAAGTGAAACTTTCCTCTGCGAACCATCTAGAAATAGACAGAATGTCTGTACTAGCCTCTTTGGAAAACCTAAGGGCTTTCTCATTGAATATCATATGATGCATAGGCAACATGAATCTATGGAAAATTTTGTAAAAATGCATATAGAAGTCTGAATCCCAAAGGGCTCTGTTGTAAATGTGGATTGGGGTAGGGTCTTGCATTGTCCATTTCCATCCCATGGTATGAAAACTAGAATAAAATCAAATTGCATCCATGACATATGCACTCATATAAAAGGGGGGTATTTCTCTATATGAAACACTTATTTTACTCATATAATCCATGATGTTTCTGGCTAGATTATCAGATAGGATATTTTCCCAATTCAAAATTAAGGAATTGATGATTGTGTCAATCAAAGGGAGCCAATCTACAGAAAACTTAGTAGTATCAGGTTTTGCAAATAATCTAGACAACATACCGACAACATAACAATAAGGGGAAGGAAATTGTGTTATTGGGTACGTACCTATTTTAACTCGTTTAAGCTTTCCCTGGTCTTCCTTCCATTACTTTATGAATTTTATCAGGTCTAGATGTTTTTCTCTAAATATTTGAAGAAACAGGATGGGTAGGTGGTATATTGTCCTCAAATATTCTACCCTGAACGAACCGATATTCTCTCCCTTTGAATCCTTGAATGTTCTATCTTCTATGTTTAAGTGGTCAATTACCCACTTAACCATATCTGTATAGGGGAGAATCTTTGGCCTTGCTGCTACCTTATGGACGAATGAACATGCAATGTCGAAATAGGTCGGGTATGAAGAAACAGATGCACCTGATGAAGAAACTTTGACTATTACCCTTGGCTTTTCATCCTTGAAAAGCTTGTACATTGACTCCTGTGAAGAACTTCCACAATCTTTGTTGTAGGTGGTGTCTCAGAATAGGGGAGACATATTTGAGTTTTCGGTAGATGATGCTTGGGAAATTTCTTTGCCTTTCTTGTTCATTTCTAATTCCCTCGTTCCGTTAATTGGTTTCCTGGTTTCAAGTGAACATAGAAAACATTAAAAATATGGAGAACATAGAGGAAAACAAAATTTAAGCAAATCTGGCATTCAATCATTTCAAAACATGCTCGAAGTAGATATGAATCTATCAAAACCTTATTTCTATTAAATGTCGTTAATCATTTAAAATCAAATCTCTTACACCTTCATGTGAAGTATCTATTGATCAATTTAAGACGTTGGATCGCATATTTAGTTTGATTTCACATGAGTCATTTCGGATGCTCGATTAATTAACTACCATTCATCACATATCCAACTTATAACTATTTCCATTTATAATGTTACCCATAAATCTTGCGAAATGCGATTTGCGCAAATCGCACATCACAACTTTTATGCAGTAAATGAGTTTGCTTTTAGTAAAGTCCTATGAAATGCAAAGTGCGCATTTAAGAAGTCAAGTGCCTACGCTTTTTTGAACTTTGGAACTTTATGTTTATTTCTTTATTGGCTCATTAGGTCTGCATAATCGCAACTTTCACCAAATTGTTTATAAGTTTGATTGTTTAAATGATGTGTGATGTGATTTTGGTTTATAACTGTGATTGAAGTGTTTGCAATAAGATTTTGATATGACTTTGGAAAGAGCTTAGTGCATATCACACATCACATGACTTAGTGGATTTTAAGTCGTTTAAGTTTGTACGCTATGCAAATTGTGATGCGCACTAAGGAATGAAAGTGGAAAAGAAAAAGAAACTTTATTTCCTAATTTTTTTTGACTTAATCTAAAAAATAAATGAAATGGATTTCCTAATTATTTTTAAAGGGTCCCCATTTATTAAAATAAATGGGGGTTGTTGTATAGCACAATAATTGGCGATTCACTTGGGAGAACCAGCTATCTCTGACTAACTTTTTGAAATTTCTAAAACTTTTTTGAAATAAAAGTAGTTGCAGGAATGAATTTCAAAAAAATAATATCTTACTAAGCAACGGAATTTCTCTTAATTAATATTCATAAGAATTTCTCTTTTAAAAATATAAGTATAAGAATCTATACCAGTCTTTAGTCAGTTCAAAAATATAAAGCAGATGGCTCTTACAGATAAGATTTATAAATATTTAATTTTTTATCACAGGTAGAGCCTCTGATCCAATAGGAAATTTAAGATCTTGGTAGGGTTACCTTTAATTTACCCAAAAATGATTCATTGTCCCATCCAGTGTTTCTTACAATTTCAAAAAATAAATTCCAACCTTATACACTTGATCTTTTTTCAAAGTTTCTTTTCTTTTTTGTATTTTATTTTTATTTACTTAAAATCCATTGTCTTGTCTTGGTAACCAAATAATGACAATTCCATTCACTAGTTGTAATTAAACTGATGAAGCTGGCTCTTGATGAGACCCCTTGTCCTCTTGATATAATCTCAAGTCATTACCCTGTTTTGGTAGGTAGTATTGGTAATTTCAGTTCAAATATTTGCCTATGAACATGGTGAACAAGCTCGTGATGAGACTTATTATCTTTTAAGATTTTCTAGTATAATATTTTTTTAATTTCTTTCAAAAAATTAATATTTTTTTCTGGATGGGGTGAATCATTGGTACTTTTGAGGATTTTGGATGATAATGTAGAGTTTCATATTTCTTTTCTGTAAAAGATTATTTACTGTGTTAAATATTCTTTTCTTGACTGATAATATAATAATCATGTTATATAAAGATGAGAGTTCATCAGAGAATAAATAACTTTAGTGAAATTGCGTCTTTTAGTGAAAATAAAATCTATTTGTCTTTCACATCTTTCAATTATTTCCTTAACATTTCTTATTTCTATAAGCGATAAATAAAAAAGGATCATCTAAGATGTTTATTTGAAAAGCCAAAAATTTGTACCAAGCAACCTTTATTTTCCTAAGGGAAATAAAAAGACACTAGTATATAGGGAATAGAAAGGGTTACCTTGTATGAAAAGTAATTTTTCAAAATCTACCCATTAACAGGCAAAGAATCTCTTTTTCCTGATAGATCTTGCAATAAGAATGTTGATGGGTCTATTTCTTCAATTATTTGAAATGGACCTAGCCAGAGTTTTTGAAACTTCGTGTGTTTACCTTTTTCCTCATGCGCTTTGTCCCATTTCAATACCAGATCACCAATTTGAAAGTTTTTTGGAGTAACAGAAGTTGAATCAAATGAAACTTTTACTATTTGTTGATGATTTGCATGAGTATTCTTAGATTTTTCTCTTTCTTCTCCTAACTTAAGGATTTGACATTGTCTAAGCTGTAATGAAGAAGAAGGAGATTCATCAATGAATTGAACTAAGGCAATAGAGGGAATAACTACATTCGTAGGAAGAACATCTTCTTTTCCATAAACAAGATTGAATGGAGAAGTGCCGATAGAAGCTTTCTAAGTTATTCGATTTTCCCAAAGAGAAAATATTAATGACTTATGCCAATTTCGTTGGTTTTGATCAATAGTTCTTTTGTTAGGTCCTTATATTACTAGTATAGTCCCTTATTGTTGTTAGTGTAACACCCTTATTGTTATTTTTGTACCCCTGTAATCCCCATATTGTTATTATTGTGCCCTTAAATTATTATTGTTAGGTCATCTAGGATTACATTGTGGCCCCACTAGACTTACATTGTGGCCTCATGGACTCCTATATATAGAAAGGAGGTTGTGTCATTTGTATCATCCAAGAATTTTTCATTCATGTAATGTATTGGAGGTTACCCCCTCGAAGTGGCTTATTTATAAGGTGTTGATATCTCTTTTCTTCTCCTTTTGGATCTGGTTTCACAACATTTGGTATCGAAGCTTTGGATTCTAGGGTTTCACTGCACCAAACAGATCATCGTGGAAGTTTCGCTATAACTTTTTTTATAAGAAGGTTCAAAAGCTGAAATGTTTAGAGTGAAAAGTAGAAATCCTGAGGAACATCTTCACAAAATTTCAGATATTGGTTTGCAACATTTTCGGAGATATGATCTGTGGAAGTTAGGTATGTTTCAAGCTCCCGAATTTCATCTCAAAGAGGTGATCATGGAAAAATATTCATAACTCTCTCTCTGAGCATCAGATTAGAATTATATAAAAATTGGTTGGAAGTACACGGAATTTAGTTTCCTGTCTATAAATTTCAGAGCTAAAGGAGTAAACAGTGACGCGTGGAAAGTCATACAAGTTCACTCTACTAAACTAGTCCATAATTAGGTCATTGTAGGAGGTTGGACATAACTTTGCCTTGAAGAATCCAAATCAGGTCAGACCTGTGGCATTCGAAAGAGGATTCAGAGGGCTACCGCAGGGCCAAATTTCAGATATTGAAGATCTGAAATGACAGAGATAATTCATTTTAAATATCGAGCTCCTCAAAAGCAAGAAAAAGGTGTGTATTTTTTTCGAATTACATAAGTCTCATTTGAAAAAAATTAGTTTGAATTTATTCCAAGGGAATATTGAAGAATAGATATCAGTATTGGGTTTTAAAATGCCCCATAAAAATAATTCAACACTAATTAAGCCTTCAGAAGGCTCTACTATGACTCATGAAGATGAAGAAACACAACATGAGATATCAAAATTACAAGAGCAAGTGCACCAAATTTTTCTATCGCAAAGAGCAACAAAAAATGAAATGGAAGTTTTGAAGAAAGGTGTGGAAACTAAGATGGATGGTTTGAAGAAAGGCATGGAAGCTAAGATGAATGGTTTAAATAAGATGGATGAAAATAAGATGGATGCATGGAAGGGAATGGAAGCTAAGATGGATGACATGGAAGCTATGATCGATGAAAAAATGAAAGAAAACATGGAAAACATGAAGAATGATCTAAAAGTAGACATCGAAGGTTTGGAAAAGTTGATACAAGAAATGTTTCCTAATGACGAAAAGATAGTAGAGGAAACTCATGATGAGAAAAAAATAAATGTTAATCGTGATTTCATAAAATCTAATGTTGGATGGAAGAACCACCATATTCCAAATATGGATATGAGGAAGTTTGATGGCAAGGACCCCGTAACATGGATACTATAGATAGAGCAATATTTTGATCTCAATAATGTGCAAAACATACAAAAGGTGGCATTGCAACTTTACATTTAGAACAAAATACATTTATATGGTATCGATGGCTTTGCTCCCGTAAAAAAATTGTCACTTGGTCAATTTTTATGGAAGAAATGATAGCGCATTATGAAGATACAAAGAGCAACACCTTCTTTAGCCAATTGATAAATCTCAAAAAAAAGGGTTAAATGGCGAAGCACATTGAGGACTTCCAAAAATTGAATATAATGGTAACTGATATTCCAAAGGAACACATGATTGATGTCTTCATAGGGACTTTAAAGGATAACATCGAACATGAAGTTCGCTTTTGGGAACTTGATTCATCGGAGAAGGCATTTAGGTTGGCAAGAAAAATTGAATGTAAATTTATGGCGACTAGGAAGCCTACCACTCACATCTATAAAGATGGAAGTGCGTTACCCTAGACTTCCACACTCACAAGGTTAGATACACCAGCAACAATTAAGAAAAATAGAAAAGATTTTGTTGTTGTAGCTTGTGATATCAAATACACTAAAGGTCATAAGTGCACTGAGAAGAAATTATTTTACATAGATTGTGAAGAGGAGGAAGAAAATGAAGAAGAAACTTCAAATGTAGAGGATATACACCAGGAAGAAACCCTAGAAGAAGATGAAATGAGTCCGACCATATCATGTAATGCATTAGCAGGAATTACCACTCCTCAAACTCTCAAGATGGAAGGACATATCAAGAAGAAAAAGGTAATAGTGTTGATTGATTCTAGTAGTACCCATAATTTAATTCATTGTAAGGTAGCCAAGGAATTGAATTGTTTCCTATACCAAGACTAGAATGTAAAGTGATGAAGAAATGAGGAACCTATACTTTCAGAAAAGACCATATTAATATCAAGCTAACCATGGGGGAATATGTGTTGAATATTCCAATGCTTTCCATTCCAATGGGAGGTGTTGATGTTGTACTAGAAGTACAATGGTTACAATCTTCGGGGACGGTAGCTTTTAATTTTCAAGAACCTTTCTTGAAAAAAATTTCAGAAGGAAAGGAAATTGAATTACGGGGTATCGTAGGGAAGCCAGGAAAGATAATAAACTCTAATGTCATGACAAAGCTTTTGAACAAAGAACAATGAGTCGTAATTTCACAATAATGCTCACTAGAAGTTCTAACAATAAAATCATCTATTTCTCCAGATCTCCAAAAATTCTTGGACAATCATTCCAAGGTATTTGAAACTCCCAAAGGACTCCCACCTATTCGTGATCATGATCATGTTATTCATTTGATTCTAGGAAGTATTCCTCCAAACATTAGGCCTTCTAGATATCCTTATGTCCAAAAGAGAAAAATTGAATGTATGATTGCAGAATAAAGAAGGTATAATTCAACCTAGTCAAATTTCTTTCTCTCGTTCTAATAGTATTGGTACACAAGAAGGATGGATCATGGCGAATGTGTCCGGATTATAGGAGCTCAATAAGCTCACCATTAAAGATAAATTTCCCGTTCCTATGATTGATGAATTATTGAATGAATTACATGGAGCAATTTATTTACCAAGTTGGAATATTTGTTAAGGATATCATCAAATTAGAATGAAGACTGAAGATATTCCGAAAACAACATTTCGAACTCATGAGGGTCTCTATGAATTTTTGGTCATTCCTTTTGGCCTTACCAATGCACCTTCTATATTTCAAGGGTTGATGAATTACATTTTGAAATGCTTCCTTAGAAAATTTTTGTTAGTATTTTTTGATGATCTACTAATGTACAATAGGTCTTGGAAGGATCATGTTCACCATGTTGACAAGGTGCTCAAACTATTGGAGGAGAAATAATTATATGAAAAAACCTCCAAATGTCTCTTTGGAGTACAAGAGGTGGAATATCTGGGTCATATTCTATCTCACTAGGGTGTTAAGGTAGACCCTAACAAAATTAAAGCCAGTAAGAAATGGAAAATCCCCACAACCATAAATCAGTTGCGAGGATTTCTCGGGTTAACAGGGTATTATCACAAGTTTGTTAAGAATTATGGTAGAATAGCAGCACCTCTAACAACATTATTGAAGAAATATGAATTTTCATGGACTCTTGAAGCAACTAAGGCCTTTGAACATCTTAAAGAGGCAATGTGCCTAGCACCAGTCTTAGCTATGCCAGACTTCACAAAAACCTTTATCATGGAATGTGATGCCTCAGGAAATGGAATTGGTGCTATTTTAATGCAAGAAGGAAGACCCATTGCTTTTGAAAGTCGTTCAATCAAAGGAAATTATTTACAAAAGGCTATTTATGAGAAGGAAATGTTGGCAATACTACATGCACTAAAGAAATGGAGAACTTACCTAATGGGAAGAAACTTCAAGGTAAAAACTAATCATGATAGTATTAAACACTTTTTGGAACAAAGAATATATTTAGAAGAGCAACAAAAATGGGTCACAAATATGTTGGGTTATAACTTTGAAATAATCTACAAAAAAGGGAAGCTATATGTTGTTGCAGATGCACTCTCAAGAAAGAATGAAGAGGTGGAAGCATTGCTTTGTGCCATTTCTATTATCCAACCAATATAAATCGAAGCAAGGGATGAATGGAAGAAGGAAGAAGAAGTGTGGACTCTCATTCTTTTGTTGCGTAAATATCCTAGTACATCTAATACATTTAGTTGTAAAAATGATTCCTTATGGTACAAAGATCACTTATATCTTTGTAAGAATTCCCAACCAAAACAAAATATTCTTTGGGAATTGCACACCTCTCCCGTAGGACACTCAAGATTTTTAAAAACTTACCATAGGGTGAAGAAATATTTTTTTGGGAATGGCCTTCAATCTGATATTCAAAAGTTAGTGGCAGAATGTTTGGTTTGACAGAAAAATAAATTTGAGACAATTAAGACCCTGAGACTACTACAACCTTTACCCAGTCCAAGTCAACGTTGGGAGGAGGTTTCAATGGATTTATCACAGGCTTACCTAAGTCCGAAGGAAAGAGTGTCATCATGGTGGTAGTTGATAGACTTACCAAGTATGCACACTTTTGTGCATTATCTCATCCATTTAAAAACCAACTATAGGTTATATTTATTTATGGAAACAATTCAAAAGATGCATGGAAACCCCAAGATTATTGGGTGATAGAGATCCCATTTTACAGAAATTTTTGGACCGAATTATTTTCTCGTTTTGGGTACTCAACTACCTTGCGATCATCTTATCATCCTCAATCCAATAAAATAGAGATAGTGAATAAAAATTTCAATAGAGCCTGTTGTTTTGTATCTGATAAGCAAGCACAATGGGTCAAGTGGTTACCACTGGCTAAATGGTGGTGTAACACTTCCTTCCATATTGCAGCAAAAATGACCCCATTTATGGCACTTCATGGATACCATCCACCATCCATCACATCTTATTTAATGGAAAATTCTAGGGTTCAAGCAATGGAGGATCACAGCGAAAATCAACAAGAAGTTCTCCAACTCTTAAAGGATAACCTAAATTTGGCACAAAATTGAATGACACAACAGGAAGATCAACATCGTAGTGAGAGAAGTTTTGATGTGGGACACTGGGTATTCTTACGGCTACAACCATACACAAAAATGTCCCTAAATCAAGCTAAGAAGGATAATAAATTATCACCAAAATAATATGGTCCTTACAAGGTTTTGTAAAAGATTGGTACTATGACATACAAATTGGAGGTTCCTGCTTCTTCGCGAGTGCATCCAATTTTCCATGTTTCATTCTTAAAAAAGGTTATAGGGGACAAACTTCTAGTTCAAATAATATTTTCAAAACTTTATGAGGAAGGAAAAACCATATTGGAACCTGAAGAAGTCACGGAAACAAGAGCTCAAAAACTATGAAATTGATCAATTTCAGAGTATCTCATCAAATGGAAGAACTTATCCACGGAGGATTCTACATGGGAGGATGAGAATTTTTTACAAAAGCACCCAGAGCTACTCAAGCATTGAGGATGTTGTACCTTAAGAGACAATCCCTTAGTTGTGATAAGG